>JAHREE010000332.1:1026843-1157336 GCA_033628505.1 Tringa tobata | reverse complement strand
ATCCGTGTTAAAACTGTCCAGATTTAACAATGAAAGCAGTCAGCAAAGGTAAGAGCAACAAGGCAGAGTAGCTGACCGACAATTTTTCAGACTGCAAACCTCTAGCAAAAAATCTCTGTGGTTTGTCTCCTCCTTTCAGTGAAAAGTTTTTATCATTTTTCTGGAGTCCTTTTGGAATCTGTCTACAGTTGTCACAATTTTGTTAACTGGTTACAGACTTTGGGGTAAAATACCTTACAAGGATGAGGTATATGGCAATACCTTTTACCTGTCCAGCTCAGGGTGTTGTAAATGAAATTATCCATAGTATTTATATCTATTACATTAAAATTGCCACCATATGTCTCTCAGTGCCTTAACAACAACAGCAAATCAGTTAATTTTTTTTCTTTCCATGGTGTTGAACATTTCATCCTGTTGTGTTATTTCTTTTTTTTATTTTTTAAAATGTATTTAAGTTTGTGCTATTAGACCGGGCTCCGGCGTTTTGCTAAGTAAGAAACTAAGGCTGCTGATTTGTGTAACACCTGTCACCATTTAAAAGCAGGTCGACAGCTTTAATGAAATCTTTTTGCAGGGAAAGAAAGAGCTGTATTTCATGGCATCTGTTGGGGAAAGCAGGCATCTCCACTCCCCAATGCATCCTGCCTGCCACTGCTTAGGATGTGGCAGTGCTGAATCAATAATTGCCGCTCTCACCACCTCTAAACTCTGTCTCTCGGCAGCTAGGAATTTAAACAAGTAACTCCCAAAACAGTACAGCCTCTTCCCCAGTATTTGCATGCTTCTTAGCTTTCTTTTTTCCCCCTTATGATTCATCAGGAATGCTGTATGCAGTTCATTAAAATAAATGCTTTTCCACACTAAAATTTCTCCAATATATTTTGGCAACTGTGTAACAGATAGATGGCCCCTCTCAATATAGTGCATAAGGACCTTAAATTATGAACACATTTACCTTCAGGTCCGGGGTTATTTGATTGTTGGTTTGTTGGGTTTTTTTGAGGTGGACTCTTTTTGAGTATGGGCAAATGATGCTCCCAGTTTTTCAGGGAGTGCAGTGGGAACTGGATAAAGCTGGTTGTGATCAAGGAGGGAGTGGGTACCCCCAAGAGCAATACGTAATGTGCTTCAACGCCACAGAAACAAGCGGCTGGGGGAAGGAGACTGTGTCTTACCCTGGCCACTCCACGTAGCGGGCAACAGATAGCTGCAGAGACCTGCAGATCTCCTCTCAGCAAATCCTCCCATAACAAAAATATCAAGGCCATCATTAGGTAATACGGCAAAATACCAGAATTCTTGTTCTTCCAACCCTGCAAAGTGCTCTGAAAGCACATTGCAGCACGAAATAAGAAGGATTTTGTACGACACGCTTTTAAATGTCATCTGACCACAGCTGCTTTGGAGATACTATGGATATACTATGTCTGCAATAGTTCTTTTCAGTACTCCCTGTGGGTATCTGATGTAGCTGAGCGCTCATCTGCTTTTCTTCTAACAGTGTGGGCCATGTGGTGATCCCAGGCTGCAACACACACTGACAGCCCAGCTAATACCCAGGTCCCCGGTAGCCTTACTCTGTCTGTCAACCCTACCCAGAGATCTTGCTGCATTTTTTATTACTGTGGTTAACAGCACTGCAATCTCACCACTGGTTTTTTGGAGCATCTTCATCCTAGAGATCAACCTCGTAGTTTTGCCAGGGGGGAACGTTCCTTGTGATTGCTTGATTAATGCTTTCTCCTAAACATTATGTTAATACCCTAATTTGGATCTTTACCTTTTAGATACTCAAACTATAGAAGTTGAGGGACTGACTTTTCGGACTAAGAGCCCGTGGTTCCAATTATAGCTTATAGGAGCTATCTGTTCTCAGTGCTTGTGTAAATCAGCCTTATGACTGATCTGTGAAGCTAATTGCAGGGCTCAAATTCAAAACTACGTTGCCATTTTTCAAAGGTGAGCTCTGATGTAGCTGAGTGCTCATCTGCTTTTCTTCTAACGGTGTGGGCCATATGGTGATCCTAGGCTGCAACACATACTGACAGCCCAGCTAATACCCCAGGTCCCTGGTAGTCTTTATCTATTTATCAACCCACCCAGAGATACTGCTGCATTTTTTATTACTATAAAATATTCTTTTAAAAGTCTAACAAATTAACAAGATACATATTCCTGTCTTTTGACACAAGAAGAGATAATCAGGACTAATCTTCACTATACAGTATTTGTCCCTGCTTTGTACCCAGGCAGATACTGGGACAAAGCTGTGCTTTTTTGCAGTGCCTGATTATTGCTGCCAGTTTCCCAGTAATGACTTGGATAACTATACTGTTCTGGCCGTTTCAGGGTGCTTTATGAGCTATAGAAATTGAAAACCTTGGCTCTAGGTTTTCGAACCTTGGTTTACATACAGAAGAGACCTTGCGGTAACATAACTGTTAATAGGTTTGCAGAAAGAAACCTGCAGTGCTTGGTCTTCTCCAGTGTTCGATTATTAGAGGTAGGTGGTGCTGTTGACCATGAAATTGTGCCGCAGACACTGCGGAACTTCTGTTTCCTAAGACAAACGCCCACACACAAGTGCAATAATTATGGCTCTCAGAATTCCTTTGAGATCAGCAAGTATTACTCTGGGTGGAGACACTCCGAGAATTTAAAGTAGCGTTATTATGATTTTATGACTAGTAATGTGTGAGTTGTGGGTTTGGAGGAGCATAATCAACCTCGCATGCACCTCTAGGTATGTAGGAGACACTCAAACCTTTGGTGGGTACAATCCTGACCAGAAAATCGTCTGGGAATAGTTGGTGTGGAAATTTCAGATTCCCAGATGCATCTAGGAGATGCAGAGGTTAAAAAAAAAAGCAGTAATTGTTACACAGAAGTAATGCTGTTTCTGAGATGCAGAGTGGCTCTCTACTTGGCCTTAATCATATGTTGTTTTACAAAAACACTTAGAGGTGCTCATCACACTCCAGCCTTCGTTGCACATGTTAAGGGTGCAATAAAAAACAGTCCTTAGCCAGTAGGATTACTATTGAATATGAGTTTATGAATAGTGGAGAAAAGGAGATGGCATTTTAAATGCGATCTCTGACATTCTTAGTGGCAAGTTACACTCAGCAGAATAAAATCTATGTCTTTACAAAGAGCTTGAAGGAAACCAAAGATTGTATTTGATAAGCTGCATGGGCAATGAATACTGTTACTGATTTACGATTCAAAAACTAGTGTAAGAGTCCCGAGACTGTCATAACCATCAGGAAGCTCATTCACACTAACAGGAATGTGCATTGTGGCAAAGCAGTTTACGATTTCAAGCAGCACCCTGCTATCCCTGTGTTCAAATCACATTGACAGAGTTGGATCAGGCAAGATCCATCATGACTAAGAGCATGTGTAAGGAACACGGTCAAGGATATTCAGGCGGCTGAGGTGGGAGCTGAACCTAGAAGGGTCCTTACCTTTTCATAAAATAATCTCCCTTCTTTTTACATAAGCTCTGTAAGTGCTGTTTTTATGGTTATGATATTGCTGAGCCCAAATGTTGGAGTGTGATGAAATCTAATAAACATGCCAGGCTCTTTTATTTGTCATTAGACTCTGAACACTTTAGGATTCACTTGGGTCACATTTTGAAGCTTTTCTCTGCAGCTGGCAAGGTTAGCAATGCCATTTTATAAAGCCAAGACTGATCTATTCACACATTCACAAGAGTCCTGAAACTAAAGCTTTAAGAACCAGCTGTCACAAAAGCACTTGGCATGGCCAGCACTGCTGAGGAATAAAGGAGTTCACTGCAGATTCGTGTGAGCTGAATCAGTATCAAGGGCATGTAGCTAAGGACTGTGATTTTATTCCTCTGATTATTTTTGCTGAGTAAGTTCTCTGCAAGATAAATGTGAAACCTCAGAAATTTTTTCCTTTATCTAGCCCTCCTTTAGAATGTCTCAAGTTTTTCAGAACCAGGTTAAAAGTATAACTGAGAAAAAACAAAAGTCTTAATTTGTGATATAAATATCTCTAAAACAAAAATACTTTTACAGTTCTTCCTTCACCATTCTTCACGTTCCTCATGTTCTTACACTCCTTCTTAAGGTGCTTTTTAAGATGAAGCCAGGGAAATTAAACTTGAAATTTGTTTTAAGACTCTAAATTTTCAGTCACTAACCTAAAGGTGCAATTTTAGGGTTGAAAACTCAACAAGGAAATTTATAGTTTCTAACTAAATGCTTTTCTTGAGTGCAGTGCTATTTCCCCTAGATAACAGAATTATGCCTCTAGGGTTTTTTTATCTTCTTTGTAGTGTTTGTGTATGGTATCTTACTAAATATGATCTCAGAAGAGTATCTACTGAAAAATACTGTTATCAGGCAAGAAATTTATGGTCTCAGTAGTCAATTTATGATGGATAGGTAAAATGAAAAGCAAAGAATAAATGGAAAATTTCACTTATTATTACACGGTCAATGAAGGAGCCATAAGCCAGATTCATGTGATATGGAGCAAACGTGGTATGAAGCATGCAATACAGATATTCCTAGTCAAGGCCATTTGGCCATTTTGATTGACTGTAGTTGATCAGTATTCCTCGTTTGGTTTTATGGTTTGTTTTTCACTTTTTCTTCTTCCACATGTCTTCTGGTAAGCTGTCTTATTTTTAATCTGGATATTTTGTGATGACTGCTTCACAACATCTATCTCTTTCATTAGTCTGAGCAGTCCTTCGGTTTCACCATTGTTGACTATAGGTGAGCTTGCAGTAGATCTGAACCCTTAACACACTTTGGAACATCCTAAAGGTTTAGTTATTAATTAAGCTTTGGGATCCTGTTTTTCTGATTTTGGGTCTAAGTAAGGAATAGTTGATACGTAACAGCAAAAGTACTTTCTTATGAAACCCTAGTCCCCATTATTCAACTCAGATGTATGTACTCTGGGCCTAACCATTATTCAACTCAGATACATGTATTCTGGGCCTAACTGACATCTCCCTTTGTTCTTACAGCCATTTCTTGGACTTTCTTGGCAATCTGCACTTTCAGCTGACTCTGGCCGCTGTGCTCCCTGCCACAAGTCATAGTGAGTACTGGAGAGTGTTTTGCTGCTTATTATATTATTTGTATTGCTGAAAAAGCTGTGTTAATCCTTTAAACCCCATCAGAAATAACATTGCAATGTGAGTCTGTGCTAGGGCCTAAAACCTGCCCTTTTATCTTCACTGTGAAGGCTGTGATCAGCTCAGACATGGGCTAAAGTCGACTGAAGATGCTCATACATGACCTGCTGTTAATGCTGTTAACAGTGTAAGTCAATTTAGCACAGATCTTGTATATTATTCCCAGTTAAGTTTTGATGATGCCTGGAAAAATAATAATGATTCTGTGTGTGCTTTTAAGCAGAGTTAATTCTTCAAAAGAGAAATGTTTTGGCTCTGATGGTGCCACGTTGATCCTGGGATTAACAGTGAAAACAAAACAAGTTATTGAAGTTCTTTGAGGTTTAGCTCAGAGAAGCAAGAAAACACAATTCAGTGATCACTTGACGATAAACATTTCAGAGAAGATTCAGGAGGACATCACTGATTTGTAAGTACTCAGTTTTAATTTTTTTCAAAATCCGAATGTGGATTTTTAAAAGGCTAATACCTTTCATTGACAGCCTATTTCAGAAAAAAAATAATAAAATTAAGCAGTCACTGCATTAGAAAGACTATAGAGGGGTCATTCAAAATGGTATTTCTACAAGAGCCTAACGAAGACTATCCACCATATAAGTACCCCAGGTTGCAAAGCTCCCATTTCACGAAGCAATATACAATTAATTTAACCTTTAGGATGTATGCTATAAATATTGATGAACCTTTAACAACAGTGTGAGTGTTATGGAATGGGTAGCTCTGGGCACATAGAACGAAGTCAGCTGTAGATAGGACACACTGGAGGGAAAAAAAAACACCACTACCTAGAAAATTAAAAAGGGAAATATTCCTTCCTCTTCCCCCTTGTTCCCCTCTTATCCCCATGCCTGCATACAACCTTTCACGTCTTAATTGATTTATATGCGTGCAAACACCACCTGGATGACTTACTTTTAAAAGAATTTTAATGCTTGGAAAGTACTTAAACAGGGAACAGCTAGATTCATAGCTGGCATAACTCTGCACAGCTCTGCTGAAGTCAGTGTATTTCTAATGACTTGAGTACTTAGGAACCAGGTTTAAAATATGCAGCTACAGATCTTTAATGCTTCCTATTCAGTAAAAGTTTTCCTTTGGGTAAATTTCACACTAGAAGATAAAGCACCTCTTTCCTTTCGCCAAGAAAAAGGGGTGAATGGTTAATACTGGACCTGTTAGAGGTGCTACGTGTCTCCTGTATATGGACAGCGTGGCTTAGGAAGATCTTTCTGAGCACCAGACTGTAGGAGACAAGTCTGTGCAGGCAATAGAGGTTTCTATGGATATCTTTCTACCTTACCTTCTCTAATATTATGGCAGAAATTTATTTTATGTCTGCAGTGCAGCTCCATAGCTGCTTCCTTGTCTAAAAAGATGATTTATTCCCATCTGCTGCTGAGACGATCTGATCCTGGGGAGATGGAAACAAGTAGCTGCAGTGTAACAGAGTCCATACACCAGAGTCTTTGCTGTGGATACTCTGCAAACAAAACCCCCAAAACTATTTTGCTGAAATCTTTTGAATAGGTTAATGCTTATGTAGGGAATTGTACCTCTAAAACAGGGTGGTCAATTTTTTTCCAGGTGGTGACAGAGTTGGAGACACCTTGCAATGGTGTCTCCAATGAGATCAAATTGGATTCCCAAAACCTGCCTTGTGGTCCTGTGTGACCACTGCAGTGAACATAGGATCCATTGCTATTTATTACCTTAAACTAGGCACAAAACACCCCCTGCTTTAGCTACGTAAAAGACTGGCCACACTCAATCCCCTCAGCCAGATCATTGATAAAGATATTAAACAAGACAGGCCCCAAATCTGAGCCCTGAAGGACACCACCGGTGACTGGTCACCAACAAGATTTCACCCCATTAATCACAGCTCTCTGATCACAGCCATCCAGCCAGTTTTTTACCCAGTGAACAGTACACTTGTCTATGCCATGATTCGCCAGCTTCTCCAGGAGAAAGCTGTGGGGCACGGTGTCAGAGGCCTTACCAAAGTCCTTATAACTTAAGTCCCATATCTTGCATTGTTCGGTGCTGACGGGGTGATGTCCCTTGGTTATCCTGTGGCACATCACACACCCTCTCTTAGGAGACCAAGAAGAGGCTGACAGCTGTAGCTAGAAAAAAAGGACACTTCCATCTTTACCTTGAGCCTTTACCAGCCACAAGGTGAGATGACTAAACTGAGAACCTGGCCCAAACTGTACAGCTAGAGGAAGTATCACATCTATAACACCAAGCTTTCCCTAAGGGTAAGTCTTGAGGAAGTCTACTTGCTGCCTTGCAATGGACTCCAGTCTCACCACTGGCTCTCAGCAGCACAGCAAACTCAGAGGAGCAGTTAGACCTGGAGCAACTAAGACGTTCAGGGCCATTTCAGAGTTGAGCCGATGCACTTTCATGACACTGTTTTACCTTAAGAGGTATCTCAGAGTCCTTTGTAGCAGAGGAAAAATACAACCAACCCTATATAATAATTTGTGTGCAAAATACAAGGAGCATATGTTGGAGGCAGAACTCAATTATGCACCACCAGTAGCCCCTGTGCTCATGCTGCTTATCATCCCTTCCAAGACAGTTAGCTAACAGCGTCATTTGGGAATTTCAAGTAATACTCAAAATTCCTTTGAACATAGCATTCCATTAGCTGCAAATTAATTGGATCTGAAGGTCAGTGTGAAGTGGATTACCACAGTTGAGAAAAGCAGTGAGTGTACTGCTCATTTCTAGTACATTGGTAAAACTCTCCTGGAAACAATGTTACTGGAATATTTCAACATATGATGCATCCTATAAGTCTCAGTATTTCAACAGTAGCCTGCAGCTCTGGTGTGCACCTCCATGAACAGATGTTTGGAACAATTAGGGATTGTTTTTCATTGTTCCAGCCATCTACTGTATATATGTTACTCTACTTTAGAGTGAGTAGACTTGGCTTTCAGCATTTGCTTGATGGCACTTCAGAAGCCATATGTGTGTATTTTAATAAAGGGACTGAGCTCAGCATCACAAAGACAAATTTAAAGAAAGAAGGAGAGAATGAAGGTATGCTCTGAAAGGACTAGTAGGGCATAGCTAAAGCCCTGGGGTTTTTAACTTAATTTTGAGCAAGAAATGTTCAAAATCTTCTGAACTTCTGGGGTTTCCTAATTTTTTAAATTTTTTTTTCAGATCTCCATCTACGTATTTTCTGGTTTTCCATTGCTTTTGGTTTAGGGTTTCTTTTTGGGGTTTTTTAGCAATTTCCATGAATCTGTATAATCGAGTCCCTGATTCTTGTCATTTCCACTATTAATCTAATCTCTTTCTGTCATCTTCTTTTCAGCTAGATCCTTGCCATCAGCTTCCTAACTCCTTTCCTTTAATATGAATTATTTTTTGTTGAGATATAATATTAGTTGTTTACCACAATGGGAAATTAAGAACTCCAAATAAATTCCCATTGTTCAGCCTGACAACTGTCAAATTGCATCCACATACTCTGTGCATGACTGTTTTAATCATGTATTTGGCCATCCTACTAATTAATTTTCGTAGATGTGAGATCAGGAATGTGGCCTTAAGCAACTAATTAGAGATATGTAGGACTGAGAAAATGCGTTTTATTCCGATTTTCTTTCTTATTTCTCAGTCCTGGTATATATTCTCATTTTAGGAACAGGAATGAATGCAGCCTGAAAGCAGCATCAGTAGAAACGTTTGCGCTGAAAGGCTCAATGCCAGATCGAAGGTAAGTGCACTTTGCAGAATGTGAACCAGTCGGGGGATGAAAGGTCATGAAGGACGTATCTTTGTGAAGAACAGTTAACAAGGGATCTTCCTCATATTTTCCTGAAACATCATCTGTTCCGCCACTACTTAGGCAGCGGTATGGGTAAATTCAGCTTAGGGTTTCAGTTTGGAGGTTTACAAGTTTGCAGAATTTCATAGACTTCCACGATGCTCAACAAGAGCCGGGGATTCTTGCCATTTCTATGAGTTCGCCGGTTCCCTGTTGATTAAGTGTATGTAATCATAATTTTCTGATATGCAAAAATTAAGAACAAATGCAGCCTAGTGCTTGCACTCTGTGATAATTGATGCTGGTTTTATGGTTTGTATTTTCTTTACTGAGGATCTTCTTGCTGAGCAAATTTGACAAATGAAAACACTTGCTGAGATGTTATTTCTATGGCAATTTTCTATGTTTTCTTCCACTTAGCAATATCATATTTTTATTTGTGAAGGGAAGAGCTATTGTTCATCCTAGTTATTTGCCTCTAAGAGCTGAAGCAAAAATAACTGATATTGAGGACACATTAAAATGGAAGCAGGTAGAAAACAGAAGCTCCTTACAAAAAAAAAAAAGAAATTTTTACAGACTTGCTTGTGGAAAACTACTGCAAGTTATTCCAGAAGACAAATGATGATTTATCTTGTTGGGATATTTAGCTCTTTTTATCTTGCCGGATAAAATGCATATTTAAGAATTCCATTTATTTGCATTACTCTGGTAAGTACAAAGTCCAGGTCTTCTGTTGTGCTGGAAATGCATAGCAGACAGCATCTCTTTTTCCTGAGCACATTGAAGATATGGGATATATTGGAAGAACTTGAGTGACAGCCTGTGTTTTCGAAGCTCCTTCTCTAGATGATGAATCAGCCTCCAGGCATCTTTTCGTACCCATCTTTAGGAAGCAGATGATTCACATGTGCCCGTTGGGAGACTGGTGAGCAGTACTGACAGGAACTGGATTCGGTCTGTCTAGGGGTACTTCTGTAAAGTGAAATACCTGTGGCTTGTAGCTGAAGTTTTGAATCTGAGACATCATTGTTCTGGCCTCACTGTTTGCTGCTGTCTGCTTGGGAGAAGATGCAACCAGAAATATCTCATTTATTCCTTCTGGAAAGAACAGACTCATCAAATGTAACTGTACATAGAATTGCCCACAATAAAGGGAGTGAAATGCAGTCACTGCATTTACAAGATGACCAACACTACTTGCAATAATCTTTTAGCAAGGTGTGCCCCAGAAATATTAGTCACAGAAGAGCTTCCATTGATGTAAATGGCATTTAAGCATCAAATAAAACTGAGGCTGTATATATTATCTTAAAGATCTAAACCAATTTGCCTTATAATTAGCTAGCCCAGGGTTCACTACAGGCTGCAAAAGCTTCCCAAAACCTTGGCCAACCCACATTCGGCTGCCTGCAAACGTGCATCTGCACCAAGGTCTCCCTTGCTTGGGTTTTCCAGCTCAGAGTTGGAGATACGAGCACTCTTGCACCCTTATGCTCCAACAGCAGCATTCCTGTGCCATCTCCTCTGTGTGGAGGAGGAGGCTTTGAAAAACAGGCTTCAGAACAGGTTTGAAATGTGGTCTTGCCTTGCTGGAATATGCAGGAGGTAGCTTGCATAACTTGCACCTTTTCAGGCATGTGCAAAGCAATAAATTGATTTTAGGTTTTAGAAAGAGAAAGAAGACAAATAGAAACAGAACTATTCAACTCTGCACATAGCTCTATGCTATGCATGGAAGTGAACTGCAAATAACCTTTTTGTCTGCAAGTAAATGGCCTTCAAATGCTCATCAGAAGACAGAAAGATAGCATTTATAGGTAGATAAATGGGATAGATGTGGTTATACAGAAAGCAAATAACATGAGAACTGTGATAACCACACTACCATAAAGGGAACTACTTGGTCAATACTTATTTTTTTTCTCAGAATCTGAAGAACATGTTTGATTTTCGTAATAAGAAGAGAGACCCTCCTTTACACCCCACACACTTAGAGAATCAACTGATGCTGTAATCACGACGTGTATGAAAAACGTAGTCCGAGCATGCTGTTACGATGAGCACCAAAGGGAGGAATCTGCTTCCTTCTGTTATTAAAACAGCTGTCCTGAGCCCAGGAGACAAATCATATAACTGCTCCTCCGTGCAAGATCCTCCCTTGGCAGCCCAGCTGACTGCAGGGCAGAAAGGATATTAGACAGAAGTGGCATCAAAGTTGTAACACCTAAGACCTGAAGGTCCTGTTGTAATGCAGCTGTTCTTGGTATCATAGTAATGTGAGAAGCAAATATACATTTTGGAGACAGTGACTAATTTTCTTGCACCTGCTGTTAATGCTGATGTTTTCTGGAAGACTAAGCAGACTGTTGGAAAAAGTGATCTTACTGGATCTTTCTTCTGTTTTGTTTCTAAAGTAATAGAAATAGTCAAACCTGGAAATGTCCATCACTCTCCAGTATTTCCAGAAATTAATACATTAATTTAGAAAATAGCTTTTTCTTAGAAACATTTTGTTTATTCTAACAGCATTTACAGAAAATATAAAGACAATTTTTAAAAGAATAAAAATATTTTATTATTTTACTAGTACAAAACAAAATTTATTTGAAATGTTAGATTTTAATGCAATGAAGAAACAATTTCAATAACAACTTCAGATAGACTCTGAAACATGATTTAAGCTGTGCTACAGTGCAATGGGACATCTGTTTGAAATTCCATTCGTATGCTATTGTCAGTGTTTATACATTTCTGTGTTCTAAAAGAACTTAAGAAGAAAGTCTAATTAAAGAAAAAAGCTGTTGGCGATAGGAAAGAGGAAAGAAAGGAAAAGGACAATTATTCTGCACTGTTAATAAAAGCATAATGCATAAGTCTTAGTAGAGTTTTTCCTCTCCCTGAACAGTTTTACAAAAATGTTTATATTCTCAGAAGGTTTTCATTCATATCTTTGAACCTGTAGTCACATAATCAGATTAACTTTTTAACCAGATATTCTAAAATGGCTCTTGAATACATTAGAGAACTAATTGGCAGATTGGAGTCTCTACATTAATTCTGATTGGCAGAAGAATTTTTAAGAAGCCAGACAAAGCTGCTGGGAATATAGTTTTGCACCTTAAATTCCCAAAGGGGACATGCTTTGCTGCTGTTACTCTAGAGAAATAGAGCCAAGGCTATTTTCTCTGGCTGCGTGTAAAGATGTCAGAAAAAGGCTAGATGGTTTTAACTTTATTCAGCTACCAAAAATGATGGGTTTTGGCATTTTATATATTGCTTTATGTACCTCTGAGATAACCTTCACTGACCATCTCACAGTTGTTTCTTCCTTCTCCTGAGGGATTTCAGGCATTGGCTTAGCAGTTTCCCTGCAGATCCTATTTTGGGGAATACTGCCCATGGGACACCAGCAGCACACACAGGGGCTTCCCTGCTGTAGCAGAGAATAGTCTAAGGCTGGATTCATAATTCTTCTTTTGTTGCTATTGCTTATAATGAAATAGATTACAGTTTGAGTGAAATTATCTTTCAAAGTTGTTTTTTTTTTTCAGCAGACTTTTCTTTGAGTTTAAAAGTACTTCATAAGAAGCAAAACAAAGACAATCTCATTAGGATCTGTGAAATTGGCACATATGGGGAGATTTAACACCTTTTGAAGTATTGCTTATGATAGTGATATGTATTAACCAATTGTCTCTTACTGTGGTGTGAACAATGAGATGAATCTGGAGTCATAGCAGGGAAGGATGTTAAAAGCTGTAGTGATATTTGTTGATAAATTTGCTAGAGTTGCAGTTGGCTGTAATGCTACCCTCACCCATATGCTTCACTGCAAATTAATGTGCTGAGTGACTCCCCCAGCCCACCCCCCCCCCAAAAAAAATATCTGAGTGCTTGGTGTGGAAAACACAATTATATTTGAATTTTTTTTTGTACCTTACCAGGTTGCCATGATGTATAAATTATATAGTACCATGTTTTCTAGAAGTTATAAAGGTAGAGCTCATGTTAGAAAATCATCTTCTACAGAGTATCAAGGTTATTTCCAAACTTTGGAAAAAAAAAAATATCTCCAGCTCAGTGACTAATGCTTCTATTAGCCAAATACACAAAGCAAAGTATGTCTTAAGTTGNAAAGCAAATAACATGAGAACTGTGATAACCACACTACCATAAAGGGAACTACTTGGTCAATACTTATTTTTTTTCTCAGAATCTGAAGAACATGTTTGATTTTCGTAATAAGAAGAGAGACCCTCCTTTACACCCCACACTTACACTTAGAGAATCAACTGATGCTGTAATCACGACGTGTATGAAAAACGTAGTCCGAGCATGCTGTTACGATGAGCACCAAAGGGAGGAATCTGCTTCCTTCTGTTATTAAAACAGCTGTCCTGAGCCCAGGAGACAAATCATATAACTGCTCCTCCGTGCAAGATCCTCCCTTGGCAGCCCAGCTGACTGCAGGGCAGAAAGGATATTAGACAGAAGTGGCATCAAAGTTGTAACACCTAAGACCTGAAGGTCCTGTTGTAATGCAGCTGTTCTTGGTATCATAGTAATGTGAGAAGCAAATATACATTTTGGAGACAGTGACTAATTTTCTTGCACCTGCTGTTAATGCTGATGTTTTCTGGAAGACTAAGCAGTCTGTTGGAAAAAGTGATCTTACTGGATCTTTCTTCTGTTTTGTTTCTAAAGTAATAGAAATAGTCAAACCTGGAAATGTCCATCACTCTCCAGTATTTCCAGAAATTAATACATTAATTTAGAAAATAGCTTTTTCTTAGAAACATTTTGTTTATTCTAACAGCATTTACAGAAAATATAAAGACAATTTTTAAAAGAATAAAAATATTTTATTATTTTACTAGTACAAAACAAAATTTATTTGAAATGTTAGATTTTAATGCAATGAAGAAACAATTTCAATAACAACTTCAGATAGACTCTGAAACATGATTTAAGCTGTGCTACAGTGCAATGGGACATCTGTTTGAAATTCCATTCGTATGCTATTGTCAGTGTTTATACATTTCTGTGTTCTAAAAGAACTTAAGAAGAAAGTCTAATTAAAGAAAAAAGCTGTTGGCGATAGGAAAGAGGAAAGAAAGGAAAAGGACAATTATTCTGCACTGTTAATAAAAGCATAATGCATAAGTCTTAGTAGAGTTTTTCCTCTCCCTGAACAGTTTTACAAAAATGTTTATATTCTCAGAAGGTTTTCATTCATATCTTTGAACCTGTAGTCACATAATCAGATTAACTTTTTAACCAGATATTCTAAAATGGCTCTTGAATACATTAGAGAACTAATTGGCAGATTGGAGTCTCTACATTAATTCTGATTGGCAGAAGAATTTTTAAGAAGCCAGACAAAGCTGCTGGGAATATAGTTTTGCACCTTAAATTCTCAAAGGGGACATGCTTTGCTGCTGTTACTCTAGAGAAATAGAGCCAAGGCTATTTTCTCTGGCTGCATGTAAAGATGTCAGAAAAAGGCTAGATGGTTTTAACTTTATTCAGCTACCAAAAATGATGGGTTTTGGCATTTTATATATTGCTTTATGTACCTCTGAGATAACCTTCAGTGACCATCTCACAGTTGTTTCTTCCTTCTCCTGAGGGATTTCAGGCATTGGCATAGCAGTTTCCCTGCAGATCCTATTTTGGTGAATACTGCCCATGGGACAACAGCAGCACACACAGTGGCTTCCCTGCTGTAGCAGAGAATAGTCTAAGGCTGGATTCATAATTCTTCTTTTGTTGCTATTGCTTATAATGAAATAGATTACAGTTTGAGTGAAATTATCTTTCAAAGTTGTTTTTTTTTCAGCAGACTTTTCTTTGAGTTTAAAAGTACTTCATAAGAAGCAAAACAAAGACAATCTCATTAGGATCTGTGAAATTGGCACATATGGGGAGATTTAACACCTTTTGAAGTATTGCTTATGATAGTGATATGTATTAACCAATTGTCTCTTACTGTGGTGTGAACAATGAGATGAATCTGGAGTCATAGCAGGGAAGGATGTTAAAAGCTGTAGTGATATTTGTTGATAAATTTGCTAGAGTTGCAGTTGGCTGTAATGCTACCCTCACCCATATGCTTCACTGCAAATTAATGTGCTGAGTGACTCCCCCAGCCCACCCCCCCCCCAAAAAAAATATCTGAGTGCTTGGTGTGGAAAACACAATTATATTTGAAATTTTTTTTGTACCTTACCAGGTTGCCATGATGTATAAATTATATAGTACCAAGTTTTCTAGAAGTTATAAAGGTAGAGCTCATGTTAGAAAATCATCTACAGAGTATCAAGGTTATTTCCAAACTTTGGAAAAAAAAAAAATATCTCCAGCTCAGTGACTAATGCTTCTATTAGCCAAATACACAAAGCAAAGTATGTCTTAAGTTGTGTGCTTTGCTGAAAATTCAAAAAGGGATGTCCCTCCTGAGGCTTGTATAATTCATATAGCACTTTAACCTGTGATTAATTACAAAGGGAGAGGAAGCTTTGCTCCTTCCCACTTGTGCTTTCATCAAAACCGAAAATCCTAAAGTAAATCTCTGCTAGGCAGTATGAGACCCAAGTGACTTGCTAGACTGATTAAAAATCAGCCATCCTGCTGAGTCTTGAAACAACACCCGGTAAAATGAGGATCTCTGGAATGGAAACATCTACCAGAGATCAGTGCTGTAGAAAGAAACTGTCTTTGAGGGGAGAAATGACGCTAAAAAAGCCAAAGAAGGCTTCTGCACTAGTGTAAAGCTGATCGATGGGAGACCAGGTAGGACTTTTTGATGTGTGGGTAGTGTTTTTTATCAACAGTTATAATCTTCTGATGTGTTCCGGGGGTGGAGAGAGGGGAATGGCAATAACACCATTGAAGCACCATCTTTAGTTAATCCACTGCAGAGTCTTGCCATGCAAAAAAGCCTCTTGACTGATGCTATTTGATGTGCAAAACTATCTTGCTGAAGGTGAATCATCGGTGAGCAGGGGGTTGCTCCCACTAGCAGCCTACAAGTAAATTTTCCATGGCAAGAAACCAACAAGGTTATCTGAAGTATATTTCTCCATCAAGTACTATTCTGATTTTTTTAAGTTTATTTTTGATCTAGATGCTCTCACAAAATGTCAAGGTTATTAGAATAAGGTGAGATGAAAGCATGGAACAGGGACAGGAAGAGCATGTTTTCTCTCTGAATTTTTGTTTCTTTTGAGCCACTTCTGTTCTTTGTCAAGCTATTTCAGCCAGACAGTGTGTTAGCCTTGCATGGTGGAATCATTACCTACAGATCAGGAAAGGTGGTTCCCTGCCTTGGTTTAACTGTGGCTGCAGCTCAAGACCAGAAATGAAAGGAAGCAGGCACACAAGACCCATCTTCTTGTGAATGGAGAGAGAGCAGATCTCATTGTGTTGACTGAAAAGGATATAGGAGTAGTTTGTCTGGCAGGTGGTGAACAGAGCTGAGTTTCTCTTGGGAGGGCTGTGAAAAGCAATCAAGAATAATTCTGGGAGCCCAAAGTTATTTAAGTATGTCTCACCCAATATAAGCATTTCTTTGCAAAGAACTAGAGTCACTGAGAGTACACAAAATAGTTGGTTTCCATTACTTCCCCATCCCCAGTTTCCTTCCCTCACAGACTCTAATAGCTTCATTACTCTCAGCTAGAGGTGGGAGTGAAGAACTATTAAAGTTGGAGCTTTGGGGCTTGTTACCATCGCTAGATCGTGGTGGTGCTGCCTCAGCTGTCCCTCTCTCCCATTGTCCTCCACATGCCTTAGAGAACAGCTGGGTACTTATCTGTAAGTGTAGTGCTCGCTCCTTTCAGCAATGTTCAGGGAGATGAAAAAGGAGATGAGAAAACTCATATAAGCAAAATAAATAATAAAAAGAAGTAAGTAAAAAGTTCTGCATTTTAGTTTTTGGAATTGCATGTGGAGATCAGCAGCTGGGACTGAGCAGGGGAGGGGGAGAGTCATAATCAACACGCTCATTTTTCAGTAAGCCCCAGATGCAGATCAAGAAATGCAAACTTTGTGCTGACGAGGAGACAAGGGCCTCAGTTCTCATCCAGCAGAGAGTAAATTAAAACATAATTATGAGGAATAGCAATTTCTCTGAGAGTGTTCAATGCCTTGAATATTTTTTCCATAATTATTTTCTTTCTGTAGATGAAAGGAAACGGCTTGGGACTTGGTCTGTTCATATTTCATGCACCTTTCTTCCTCCAACAGCCCTACCCTGCCCAGAGGTCATGTCTCCTCCAGCTGGCAAGCATGAACTGCTCCGGAAATGGAGTTCTCCAGGTGGTGTGGCTCAGGAGCAGTTGAGAAGGAGAGGATAAGCAAACTCCTAAGGGTGGAATTCCAAGGTAAGGCAACTGAGAAACAGCAAAGACTGCTTTTGTTCATTTGGTGTTTCCATGGATTGTGGGAATTCAGTTTTGAGAGAATGAATATGAGCAATGTTTACACATCGAAGCAAATATTGAAGAAAACTGAACAAGTTTCTCAGGCTGGTCCTAGTATTATCCATGCCCCAAGCAGCCCCAACCCTGAATCACGGGTTCATTTCAGTGTAAGGGCAAACATGAAGTCAATAAAGAGATCTTTGTCTTTGGTCGCCAGCACTTTGACCAACCTCATTTTAAATCTAGATGTCTTCCCTATGTCTTCCCCATATTCTCTGTCTCACCTAATTAATAACTGATTTAGGTAATGTTGATAGGCCTATAAAAAGCATGGATTTAAGGAGAGATTGCAGGTTCTTGGACAATTAACTGGTTCTTATTTTATATTTCCATTGTACCATGTGTTACAACATAGGCTGCTCTTCAGTATATCATGGGAATGCAGAGAAAATACAAATAATTTGGTTCATATATTTAAAAACATATAGAAAGCACTGGCTCATTCTCTGTGTGTTCCCAGTTCCTCTTTGAAATTATTCTCAGCATAAAACATGTATTTACATTCAGATCAGAACTATTCACAAGAGGCATGCAGCTGTGGAATATGTTACATATTGTAATTATAAAGATATATTTGTTCCTTTTTCCCTATGAATAGATTCTTGTATTGATTTGTTCTTACTTCTGCACACCTACACTGAGGCAATGGGGAGCAAGTTGATTTTATGTGAAACGACTTTAATTGCCTTATCTCCGGGGAAGAAATAGAGTCATTGAAAACCTCAGTTACAATTTTGTAACAATTTTTCCAAATAGACTTAGACTAATGATCCAAAACACTTTTCTTCTTAATTAAGACTATGGTTATACTTGGTTACTGGGATGCTTGGGAGGTTTGGGGAAAAAAGAAAGCCTAGAAAATTCAAGGAAAAAAATGTAATGTTGAGGACACATTTTTTAAATGGAATGAAAACTATAGCTTCTGTAAATTGTTTTGAGAAAATGAATTATCAAGCAGATTCAAAGCCACCTAATAAGTGAAAAACTACACAAAAGCTGGAGTTTTACTTTTAATCCTACAAAAAAGAACCAACAAAGAGTCAAACAACCAAAAAAGAACCAACTCGAATCCCAGACTCCACAAAGGACTTCTGTGGAACATTGTGACCCTCAGTCTTGGCTCTTGTTTTCCTGGACAGAAATGGAGACAAAATCCAATAGAATCAGTAGAGATCAGTAAGGCAAGCACTAGGTGTGACAGTTGAGCAAAGACTATTTGTAGGCTTTGAACCTTTCTTTTACCTCTAGCACCTCCCTTTGAGGTGATGTCCCCAAAATTGCTCATAGGTTGACATGCTTTGGAGATGCTGTCTTGAAAAGCATGTATGTTAAGAGCTATTATGCACTCTGTTGGCTATTTTTGTTGAGTTGCATTTTTTTTAGTTCTCAAATATGAGGGTCTCCAAAAGTGCTGCAGCACTATGGATGCTGTTACAACAAAGTTCTTAGTTATTAATATAACCACCATATTTCAGTTTGTTTTAAGAATAATTAGAATATGCCTATTTTTAAAAAAATAGAGGGAAGGAAAAATAAACTGTGTTGGACCTGACATATTGACCTCTGAAAATCTGAATCCTCTACAGACATCCTGTTGTGATATTGAGTGGGGAGAGCTGTACAGAAATGCTGACGGAGAATGTTGCATCAGATAAATAGATCAATTTTCTTGGCAGAATAACATCACTTTTCCTTCTTTGATATGGGGCAAATGAATTGCTGAGCTGTGTTCTCAGTTAAGATTGGCTACATATGTTGAGCCCAAGGCTTCTCTCTATTAGAAGTTAATATTAACAAACCCCACAAAAGCCTCTCTGCTTTCAGTACTGCTACTACTGCTAATAATGAGTGTGTGTCTGTCTGAAAGTATAGCATGAATGGCTCTTGCTTTTTATCCACAAAGAAATGTATTCAGCTCTTTTACAGGAATGGAGTGAAATGCTTCGATTCACAATGTTTGTTCTTCTGTGGTTGAGATGAATATAGCACATTCATTTCTTAAATTAACGTGCAAGAGTTCTCTCTGTTATATCCCCAGGAGGAACGTGTTATAGTTCTTTCTCATCTCAGCATCTACCCAAGCCAGGTGTCCTTCCTTTCCCCATTTTGGGTTTTCCGCGACTTTTTTTTTTAATCTTTTTTTTTTTTTTTTTTTTTTTTGCAAATATCATAGGCACCTTTTTGGCTCAGATGGTCTAGTCTTGCATGAAAATTAGATTTTAGTTAATCTCTTGCAAAAATTTCTGCCTTGTGTGGATGATGTCATGTTTCCATTATCTAACCCTTAATAACTGATTATAGCCTAATTGAATGTACTAGAGGAAAAACGACAGGATGTCAGGATATAAAGTTCATTACGGAAAATCAATTTGCAAGGCTTTAAATTGCATTAAGGGCTACCCTTTAAATCATCTAATGTATTTCTTCCTGGTTTGGGAAGGTAAATAGGCGCATTGTGGAGAAATATGCAGAAGAAGAAGTGGTGGATTTTGTGGGTACACTGAATTGCAAACGACTGAAGATCAGACAACAATTCCATTATTAATGACAAGTTGCCAAGGTACTCAAAGCAATATTTTGCAAGTGCCTCGTATTTCCAATTTCTTTGTCATTTAAAAATAAATAAATCTTGCTTGTATGTTGGACCAAGATGTATCTCATTTTATTAAAAAAGCCAATAGAGAAGAGTTAATGAATACCCACTTTGTTACTTACTCCAGGATGGATTTGGCAGCCCCTTTACATTATAGACCGGATGTTTTTGTCTTTTTCAAGTCTATAAACAGTAGAAACTGCTTATAGTCATATCCTTGGCATCATCATCATCTGGATGCATTTCAATTAGTGTCTTTTGTGGTATTAAGTCAATACAGTACCTTTGTGAATTGTTTAATAAAAGCAGTCAGTGAGAGACAAACTTTACCTTGGTAATTAACTCTTGACAGGTATTCGAGGACGCGGTGATACGCTGATGATAGCTGATGTCTCAAGAAACTGGTGTGATTTTGTTGGGGGTCTCAGGGCTAGCTGCATCTGCTTGTGGCTTCTTGGATGCCCAAGGGAGACAATTTTGGAACAATTCTGGAGAGGCAAGGTAAGGATGATAGCTGGACTCTAAGGCCTGACCTGTCTGTGCTACCTTGCATATACTGGTGTGGTCTGACTGGTACTGGGATATCTCTTGGTCTCTGCATGACCTCTGAGCTTTAGTATCAGGCAACAATGGTTTTGTCCAGAAACTACAAGAAAGGGATAGAAAAACCCCATGATATCAAAGGCTAAATTAAACAAGATTAAGTTCTGAAACAGAGGTTTTTCTCTCTAGCATTCTAGTTTTTTCTTGGTACTATTTTGAACCGGATTTTGGAAACATAACATGTTTTGGTCCATCTACATCTCTTCTCCTCTGGCCTTGGCATTCACACATTCCCGGCACTGCGGTGGGAGACAATGGCCCTGCTTCTGACCAGGACACCCCACTAGGGTCAGGGCAGTACGACCGGGCAGCAAGCCCTGTTTGCGTGACTTCAGCTGCTTACATGACACCTGATAGCCTTTAAAGAAAGGATATGTCCCAACCATAAATCCGGTACCATGGACATTTCTTTGTCCAAGACATGATTACTTATCAGAGTTGGCCATGGTCTTCCTGTGCATCAGTGGGGATGATGAACCCAGATATCTCAGTATGCAAAAGCAGACCTGCAGTCTCCTGTTTACATTGATTTTCAAGTGAGATAATTAATTAGGACTTCAAAGGAGGAAGATGGCACATTTAGCATAAGTTTTAAGTCACATTTTGTCACCTTCCCAGAAGTTTTTTAAAGAGTGGAGAATTGGTACAGTATGTCTTTCTCTTTCAGATGGTTTATACAGAGTTTTTAATTACATTGGAGATCTCTTAAATGTAATTTTTTATGATGGCATCTGGTACAAGCTGCATGCCTCACTTTGATCTCCTGTGGAATAGAAGTTGACAGTAATCTTCAAATGAAGAGTAACATCAGCAGAAAAACAGAGATGAAAATAACATATTGGAGCATAGCTTTTTGTGTAATCATCACCATATTAAATATGGAGGGGAGTATTCTTAAAATCAAGTTTGCATTTTGAACAGCATTAGTGGGGCTGAGTTGCCCTCATTAGCTATTTCGTGTTAAATTTCATAAGAAAACTGATGCTGACAAGCATTGGAAATGCTTTTTTAATCCTGTTTTTAATCATTTTACATCCCCTACTAAAATTCTTATAATATTTTAATAGGTTTCTCATTCATAGTAAAAAAAGGTGAACAAATTGAATATAGAAAATAAAAATACAGTCTTCTCATCTTTTTGCTCCTTGTAATGGTACAAGAATAAAAGTCACGGTGCATCTATGTTTTATTTTACTTTCAATTTGCATATTTTTTTTTACATATTTTTTATGGTTGAAAAAGTATGTTGCATATTTTTGCAATGAATTCGCATTCGAGCTGCAAAATTTTGGGAAGTTTTCTTGTAAATTCCACATGACTGTAAAGCCTTTTAATTATTTTTTTTTTTTTTTGCAGGATTTTAAAGCATTCCCAGTGTCTTTTGATACTGTCCAGTTTGACACTGTCCCACATGACATCCTGGTCTCTAAACAGGAAAGGGGATTTGATGGATGGATGATGGATAAGGAACTGGCTGGCTGGCCGCACTCAAAGGGTTGCAGTCAACGGTGCAATGTTCAAGTGAAAGCCAGTGACAAGTGGTGTTCCTCAGGGGTAAGTACTGGGATAGGTGCTGTTTAACATCTTTGTTGAAGACATGGACAGTGGGAGTAAAGGCCCCATCAGCAAGTTTGCTGATGACACCAAGCTGTGTGGCGCAGTCAACACGCTGGAGGGAAGGCCTGAACAGGCTTGAGAGGTGGGCCTGTGTGAACCTCATGAAGTTCAACCAGGCCTAGTGCAAGGTCCTGCAGCTGGGTCATGGCAATCCCAGGCACAAATACAGGCTGGGTGGAGAATGGATTGATAGCAGCCCTGAGGAGAAGGACTTGGGAGTGCTGGTGGATGAGAAGCTCAACATGAGCTGGCAATGTGTGCTGGCAGCCCAGAAAGCCAACCGCATCCTGGGCTGCATCAAAAGAAGTGTGGCCAGCAAGGTGAGGGAGGTGATTCTATCCCTCTACTGTGCTCTGGTGAGATCACACCTGGAGTACTGTGTCTAGCTCTGGAGTCCTCAACACAGGAAGGACACAGACCTGTTGGAATGGGTCCAACAGAGGGCCACGAAAATGATAGCCTGGAGCACCTATGCTACAAGGACAGGCTGAGAGGCTTGGGGTTGTTCAGTCTTGAGAAGAGTGGGCTCCGGGGAGACCTTATAGCAGCCTTCCAGCACCTGAAGGGGGCCTATAGGAAAGCTGGCAAGGGACTTTTCACAAAGGCATGTAGTGATAGGACTAGGGGTAATGGCTTCAAAATGGAAGAGGGTAAATTTAGATTAGATATCAGGAATAAATCTTTCAATATGAGGGTGGTGAGACACTGGAACAGGTTGCCTAGAGAAGTTGTGGATGCCCCATCGCTGAGGCCAGGCTGGATGGGGCTTTGGTCTAGTGGCAGGTGTCCCGGCCCATGGCAGGAGGATTAGAACTCGATGATCTTTAAAGGTCCCTTCCAACCCGAACCATTCTGTGCTCCTATGATAATAGGAGCTATTGAATCTTCAATTTTCGTGTTTGAAATCCCTAACACCAGTCCCAAAATCACTCTTTCTTCCCTTGCTGTCACCTCCTGAATGTAGTTTGCTCACATTTGAATTGTTTTGCCTCTAGCAGGGAGCCTCCCCTACCCAGGCGTGGTCTGCAAGAAAATAAAGTAGGCCTCTTTAGAAGGCCACAGACTGCAAGCTACGTTGACTTCAGTGCCTAGTTCACAGCAAGTTTGTCTAGTAAAACAAACACAAGAAATTTGGAAGAAAAGAAGCCATAATTCAGAGTTATATTTGGGGAAGGGAGAGGGAGAATGGAAATCGGCCTGGAGGCCTAACAGGTACTTGTTTTTTATCATTATATTATCAGTTATTATGATATAAAAGAATGATTATGTTATATGTTATATAACAATAATACAGATATTTTTATATTATCATTTAAATTATCTTAAATTATACTCATTTTTTATCATTAATCCATTCTAGTGGAGTTTGCAGTCAACTTCAGTACTCACCAGATATGTGATATCACAAACTCAGTTTTTTCAGGACAGCCTGTCAACTTCAAACACTGCTCCCAGTACATATTGCACCAGCAGTTGCTGTATGACTTTAATCACCTTGTGTAGATCAACACTTACAGTGCTGGACAAGGTTCTCCAACGGATCCTGGTCTGTACAATCAGAGCACCCAGATGCCTGTGTGGGCAGGAGATCGAACTTCTCTGTGCCTCGGTCTCCCGCAAAGAGTTGTAATATTCCTTTTTCCTGCTGTATTTATTAAGTTGTCACAATCTGTGAATATAGCCAACTTTACACAGCTGTTATTAACCAGCTGGTTATGATTTGGATTGGTGAGTGAAATGCACCACGGTGGTGCCAACATCTAAAATGACATATTAAAGTTCAGACTTCTGGCACTTACAAATTTATTTCCTGAAATGGTAATGCGCAAATAACAGAAACAAAACAAAACAAAGCAAAACAAATGATGGTTCTAACTGACAGTTGCTATTGTACTTCAAAATGAAAGCATACTTCACTAAAGTGATTTTGCTGGGAGACAGCATCTTTCAAAAATAACTATTGGAAAAGAACTTTCCCTTTGAAATAATAACCACATATATACCTGTGATTGAACTGACAATGAAAGAGAAGGCCTTGAAATAGTCATAAACCTAAGATAGATTCATTTGTCTAAATATGACACTGTTTTCCTACATTGCCCTTGCATGACTGAATTATGCATCAGGTGGTTACATTTCATTTATCAGATTGCTTCCCTCTCTCTGCCATCCACGAGCAGCATAACCACAGCAGTACTAGCACAATGGCACATGAGCTTCTCATTGCCTAAATAGATTTTCAGCCTGAAAGAAAATACACAATGGATTTTCTTATCATGCCACTCACTG
Source organism: Tringa tobata (assembly GCA_033628505.1). Classification (NCBI taxonomy): domain Eukaryota; kingdom Metazoa; phylum Chordata; class Aves; order Charadriiformes; family Scolopacidae; genus Tringa; species Tringa tobata. Next base: position 1,132,773 of record JAHREE010000332.1, on the reverse strand, counting down.
TCCCAAATCTAACAAAGACCTGGTTTCCCACTCATTTCTTACCATTTTCTCTGTTTTTCTGCTGCAGCTTTGTTCTGTATTTGTGTAGCTCTTTGTCATGCTAAGCGATAGACAATCACCACATGACAACACTTCTCAATTACAAACGGCAGGTCAACTGTAATTATTATTTTCTTGATAAGATTATTTTCCAGAGATACACCCAACTCTTATGAAAATGAGAAACTCGGGCTGCCCGGTTATATATTTTTATAATTGTCTTCAATGATAGGGATTCTGCTGTGCTATGCATACAGAAAAAAAGATGCCATCAGTGCCAATGTACATTTGAATTACCAGGTGCCCTCCCAACTCATGAGCCCATTCAAGACACAGGGACACAAGTAAATGGCAGTGCAGTAGCTAGTGGTTTGAGTTTACATGAAAATAATAACAGTAGTTGTCTAACCCTGCCTCCATAAAACCCCTCTGTCATCCTGAAAGAGGGTATCACCATATCAAAGAGTGACAAATAGGTGCTTTTTCGAAACCAGGCATGGCAAAGTCCCTCTTCTGCTTGGCTCTGATGTGCCCCTGCAAATGCAGTCAAGGAGGATGTAGAAAGCCATTTAAACACAAAGAAGTAATAGCCAAGTCCCCAGTGGGTAGCACAGAGTGAGGACTATCACACCGGGATGAGAAGAGGTGCGTAAAGGATGTAGAATTAATACGTGCCAGTTTACTAAAGGCATCATTCAAAGCACACTGACACCTTAATTGGGATTTGGGCTAGGTCCAAATTGGCCCAATGAGGCCTGAATGTAATGTTGGTAGTTACTAATTTTCATCATGCTCCTTTGACAAAGTGTCTGAGCCCCAACCTCCAATGACAGTATTTTTCTGTGCAGTAGTGCCTGTTGAACAAAGAGCATTACCACAAATTAGATTGTGGTTTTGTTGAAGTGGGCTCTAGCAAATCTACATTTTCAATTAAAGAACAGTAAAAAGTGATAATTAGGTACAATAAGAATATTTAAAGCCCACTTCCATCCATCAGAGAGAAAGTTATCAATGTGAGGACGTTGGTCGTTCTGTTCCATCTGCATTCCGTGTCACTGAAGCAGTAACAGGGTGAAGTCAATGCCAGGAAAACACAGAAACGCTTCAGCAGTATCTGTCTCCTGAAAGAAAGACTTTAGTGACCACCTTGGAATTACTGTAAGGACAAAATTAACCTGATGCTTTTGGCACACAAAATATATATTACGTTCCTTAGGAATAAAAGTTTTCAATGAAGAAATATTGCAACAAAAGTTTATAGGAATATTTAGATGTTTTCACAATAAATGCAAGGAATTATAAAAAGTACCTTCTCCCTCTTTAGCCTTCTGAAATATCTATCTGTTTAAAAAAAAAACCACACAACAAAATTGAACATATACAGAATGAAAATGTTCACTGTGAGTTCATCTGTAGGATGATAATACATAAAAGTGAGCATCTGCGTCCCAGTACTGAACCCTGAGGAATGCCACTTGTTGCTGGCTTCCACTTGGACATTGAGCTGTTGAACACAACCCTTTGGGTGCTTCCAACAGAATTTCAGTTCCTGATCCACCGAGTGGTCCATCCATCAAATCCATGTCTCTCCAGTTTAGAGACCAGGATGTCATGTGGGACAGTGTCAAATGCTTTACATAACTGCAGGTAGATGATGTCTGTTGCTCTCCCCTTATCTACTAATGCTGTAGCGCCATCTTAGAGGGCCACCAAATTTGTCAGGCATGACTTGCCCTTGGTGAAGTCATGTTGGCTGTCACCATTCACCTCCTTGTTTTCCATGTGCCTTAGCAGTGATTTCATGAGGATCTGCTCCATGATCTTGATGGACACAGAGGTGGCACTGACTGGCCTGTAGTTCCCCAGGTCTTCCTTTTTTTCCTTTTTGAAAATGGGGGTTGTGTTTCCCCTTTTTCAGTCAGTGGGAACTTCAACAGACTGCCACGACTTTTCAGATATAAAACAGCTTAGCAACTTCATCCAACAGTTCCCTCAGGACCTGTGGATGGATTTTGTCAGGAAATATTTATCTGTAGGATTACACATGTAGAGAACATGTCTGTGTCTCTTATCCCTCAGGCTATCTGAAAAGATTATGGATGTTCTCTGTGCTGGGGTCACATACAGAATATCCGTACAGCTCGTTCATGCGTCATTGTTCACAAACAGGGTCAGGGGTTTAACATCCAGGGACAGAAAAATGTCCTTTTATATAAGTCCATTCCTTATTCTGTGCTTTTTGCCTAGTTCCTTCCCCTTAGAAAGTTTTTTTGGGTTGTTTTGGTTTTTTGGTGGGTTTTTTTGTTGGTTGGTTGGTTTTTTCCCCTGGAAATAATAGGAAGCAGAGATAAGGAAGCAGGCTACAGCAGATACACCACTTAGTTTCTGTCAGCTAGGCGAGCACACTTTCTTCCTCCCTAGTATAATGGCAAAAAAAAATGTCAAGGCTGGGACAAACATCTTGACAATTTGAAGGTAGCACAACGTGGAGAGAGATGGGTAGTAGTGTTCTCATTTTATTCTTTTTGTAATATTTTTTTTAACATTTCTGTGTACACATCTCTTGCCTTTCTACAACGCCTGCTATAGCAAGTAAGCAACTTTAAACAACCAGCCTGTTCAGTGGGGATAGGCCTGATATTGACTGTTTAAGTAGGATTTATGCTTTGAATCTGCAAAAAATATCCATTTATACTTAATTTTACAGAGCTGTCAGCAAAGTATGCTATGAGGGAAGTAACAGTGTGTGGTTTTTCACAGATTTCAGTTTTACTGAAGAATACACCCAGAGAATATTGACAGGACCCGGTTAAGATGCATGGAATGTTTGGGAGGAGAAAGCAGCACCATTTTTGCAGATTGATGTAGGTGAGTACTTTTCCACCTGTGGCTCATGACTCTTTTCCCAGAGATAAGGGTATGGTTTTGCAACAAAAAAAAACCCAGCAAAAAAGCCCCAAACATTTTTGCCAACTTATTTTATTAGTGCTTTATAAGGTATGTACCTAAAGCATGAGGAGGTCGTATCTTCTTTCTAAAGGTGTCTTAAAACTATTTCTAAAGCCAATAGTTTCTTCTTCACAATATCTTTCATGTTAATAAATAATAAATAAATTGGCAGAATTGGAATGATTTCCATCTGATTTAATGTTATCTTTTACAAGCCCATAAAAAGAGAGATTTCCAGAATAACAATCAGATATTGTTTGGGGAAAAAAAAGAATAGTAAAGAAGTTACTCAGTTTCTCACCCACAGTATACATATTTGGAGGAGCTGAAACTTCCTCATAATTATATCAGACATAAATTGCTTATTTTATGGCCATCAGGACTGAATCTATATTTCTAAAGGTTTCATTTCTGGGGGATTTGGAAATCAGATTTTTTTCTTTGTGCACTGAAATATTAATAAGTATTGCATATCAATTTTTAACTTAACTTTTCTTTGTTTCACTGGGCATGGCTCATAAAAATGTCTCTTATTCCACTTACCAATATCCAAACTAGGCGAGGCAACATTAAAACAGAACACATAAATAAAGCAGAAATGTAAATGAAAGAACTCTGGTAACAAAACTTGCTTGAAGAAATCCATACAGACACAGTAATACATATTTCCTCCAAAATATCTTAAAGATCTTTTGCTCTACCTCCTGCATATTATAAAACACTCAGGGAATTATAGATTAACTCCTATAATACATTTAGATTATTATTACTTCTAATGACAACAATGCAATTCTTTGAACAGTGTGCATTTCATATATACAGAACAGCAGTAGAATAAATAAGGCTTATATTGCATTGGGAAAAAGCTACATTTCATGATTCACTTAGGGCTTGGCAGAAAAATAGGAGCAGGTAGATACCCTCATAAAATGATTATGAGCTGTCTGGTGAAGATTCTGTCAGTGAATAATTGCAAGAAATAATTTTGTTTTCTGTAATTTAATATAATCAACAATGGAGGTAAACAAATCTTGATAAGCCACAGGTCTCAGTTAAATTCCGGTTTAAAAGTTTCTGTTGCTACAGGGCTTGCAGAAACAATGAGGGTTGGGTTCTCAAGGCTGTTGAAGGTTTTTGCCCTGTCAGCTCTAAGTTGGATATTCTTGGCCATTTCCCAGTTTGAGGTGTCCAAGCTGTTTGCATACAACTGCCCATTAATCATGCAGGTACCAATCCATTTGGGAGCAGGTATACTACCCATAGGCAAGAGCATCAGGAATGCAAAAATGACCCTGAATAGGTGTCATTTCTGACACTGCTTGGAGCTGTCATCCTTGGCACATCAGAGACCTTGACCCAGGCAGAGCCCCTGCAGGAGGGTGGGACTGTCCATGTTTCTGAGGACAAGGAGCGCTGGGAATGGCAGCTGTCCCACCTGTGGGAGGGATGCTCTGCTTGGGAGGGATGCTCTGCTGGCTTGCCAGCAAAATGAAATGAGCAGACCATGTGCCATCAAGGAGGACAAATGGGAGACTCACAAGATCTTCACAGTTGCCCTACAGAACACATACCAGAGTCTCACCAGCATTTCAGGGAAGGATGGACAACCTGCAACAAAGCAATAGTCAGAAACTTCCAAGATGGTGGTGACTGGAAATTTGGCATTTGCCACAAAACAACAAATGCCCTTCTCTGCCTGTTTCTGCAATTACAGAATTGGTATAGGGTGTTGGAAACAGGTGAGGAAGATGATGTCCCATTAGGGGAGGCATCAGAGTTGGCTGTGCCTTAACCAAGACTATGCATTTAGAAAGAAAATGAAGTTACTTGAGGCTTTCTCTTGTGGGGGCTGAAGGGACCTATTTATGTGCTCAGAGGGGCAGAGGTGGTGGAACTGGAGGTGATTCCTTTGACTGGAAAAAGACCAATGTTGCACTTGTCTTCAATAAACAGGATCTAGTTTCACTTAAGTCCCTGAGGAAGTCATGCTGTTTCCAAGAACATGCTGATGGCTAGTTTTGTTTTCAAACTCAGGTGTCTTAAAAATACATTGTTGAAGAACAAGATACTCTAGTGATCATACAGCAGAGGGGTCCTCATGGGAATGGGATGTGTCTGAGGTCAGTGTAGAAATGAACAATCTTTGAGCAACGTGCTCTAGTGGGAGGTGTCCCTGCCCATTGTAGGGGGTTTGGAACTCGATGATCTTTAAGGTCCCTTCCAACTTTAACCATTCTATGATTCTATGACAAGTCTTAATCTCGGTGCACTGACCATTCCTATTGTCCAAAGTTATTTATCAGCTGTAGAAGAGGCGTGTAAGGAAGGCTTGAAATTTCAGACTGGAAGTGAGCTTAGCTATGTCATATCAGAACTTCAAGTCCATTTTAAAATGGAGAAGGGGTAGGAAAACATGAAGAAAATCCATTTAAAAAGACACAATATAGCTGACGCACCATGCCTGCGTGCTGGGGTGTAATTAGTTATATGTGAATCATCAGAATTAAGGTTCATTAGATGTTGTCTATCTATGGGATGAGTGAGCCATGCAGAAGAACGTCCTTTAGATTGCACTGATGATGAGTAAGCACCAAACCACCCCAAAAATCTGTATCTGCTACATTTAGACCATCTGGACTGTTTGACCTGGGAGCACTTTTGGTAGACCTGCCAAAAGTCTAAAGTACTGACAACTGCCTGGGATCAGTTGAGTCTCACTGAACAAAATAGGACAAACCAAAAAACTTAGATTTAGTGGCAATCAAACAACATTTATCATGGAAGCTTTATGAGCAGGAATTTGTTCAGTTACACTCCTGTCAAGCTGAAAACAGCTTGCTCTAGATTAAATTAATTTTTTGAGTATGTGATTGGGAGTCACTGACATGAAATCAAAAGTGATAACTATAAAAATAGGTTGTTGGATAAGTTTTCCTAGGTTGGGCAGTTTAATTACCTTCACCCTAATTTGAAGAGCTCACCCTTAATCACTGTGTGGCTGTGTATCTTTATCAATCATACTTTCACAAATCTTGATATTAAAAAAAACCCTTCATAATAAAGTGCCTCAGAAATCTTGCATACTTCACCAGTTTTTGTCTGGCCTACTTTAGAGATTAGTTTAATTTAGGTGATATTTGACTCCCCACTGTTGATGTTGTGTTATGTTTTTTTTCTTTTGCTTCTTGAGGAGATTAGCTTTATATAAACACGTTATCCATAACATAAATCAAAGTAGCTGGAAATAGTAATATTGTATGGTCATGTATATTCATGGTAGTTTGATGAAGGAAAGACATTAACATATTTCTAGATTCTCTGTCATTCCCTTCCTTTCTTTTTCTTAAAAGAAAAAAAAAAAGAAAGAAGGAAAATGTTCTAGTAAATTCATGTATTTATGAGAGTAAAATTATCAAAACAGGTAGAGCAATAACTCACTTTTCTCTCTAATTTGATGATTTGTAAATTAATGAGAAAAAAACTGTTGTTCTGGTTCCATCAATCAGTGTTGTAGCAGATTCTACTGTTATAATTAAATGCAGTTTTCCCGTCTCCCTTTCAACATGGGGAATTAAAATGCTTTTGAAATAAACACCAGCACCACTTTGACAAGCAGGAGCACCTACACTGGTATCAGAGAGCTTGCAGCAGTTCTGCACACATTGTTGGATGGATTTTATTTTTTCCAACTATCACCTGCCAGTATTGTTTGTTTTGAGTTTATTACCTGTTGCTTAGGGTTATAGCTGAGAGATGTCCTTTCATGCAAGCTCTGCGTTATAAAGTGTGTCGTTATCCAGATGAAGGGAAGGATGGCATCTCAACTGGAGAATTTCACCCTTCAGGCATTAACATGTGCTCAGCCTATTGCTGAGGGCTCGTCCTACCCTGTGTTCCTTCACTGATTTTTATAGTTAACAGCTACACCAGAGACAAGTATGTCATGGTGTTATGCCCTCTGTGCTTCTGTAAGATGAAAGAATTACTAGTAAGTAGACTTTAAAATTAGGGTAATTCCTCCTTTGCCTATTTACAAAATCTTAGACATTCTGACCAACTTGACAAAGGTGCTTAGAAAGCCCAAGGTCTCCCTTGTACCTGAGAATCCTTTGTGAGCTGTCCCAAGGCATTCCCTAGGTCAGGGAGATCATAATTTCTACAGCCATAAAGGTTACACACAAGCTAGTCTGTACATTGGGCCTTGCACTTATCGTGTAATAGGATGCTAGCCTGTGCAAGGCTATGTCAGCACCCCCCAACAAACTGGATTTAATGCACAGAAACACTCCAGCTCATGCTTGTGAGGTCTTCTAAGGAGTCCCACTGGAGAAACGGGGCAAGGGGTTTCGTTGGATATGAATGTTGAAATGACTTCAACGGATATTGAAATTATTGGCTTATTTATTACTGAAGTTAACTGACTGACTCAACAAATCTCAACAGACCACCTTTCAGCAAAATAAAACTATAGCTTCTCCACTCCTTTAAATATTTTATACTTAAAGCAGATTAAACTAATTTATTTTCTTTTTGGTAGCTTTGGCTCTGAGGTGGAACAGCTCAAAGATTGGATTTTCTATTCCATGTAACATCTGCCATTTGACCAAGGGGAGTGGTCAGTCATTCATTTGTGAATGAAAAAATTGAGTTCTGAAATTTTCCAAAAGAGGAGAAAACTTGAGGAGGAAAAAAAAAAGGAAGCTTAGAAATACTCGTGAAATTGCAATGCCTGGAGGCTGGTGTCCAGGTTGTGGAGATCTGCCACTCAGTGGTGACTTTCTGTTCCCACCAGCACAGGGCAGAAACCAGGAGATTCACGACATGAGATTTCGGTTTCTGTATCACAGTATCTTTGGACTCTGAGAATGTGACATGAGCTTTCCAGGATTCTGCAAGCTTAAGACGTAGGAGGGAAGCCCTGATTAGACCAAAGGTTCCTTTGTAAGGCTTTTATTACTGGGTTATTGTTGAAAAAGATAAACGAAATGAGACTTACCAAGGCAAACTTAGATAAGCATGAAGAAAGGAAAAAATTACAATTACCAGTTTGATCTAATAGAGTAATAATGTAAAAAACTGAATTTAATACACAGTAAAACAATATAAGGCAATGGAGATACTATAATTATGGAAATAATTTAATATATACATGTTTAATTAAAAACACCGTTTATCTAAGAACATACACTCTGTTTTGAATAGTAATTTGAAATCAGTTCAATATAATTTTCATTTAATACTAATCTTGGACCTGCACATTGAAGACATTCAGAACAGTGGAAATTAGATTTCACTGAATTGTGTAATGGTTTGTCTCCTGGATCCCAAACTGTGAAAAGTAACGTAGATCATGGGAGCCCAGCACATAATTGCTCTTTTTGCATAATGTTAAAGTTAGCACTTACCAGTGTCCAGCTTCTGAATTAATATTGTCTGGGCTGCTACTTGCAATCTCTACATCTTTGAAAAGAAATAAATTAGTTCCAATATGGCATTTTGAATTGTCAAATTTCTGTTTTTCTTTCCATTTCTTTTTAAAATTGCCTTTACTTTGACTAAAATCGTAGTGAATAAGTTGCTTTGTGTTTCCTTTGACGTTTTATACTGCATAGTTATAGAAGGTGGAAAAAATAGTATAGTAATGAAAAACTGAAGCATTCCTTCAATGATTTTCTCTTTTATTTTGTGTTTGTTTGTTTGTTTGAAGGTTTTTGTTCGTTTTTTGTTGGTTATTTTATTGTTTGTTGTCGTTTTTGTCTCCCTTAATTAAATATGCTGAAAAAACACATCCATTTTACCAAATGCTTCCAAAACCAATGGCCAAGTAAATCTTGTCCATGCAAACTCAGGTAATACAAAAAACTGAAAATTATGATTCCAGAATGCAACAGGGTGTGAAGGTAAGCTGTGTTGATGGAATGATGTTTTCCAAGGCATTTCCGATCAGTTCCAGAAACGGCTTGGTTCACTCTTTTCCTACTTTAATATTTTTCTCTTTATTGCTGTTATAATTTAAAAAAAAAAAAAAAGGCTTATGGAATTAAAACCTTTGTTTCAGTGTTTATAAAATCTCCTGGAATGTGATGTTTTTCCTTTCTAAGTCATCAAGCTTGACCTCAGATTTCTTACAAGAACACCTAATGGGCTTATTGACAAGAGTAAGACATGTCACTTGCTTTTCTTTAATTGGAGTTTCCACATGTCCCCTCTTATTTTCTCGGCTGGCTATTTAAGCTTTTTGCCATATAGTTGCAAATGTTATTTGCTAACATTGCTTTCTGATATACAGGTTTTAGATATCCTCAGTTATTGTGAAGTTATTCACCTTCCAGAAGTGTATCCAGTGTGGTGATACAGCCAATGTCGTGTGCTGTTCATTCTTTCATCTTGTCCCCTCCTTGTGCTTAGTGTGGGAATTTTGAATTAAATCTAGTATAACAATCTTCCACATGTCTGTATCATCAGAAATATAGATGATAGATGGAAGCGCTTGGATGGTGGAGATTCTGGGGAATGAGTATTGCACAGTATCAGACTGAGCAGTGAGAAATACTTTTCTGCATGTGGGAAACTCCTGCTGAGATGTGAAAACAGGAATTCCTACTGTGGTGTGTTTTGGGTAGCAAAGTTATCAGATACAGTGAAAAGTCAGTGACTTCTGTCTGTGCATATAAGCATTTTAGTATGTGGTGGGAGCCTGATCTCAGTGCTTTTGGGGAAGCTAGTGTGCAAGAAGACTTTGATGTATTGCAATAGCATCTACTTCTGATGATTTACTATATCTTGGAAGAGGTAATCCCTTCAAGGACTGTCTCTTAGATTTCTGGGAGATAGCATTACTTTTCTCAAATTGGGAGATAACAAAGATATTTTGGAGCAGCACTGTCCTTCACATTGATTTATTTGAACAAAACTCAGAGTCTTAGCCAGCAGTGGTTGTAAAATGCACATGAATCACTGCCATTTAGGCTCTTCATTTACATGAAAATGAATTCCTTCTGAGAAAAATTCTGTATGAAACGGACATTTCAGATTTAATAATCTGTGTTTTAATAGATCTGAGGCATCCAGGGGCCCTCCTGCACTATACAGTTTGGATTTTGTCCTCTGTTTTGCCACCAAAAAAAAGGTCGACAGAAGCTGCAGGCTTTTGTGTTGGATACTGCACAGAGAGAAAGTGGGTGTTGGAGCCGTTTCGTAATACGAACTGGGCACTCTGGGCTTGCCATATGGCCTTAGAAAAGTTGCTTATGTGTGAAGCTGATTGGTTTTCTATTAGAAAATGCCAACTTGTTTAAAATTGAAACAGTAAGAAGGAGATTCTTTAGGTGAATTTGCTGTTCTAGTGTTCAGGTTTGTTTGATTTGCTTGACAAGTGGCCACCTCTTAGAATTCTTTCAAAACTTGCAACTGTCTTTAACCAGAAAATTTAAAGTAAAATAATAATATCAACAAAATCTTTTTAAGTTTGTTGAAATTAAAAGTTTCAGGGGATGCAATCCAACTTTAAGTTGGGAACTTTAAGTCGGGAACTTTAAGTCAGAGGTATCTCAGCTTCTGCTTTTTTGTTCTAATTCAGGATACATTTTCCTCCCAAACCCAGATATTTTTTCCGTACTCTATTTAATAATGTTCCAACCTTAGACTGTCCCCAGATTAAATGATTGTTTCACTGTAGAGAGAGCAGCAGATGTTCCATTTTTTTTAAACTATATTTTCCCCTTGTCCTTCTCTCTCCTCCACCTCCTTTCCCATCCCACTAAGCTGATTATTTTCATATCCCAGTTATTCAGTGCCAACTAAAGTTCTACATCCTGCCTTTTGCTCTCTACTTCAGGTGGGGCTAATGAAATACAATAATCTGCATGGCTCTGATGAGAAAAGTCTTGCATATGTCTGTATTTGAATGAAAGTGGATTTAAAAAAAATAATTAGATGAATCTGTGCAACCAAAGTCATGCATATCATTGGCAGCATAATATCCATGAAATCACTGCTCACCAAAACCAGAACAACACAAGGCCCCCCAGGACTCCCGATTCACTGCGCTTGCGGATAATTTCAGGGACTGAATTAGATATGGGAGGGTACCAAAACAGCTTCCAGAAAGCTGGCTGATTTTCTAGCTCAAAAAGCAGCCATGATGAAACGATGCATATTTAAATGTTTCATATTCTTCACCAACCTGTTAACTTATCAACACCTTTCATATTCTTCATTCTTTAATTACTTCTTCTAGGTGCTAGTTATTAAGCTTACATACATTTAAATAGCCTGAGTGCTCTGCTGCCTGGTCCATCTTAGAGAATTGTGTTGGGATAATTAAATGATTTGAGAAACCCCTAGTGTAGTTGCTCAAAGATGACTATAGTCAGTGCCTTAGTGTTAGTATAAGCTCGTAATTCACTGAAATAAAGCTAATCCATTTCAATGGGTTCTATCTCTAACAATTTAAGTAGGTAATGCCAAAGACAGTATGTCTTTTCCATTTTGAGTATTACCCAGGAAGATAACTGGATTTCTGTTTACTAGGCTTAAACAGCATTAAGAAATTGCTTATTCCAAATCTCATTTGGAATGTTAGCTAGCCTATCACAAGTGAAAGTGAAAACGTTATCTCTTGGGTGCTATTTTTTATTTTAACCTCTTAAGGATAGTATATTTAAATAACCGGTAAATCTGAAAGAATTAATATTTTGAAAAAAATATTCAAGTAAAACCAGCTGATGTCGGAACACTATTCCAAAGAAGTTCTGATTGGAACAAGCCAAGTCCTGTAATATGACTTCAAGAGAGTTTGGGAACCAAAATACTCATTTCTGTTGAATCTCAAAATGTGGACCTAGTAAAGACATTCAGCTTTGCAGCACTACCCACAGCCAGTGAAAACCTCAGCTCTCCTCAGATAATTACTTATAATTCTCTGTCCATAAGGGAATTTGATTTGATCACCAGTTTCCTTGCTAACATCTCGCTCTGCTCCAAAGTTGCTAACCACCGTTTCCTCTCAGATTGTCAAACCGATTAATGTAATTAACCTGAATGCAGGCTGCCACCTACAGTTGTAGGTGGCAAAACCATTTAAAGGAGTTTACACCTTTGGCCCATCCCACCTGACACAGCATTGCCGTTCCTGAGAAGGTATTGTCATCTTCCCTTGGAGGAAGAAAAGCCAGCATAAGCCTCTAGTGCTGGAGCTATTGTAGCTCTGCTGTTTTACGCCTCTTGTCCGTCTCTCTGGTTGTGCTCTCATTTTTAGCAAGGAGTACACATAAGCCTTGGTATGTAGGTGATTTGCAGAGGTTTAGTGACCTCTGAGTTTTCCCTGCTAGTTAAAATGCCTTGGCTAACCCAACTAATGGGGAAGAAAAGGACACAGTAGCCCCTGAGCTAGCAGCTCTGAGGGACAGAGATCTTTGGAAAAGGGGCTGTGGCAAGCAAGTGTGTGCCTATAGCCCCTCTCAGCAGGAGAAGACATGGGAGCATCACCTCACGCCCAATGGGGCAGTGAGAATACCCATGTGCAGCTGACCCAGCTGGGGCTGGAGTGACCTCTAGCGTAGAGACAGCAATAAACACCTGGACATCAGCTTCTTCCAGAAAAGGACAAGGGATCATTGCTTTAATACTCTTCCCTCGGGAGAATAAACTATGGGTATCAGGATGCTTTATGGCAGCATAACTGGGTCAATGAGATGCACAGGTAACTAGTGTTTTGAGGATAGCATTATTATTAAAGCGATGTGATCTTTGTGTCAAGAGTAGCCCAGGGGGCTCAGGTGATGGGGAACTTGCAGCGTTCCCTAGTTCTCTTCCACTGATATTTAACCTATAAAAATACTCTCATTTCCATCCGTATACTTTGGTATAAAACAGTGAAAAATAAGTTTAATGGCCTTCTGCCGTTTTCTGTTGGCTTCCCATCTGTCAAGTCTTTCTTTTATAGTTGAGCTAGCTAGCTAGCTTATATTAGTCATCTGGGAGGCACTGCATTGATTTACATTACACTGTGTCATAAAGCAGTATGTGATGAATCTATTGTGCTAATAAAAGCTAATGATACAAGTAGAACAGTATAAGGTGGGACAATGCTAATGTTATACCTTTCTGAGAACATATAATTAAATGTTCCTCAAGCTTTCTACTAATCTCTCTTTTTTAAAATGGTTTAGTTTTTTTGCTGAATTCCTCACCACAAAGGAGAATAGTGGTGCATATATATTTTTAAATCAGCGATTGATTTGTTCTATATGTAACTTTTCAATTGTTGCAGCCACAAAGAAAATTCTCACTTCCATGGAAATTGTTGCTGGCGTTTGCTAGCTGAAAATCTGGTCCTCTTTCTTATTTATTTTAGTATTTAAAAACAAAATGCTATGATTTCTCAACAGGAAAATGAGGGAAAGAAACTCCATCTGAACATGAAAGTAATTCTCAGTTCCGATGTGTTGATGCACAGATGTTCTTCACACTGGGTCTGGCAGGAGAGATGCTTAGCAGAATTTCAGGTATCAAGAACAATTAACTGTTAATTAAATTTGCTTGTCTCAAAAGTCGCCTATTCTAGTTAAATAACAACATGCAACAAAAATATTGGGGCTTTGGCTTTGGTTTTGGTTTTTTTTTCCAGCTACCCCTATGACAAAGCAAGTACTTTTTTCAGTTGATCAATGGGTGAAAAGTCTCTCCACCTCTTGTGATACATAGGAAAACCTCTCCTAAACCACTTTTGCCTAGTCATCTTGTACTTTGTGCAAAGACACTGCTGGTGGTTTTTCACAATATGCATAATCCATAACTATTCAGCATTACACACAGGTTAATCCACATAGTGTATAGTTACCATGTAATTAGGCTGAGTGTTAATATGTTCATTACCCCCGTAATGGGAAAGTGTTGGTCCTCTGTTGCTCTTCAGAATGAGCCAATCTTTGAGTTGCTGTCTTCTTATACTTTGCTTTAATTTTTTTTTCCTTAGGGTTTAAAATATTTTTAAGAATTCCAATATCAGTATTTTCCCAGGGTTGCTAAGTACTACCATATGAAAGATTTCTTTTCTATGTTTTTATTTTTCTTATCTTGTGTGGTATTAATTCAGTTGTATTTGCACAGCTTAAAATCCCACCTTGTCCACAATCAAAATGGATTTTGGGTCATGGACAACTGAACCAGTGGCATGCAGGTTACATTTTCATTTTTCCACATCTTACAACATAGTAAATCATTGTTACTGCTATTAGAAAGCAGATTAAGTCTCTCTCTTATGCATCTGCAGAGAAGAAAGGAGGTTCATTTTTCAGTTTGTGTAAGGACTATGCATATGTACAGCTCCCGTGTCCAAGGAGCTAGGGAACAAATTGTGAGCATGGCCTTAATTGTCTCTGTAGGGTAAGACTAATATTTAGATGAAGGAAGTGATATATTCTGCCCAAATCCATAAGAAAAGCTTTCCATCTTGAAGCAAATAATCTCCCCAGAAATGGTTCTCTTTTGCACCTCGTCCAGTGCAGAACGGTGCCAGTCATCATGATGTAGGAGGAATGTGCAGGAGCAAATTCATATATCCTCTGAGAATTTGAAGGCTTTTAGTAAAACCTGTATCAGCCTCTCCCTTTCCACCTTTAGATACGAAAATAGTCAAGTATTCTGCTGTGCATCTTTTCTCCCTCCCTTCCTAAGAAGCCATGTGGCATAGGCTCCCCCACCAATGCTTTGCTTTCTAGCTTATGCAAGAAAGGTTAATAATGAAGAGAATGTGTGATGAGGCTTAGCTAACAGGTTTTCCCAGAAAGAATAAATCAGAACAAGTCTGCTTCTCTGTTATCTTTTCCATTGAGATTCAAAGCCCTGGTGGCTGCTTCAGTTACTAATTATGTTACACTCAGCCATGAAGGGAACAGAACAACAGCCATGTGACTTATGTGAATAATCACACTTTGCTGCTCCAGCTTGAGTTTGGATTGCTGAATGCTGATGGACCGTAACAATTTATTGTCTTTGGGTCAAAGAAAAGGAGAAAAAACTGTAAATGCAAAGAAAAAAAAAAAGAAAAATTGCTTGATGGTATTACAAGCTGAGTTTTAGGCCAAAATTATCTCATAAATGTGAAGTCACCAAGGGTTTTTGGTGGGCTAAGAGTAGTGGAAGAATGGGAATTACACAGTAGGTTTTCCACGTCTCCTCTCTTCCTTTATTTTTTCTCCTAAACTCTGTATGTCTCATTTTCCTCCATCCTGAAGGAAGATTCTGATCTCCCACTCCTTATCTCACACTAGCAGCCTAATACTTTCCAGTACTTTCTTTTTCAGTCCTGCATTGCTTCCACCCCCTCCTGGCCACTGTCTCTGATTACTCACCTACTTCTGTTGTGACACGTTACCCCCATTTTCATCTTCATTCTTTGACTCTCTCCTTTCACCTCTAATTCTGTGTCCCAGTTCATTCATCACCGTTAATCCAAGTCCATATAATAATAATCCAACAGATTCAGCTTTGCTGTCAGCTGTTCCGGGGTCTACTTCCCCTCTAGCCACTATGGAGACTTGGCTTATGATTTTCCCATGTCCTTCACCTTTTCTCTCTCCCCTTGGACTATCATTTTTGTTATCATTTCTCCAGTCTCAACTACATCATCTGGAACTCAACCCTGCCCTTCTGGATGTCTTTTTATGAGTTTTATATCAAGTAGAGATCTTACTGCTAGCAGAAGCTCAACTACCTGTTGATGGCAAATACAGCAAATAAAATGGGGTGTACTGAGCTCCAGCAGAAGATGGGAGATGTTCTGGCAGTGCAAGACAGACTGAAAACTACTTTTGTGGCTGATGACTTAGATATTCAGAACTGTGACAAAGTCAAAACGCCTGATCCCACTTATACCTACAGGATTTTTGAACTGATTAGATGTGTTATTTCAAAGTTGTGTCATTACAAGCAAATGAAATGTCAGAATAATAGAGGATGCTGTGAAATTTTGCCTAAGACATTAAAGGGGTAGCAGAGTTGGCAAAGAGGATGTTAGCTAGTGTCTTCAGTGCTCCAGTTTGAAGTTCTGCTTTCCATCTTGAAATACAGTTTTGCACCAAGATTACAGGACATGAGATTGAATGGTTCACAAAAAAAGGCAGTTTTTCTTGCTTTTAACCCTGGTGATGGGGTGGTAAAAGCTGGCAGAAGAGAAGAAACAAACAACTTAATGTGCTAATTAGGCCTTGCTTTATTCACCAAAGAAGTCTGTAATGTTAAAAGAAAGGGAAGGGAATCAGGAGTCCAAAACCTTAATGGAAGCTGAGTGTCTGACTGCTTTGAGATCCTCTCAAAGCCCCAGTCTAAGAAATTGCAAGTAGCATCACGCAACATGGCCAAGAACTGTTGTTGCATCAGTTTGGCTGCTTTAAGTGATTTCTGATTTACACACTTAAAGGACTATAGCCCGATGACCTCTGTGAGAGTTGTTTTTCTGTATAAAGATTTTACTTTCTTTTGTGTTCAACAAAACAGGAGCTTTTATCAGAATATTTGAAAAAGGGAAGGATGGAACAAGTGATCTGTGAATAAAGACAATCCCAACCACCTGAAGTAATCTAGGCATAAGGTATCATAGCAAATTAATAAGCAAGAGAAGTTTGATATTCCACAGACAAAAAATATCTTGAAAGGGTCAGCTGCTCATCAAATATTTATTGCTGAGAACAAATTAAAAGGTAAAAGATGGTCAAAAGCCACCAAAATAATGTCATATTATGAGAGTAAGAGACACCTCAATTTACTTTAGTGTCTTATATTTAGGAGCAAACATTGCTGAAAGATTAAAAGCTTGAAAATCTTTATAATAATCAGTGCTGTACAAAATTGCATTCTTTGGAGCATCTCTCATCAATATGTTCACATTAGGATTAAAATTTTGTCTTTTTTTTCCCCTTTGTTTTCTTTCTTTTTTCTTTTTTTTTCTTTTTTTTTTTTTTGGATCAATCATAGATGTCAGAACAACCACATCAGCAGTTTTGTCACCAGAGAACTGAAGAAAATATTCAAACATGTACTTAGTCTCAGCCTTGATGATATTTGAGGGTAGTTAAAAAGCCTTTTCAGTGTGAAATTTGATGCAATTAACCAGCTTCCGATTTGCCGTATCAGCAAATCGTGTATTTGTGCAATGTAGACAAATGCTGACATACAGCTAAGAAAGTTTACTGAGTATACTTTATGGGTGACTGAAATGAATAGATTAAAAGTGTTTTGATGCAGAATCTGAAAAATAAGCCTGTTGATTAAAATGTATCTGTCTTGTATATTATTCAAGTAGCATAGTTCAATAGAAGAACTTCTAGAGACGCAGTAGAGGTGATTCATTAGTATAGCAGGATTCATTCCTGCCTATAGGCAACATTTAAATGCCATTTTTTTCATAACAATCTTACTAATTTGATTCATAGGTTATTTATGTATTTTTTTTTATTTTACAGAAGGTTATGTAGTCGCTCCCAGATACCATTGTGGTCTGAGTACTTAGTGTTGGTATAGACTCATCTACCTCAGAAGGCCTATAATACTTTATATGTGCTGTTCATGGTGCACAGCTTTCTGCCAAGCCTTGGACAGCAAAGTTGTCTTTCTTTGCATTGGTGACACTTGAGAATGTTGTCACAAATTAATTAAAGGTGTGAAGCAAATGCATTAATTAAAACCCATGAACACCTGCATGGATCCCCTCAGTCATAACTCATATCATTTTAAATTGCTTTTGCATAATAGCAGACCTACTTTGGGATTGAAAAGACCTGTAAAAGGTGCTTATGAAAGCCACAAGAAAAAAAAATATCCTTGCAGGGGTTTTGGCTTTGCGATAGCCTTGGAACAGAGCCCAAGCTCGTCAAAAAGTATGAGAATGTTTTTAGCACACTTGGGACCAGATAATTTCAAATGAAGGTGACACGTGGTCTGAGACAGCTAGTGAAACGCCATGATTTTGAGAGGGTTCTGCCTGGGGACTTAAGATTTAGTAGCACATCAAACTCAAAATCAACACAGCAGGATTTAATGCTGTGTAAATGGGAGCAAAAGACAATGCCCTCATGAATCCACGTGATGGATGTGCATGCATTTCCCACAGCTGTATTCTCTAGCATCAGAGTTTTGCCGTGAAAGGACAGACATTTCTAGGAAAAAGAAAAACACTATTGATTTTCATTTCTCAGTGACGCTTTCTGAAGTATTCTTACATGAGAGAAAGCCTTTACAGTTTTTAAATTAAAATCCTGTTGGGTTTTTTTGTTAAAGTGCTCAGTTGAAATAAAAGTGAGCGCAGCCAAAACTGGATGGTGTTGACCAGCTTTTAAGACCAATCCTTAAAGGAAGGAGTGAGTAACAAATGACTAATATATCACACAGAAAGATATACAGGGCCCAAAACAGCTGGAATATATCTGATAGTTATTGGCAGCTTGCTCCACGGGGTGGTTTGCAATAGTCACACAAAGTTCACTGCGACTGCTTTGGTTTCTATTAACTGCATATTGTGTACCCTAAAGGATTGCATCTGGCAACCTTCAGCTCTACCTGACAGTTGAAAGATGTGGATAAAACATGCTAAACATTGTATAAACAACAAAGCTATCTATTGTAATATTTTAAAATTTATTTTTTTTAAAGTTTGTGATGCCTTAGCATGGTAACAGTTGCTGAAAGTGGAGAGATGTTTCATTTTATGAGTCACAATGTGGTTGATGTTACTTCTTCCTCTTTCTTATAAGCTAGGCACTCTTAGGAACAAATAACATTGCATGCTTGGGAAGTGAAAGCTAACTGCCACTTCATACCAGGGCATCTATCCTAGTATCAAGCAATGGTACCATTTTTTAACATGCATGATGCATATTCTTTATTTCCTTTCATCCATACTCCTCCCTGGCACCTGTCTTTCATTTTAGGGCCATCCTCTTTTCCAGTTTTGTATCTATGTGAGGTCTGCTTTCTACTCTGCTTTCTACAATGACTGTGTTCACACTAGCTGAAAGTATATTGATTTTGTGCCTGTTCTTTTACACTAGTACTGCACAAAGACTATTACACTTTATTGGGAACATACTAGTTAGAACTGGATGGAATTTTTTTTAATCAGATATCATTCATTCTGATTTCTTTTTGATAAGGAAGCAGCTTCAGCAAAACCACATTGCTTGGAGTACTGATTTCAATTAATCTTCTGTTGAAAAACAATAAAAAGTTTTGAAATTGTTGAAAAGTCACTTTTGTTGACTTTCCCAGATAATATTATTTCATTTTTGGCTAGACTGAACTTCTCTTTAGGCATCTCAATTAATGATACAGAATATATATACTGGAAAAGGATAGAAATCTAAATGAAATATTTGGAAAAGATGAAGGAAAATGAGTTGAGGTAATGTCCTTTCCTGTGCCGCCTTCCCTTTCCTATATTAAGAGAAGAAAGCACTTCTTAGGTGTGTTTTCATTGGTTCTCCACAGTATTCATTTACAGACTTGTTTAAAAACTCAGTGTAGTTCTTGCTTGTGTCAAGACTTCCTGTGATAAAATTTAGGCATGTTAAATCCTTCTGTCCCCTTAATTCCTTTGGCAGCGAATAGCAAAGATTCAAAGACTTTATTGTCAGTGAAATTATACCGGTATTTAAATGGTTTGAAAGAAGTGGTGCTTTCTGTTGTTGTGCAAAAGAACTAAACAAACTAAACGTTTGTAGAGTTTAAGCAGTCTTTGCAGTTCTCAGGCTGAAGTCAAAGGACTTGCCTCATTTTCTTTTTTTTCTCACTGAAAAGAAAGGAAGAGATAAAATGGCAAGCTGAAGTGCCTATTTGTTGATGGTTCAATTTTCTTGCTTTGCTATGCTAAAAGAAATAGAGGGGAGTTGTGGATCTTGTGGGGTCTAGCGGCAAGAAGCCTTTTAAAATTAAGTTAAATTACATTCTTTGAAATGTGACCTTTGGCAAAATGTTTTGGTCCTTCTCATCCCCTTCCCATTCCTTCTACCTCACTGCTGTTCCCATTTGTAGAGCACAGCTCATTTAGAGCATCTGCCTCTGAACGTTATGAGGTTGTTACCATGAACACTGCTGTGCTGGAGAAAATTTCTGTCTAAAAGCAGAATCCTTCATTGGTTTGACGGAGACTGCAAGTAGTCTGTGCCAGAGCAGACGGTGTTCTCATCAAGCAGCAAGACAGCCGAAACTTAGCAAAACCCGTTTGCTGCAAATATATCTGTAGGGAGTTTAACGGCTGACAAACTCAGGAGCGGGTGGGCCAGAGATTGTCACTGACATTACAGCTAGATTTTGAGAATGAAAGGTATATCAGAGTTGAGTAGATAAGGAGAGACAGCAGAAAGACATCTAAATAGCTCCAAAAAATTAGGAGGAAGAAAGTAGTTGGGGTTAGGAGCCTACACTAGCTCCCAGGGGAGGCTGCTGGGGATCCGTTGAGAAGTTCACAGAAAAAAAAGTGTGGAGTATTTGGTTGGGAGCAAGAGGTAGCGTCCTCATGGCAGTATTTTTCTGTTTGATTGATTATAGTGATAAAGAGAAAACTGAGGAAGACAGTTCTGGCATAAACCTTACTTTTGCACTTTGGAAATTACATTTATGCACAGAGGCAAAGTTGATGCATACCCAAAGGAGCACCACAGTTTTGGAAGTGCATTAATGGTCATGTACATTTGCTGTGGTGAGTCATCATGCTGTTGAGGGTGACTATTAAGCCAGGATGAATCCAGGTTCTTTCTGATACACAGAGAAAACAAAGCCATGGGATCGAAACCCTTGGGATTCCAACCCAAGCTATTCTATGTTTCCATGATTGTATGCTTCTATGATCCTAAGAGTCTGACTTGTTTGTATTCCAGAGCCATTTCAGAGACGACATCACTGACATTTAAGCAGCCTCAGCATGTTGAAGAGATTAACTAAAAGGAGTTTTGGAAAGCCTGAGTGTAATAAGTGTTTTCCCAAAGCACGGACAGCAGGTATCACAGAGCTGCAGAGGGGGAGTAACCACCTGAATGCTTGATGGTTCCTTCACAGTGTTTTGTGTGAAGAATGATTGAGCCCATCCCCTTTTATAGATCACTTCAAGACCTCTGGGGTTTTGCTTTTTACCTAAAAAAAAAAAGTCTCCAAGGTGAACTGCCTAGAGGCTGCTACCGTTTACAAACTTCTTCCCAGAATCTGAAGGAAATGGAAACCTGAACTTTCTTTACAGAAGTAAAGTTCCATAAATTGGGCCATGTTATCCACGATATGTTTTGGTTTTTTTTTCATAAAGCAAACTACCCATTGTTCCTATGCAGTAGTTTGCTAAGCTGTGTCTATTCTTACTTTGTATATTCTTCCAGAGAAGTTTTAAAAGTTTTGAAAATATGAGTTCATTTTCATTATGTACTTTTCTGGTGCTATCATAGCACAGGATGAAAGTACTAAGCTCAAGACAGCCACAATACAATCCAATAAAGAAGCCCAACCTACAGATAGACACTAAACTTAGTAACCCAATCACCTGATGCCTACAGGGAGGTTTTAACTTCAATGTGGATCCACAAGGTTATGATCTGAAAAATATAGGTACCAGTCCCACAGTTCTAAATGCACAGCAGTCCCGTTAAAGTCAATACATATAAGCTTAGGTAAGTCTAAGCCTGTTAGATTTATGCTATGAATTTTTATTTATGGTTGTTTCTTTTTGTGTCTTTGTTTCATTTATTTTTCACAAAGTGCTTCCTGTATTTGTCTGAGATATCACATTTCTACTAAGTCCAATTATTTGTGTATGTTTCTTTTTCTGCCATAGTTCTATCCTCTCTGGATTTGATCTTTTGCAAGCATATACAGTTTTATTCCTTTCCTATCTGGGAAAAAAACCAACGGTGGCTTAGAACCACAAGGCAGTAATTATGTACATAGTGTACCACTGTCTCTCGCATTTATAGTAGATATGGTGGTAAATAATACTTTATTTCTCTTTAGTATTCAGGAAGCAGAGAGGATGAGACCTAGTGACCACCCTGGATGATAACAGATCAGAGGATAGACATCAGATTTCTTATGTTTCACTCTAGTTCTCTGTTAAGCCCATGAGTCCATAGCAAACTCGCAGATCTTTGATTCAGGACTGAAGAGATTAAGTGAAAAATTCCAATATCTTTATTGCTGCTGGACAGCATCTTGCTGAATTAGACCGTTTCTGGGTAAGAAGCCAGTTAGTATGTGATATGAATAAAGCTAACACATCCGCCCTCCAAGGTCTGAATGCATGATTCTACAATTTAATGCTTTAATTTGGATAAAACTAGTGAAAACCAGCAAACTCCAGTTATATTTCAGACACAGAGCCTGATTAGAAACGCCAGTATGTTTTCTCTTGCAGTATAACCTGTGAAATGTAAAAATTCCCAAGTGGTGGGAAGCACAAAAACGTTATTTCTCATTTGCTTTATTTGTTACGCGAGAGGGTGCAATTTAGAATAGACTGTACCGTGTCTCGGTGTAACAGAAGCTTTGTCCCCACACCCCATTCCTCCATGCATCTTCTTCACACCCCTGTTATAGATTTCATAATGTGCCTTGAGATAATTTCAAGCTCCCGTTGATCTGAGATGAGTTAGACAAGCTGAAGTGATGATGAAGCAGGCAGGTGAAATTACCAGCATACGAGAAAGAATATGAAAACTTGCTCATGCAAAGATATTCGTGTCTCCCCATTCATAGAGACAATGCAGCAAACATAAAAATCTGTTGGTTGTTTTTCACAGAAAGCACAGACCTTTGTGCAGCAAAAATAAACGATCATTTCTATTTAACCCCCTTGTGCAGGTGAGCTTTGTTTCACACTGCTAAAGTGACAGCAGGCTGACTTCAAAAACATCGAAAGGCTCCTCTAAATCTTCGTTGCCCCAGTTAATATTTTTCAGCAACTGCAAAACAAAAGGTAAGTTGTTACAATTACAGGCAAATATTTGTGCCTTCTTATCCAGTGCCACTCTGCAGCAGGATAAAGCACTCAGGTATTTAAATGTGACGGCAGAGTTAATTTTTACACGTATTCTCTAGTATGTACATCAAAGATGGTGGTGTCCACCTGAGAGTCAGCCGATCTGTCACATCTGACACCAAAGGCTCTACTTTGGCCTCAACAGTTGAATTTGAATGTTTTTATCAAGACCTGCCTGCCTCATTTTTGTGGTTTCGGTGTGCTGACGTGTGTGCTCATTGGAGATGTTTTATGGCTTTGTACCGGGTGGTAGTTGAGGTTGTTTCCACACTTGCTACAAGAAAATATTGTCCCCATTTATTTACTTTTATCCCACCTCACCTGTCACGTGTTCCAGTTTCTGCCACAACATCCTATACTGTCTTAGTTTCCTGGCTTTTTGTGCAACTAAAAAATAGTTCAAAAGTGAGGTTTCCCAGTTTTCACATTACCTTTCTCCTTCCTCCTATGCTATTTTTAGTGAAATATCTATGCTGCAGGAAGGAGGAAAAGAAATTGAGGAGAAAATTTGGTTTTCTGTTTTCAAAAATGGACACCAAGAGCTCTTTAAAACATCAAAATGGAATGAAAAGGCAATCTGCCTTTGGAGAAGGAGGTTTATTACACTGGGAAAAAATTGTCTTATGCAATTTTCGGTAGAGTAATTCCATGCTGTCCAATTTGCCTGCTAATGTTTTAATTAGATAATCCTACAAATGCTTACGAATTGATCTGACTGCTCAAGAAGGTTTGATTCAAACATATTAAAATGGTCTGTAGGTCTCCTGGCCTTGCAGTCGGGCAAGTGAAAGAAAACTTGTTTCTGTGTGTCTTTAGTCATTTGTTCTGCCATCGACTGTGGCTTTTTTCATGCGTGTTGACCAATGAAGGTTAGGAGAAAATGAAAATGTTTTTTGCTGCCTGGTGTGCAGATTACTCCTAGAATAAGATCCAGATCACAGAGTTAGGTAGGAAATATCAAAAATGTCAAGCTGCCCCAAGGTCAATGCTTGGTTAGGAGATATAATAAAATGAGCAATCAACCAACTCTGCTTGGATTTGACCCGAAAGTGAAGTTTCAGTTCAAAACCTAAGAACAGAAGGCACATATTAAAAATATTTTCTCTGTTCTAGCACTTTTGCCTGATACCTGATTTACATCCTAAAGTTAAGACTGGGTAAACACTGTGTTAAAATACCAAAATCAAAAATTGATTATGAAGTCTGCTGGTTGATACATGGTTTTTGGATTCTGCTCCGTGGGAATTGTCCTCCAAAAACTGCAGCACTGGACCAAATAATTCAGTGTTGTTAATTCAGAGAGAAAAACAACAAAAAAAAGTTGAGTGCATACGTATGTGCCTACTGGGAATACGCACTCAGCTTTGCTACTGGCTGAACCCAGGGACTGAAAGCCCCATGTCTACTGGGTTACTGGATCCAGCAACCTATACTGTAACTGACTGCTTCCCTTTCAGGTAAGAGCATGTAAAATCATATTAAAAAGTATCCTATTGTATGCCAACTCCCCCCAGTCAGTCTTGCTCAAGGTCAAGAAATTTTATTAGAAATTTGTTAGAAATATTCAGCAGGATTTACTAGATTTGCATCTCAGTATAGTTCATTCCATATAATAAAATAAGAATAATTACTGCTATAAATCATTTTATTAGTTCCTTTCCACACTAGCCAGTGTATGGCACATTATTAACATCTGTTTTACAGAGATAGCTCATGTCCAGGTTTGTTGGTGGGTTTTTTTGTTATTCTTGGTTTAGGGTTTTTTTCACCGATGTATTTAATTCTGAGTATTTTTCTTTTTTGGTTCCTCAGCTGAACTGGAAGATAACCCAGTTTGCTGCTTATGAATCTTGTGTTACTAACCCAGTCAAATCTTCTGGTTTAGCCACCATCCCTATCCTAGTAGGAATACTACTATTTAGTTTTTAAGTAGTATAGAAATCTGTCTCTTTTTCGTATCTGACCAAAATATGGACTTAATGAGTCTGGGATAAAGCAGTAGAGAGCTGTGAGACCCTGTGGCTCCAAAATCGGTGCCCCAAGCCCAGGAGATGAGTCTGAATCTCTGTAAATCCATGTGTAACCCTACCTTTCTCTCTTCTGCAGGCGACAGAGATCAGGTATCTCTTCATTGCAACACTAGTAATTTATAAAATTGAAAGCCCAAAGGTTTTTATTCTATATCCTAGAAAAGTTTACAAATTTTTGGCCCTGTGTAATCTCATTTTCTAGGAGACTGTGAGATGCTGTGGAGAGATGTGCTTGCTGTCCTGGGCCAACCTACACCTGGTAGGAGACGTAACTCCTCTTCTACACTTCTGGAAATCCTTTTTGTCAGTGCATTGATGTTTCTCAGACTATGCAATAATAACACACTGCTTCCAGCTCAGCTGCATTGCGTCTTTCGAGAATGAGTAGCGTAAGTAACTTCCTCTGTCTCTCTCCAGACAGTTAAAGAGAGAAAATTACTTTGGGGAGCAGGCACTGCTATTTAGACCCAAACTCCTGAAAAAAGGATTAACATCTGAGCTATTTGTGACCATGTGTGTTCAGAATCTTCTGTGAATAGCAAAAAAAAACCCCTGTACCACACATGGAAGATACCAGAATGCTTAATTACTAATTTATTTAGTCTTCTGCATAGCTTTCCTCTAAGGATCCTTAAATCCACTGCTGCTATGGTGCAATGACTAGACAGAGGGCTCAATATAATAGAGTTATGCAAAAGTTTCTGATTGTTATCTTCCTGTTAAAATGTTTTAAATCTTAGAAAAGGTGAAACCTTTCCCTTATCCTGAAAAAAGCCAGAATTTTCTATGATAAAAAGCTGTGAGCATTTCTCATTGTACTTATTAAGAATTTATGATATATAATACTTTGAAGCAAAAGACTAAAAAAGTTCCTTTTTTCAAAATCAGAAGCACTTCATCAATTGAAAAATTTCTTCCATTTCAGTGCTCAAATATTGATGTTTTATTAATTTGGGGAATTTTAAAAACTGTTTTCTAATTTTTAAAGGCCAGCCAAGTTCTAATGAGATCCAAGGTCTTTGTGTTCTTTTTACTACCATACATCTGCAGCTTTGATGTTGAAGATGTATAACGTGTAAATAACATCGAGGATGACCTTAATCTCAGAGAATTTGGTGCATAATGCCAGTGCCTTTCATGGAACAGCATCATATCAGGAAGAAGGCTTGGGAACAGAGAGGAAAGAAATCTAGAGCCAGAAGATGTTCTCACAGAACAGGCTGTCATTGATGGAAATAGACAAGCAGGAGTCTTTGTGCTCAACACTGGTAACTGAGTTTCTTGCATCAATTAAATCAAAAAGAAAAAAAACCCCTTGTTAGCACAAGTATTGACATAGCTTAATTTCTGCAAGTGCTCTGTATTTGAAGAAGGGAGATGTCCTTCAGACAGAAGGGCAAACTCAACAAACTCAACAAGAGCGGAAACTGATTTTAAAAGGACAGAGACAGATACTCCATCTTCAGTAGCTGAAATGGTGCATAAGATTTTGAGTTTTCCATGGTAATTATTCAACTGTAACCTTCTCGATGCCTTGTCACTTCTTAATTTATTCTGTATTGTAAACACCTGCAGGCACAGATGGCTGATCTATTCTCTAAAGCTTTGGCTATTTTGCAGTGCTAAAATGAAGTAGGGCATCGGTGCAATACAGATTAGGTTTATTGTTGAGAACTGATGGTAATATTCACAGTTTCACATGTTCATGGACAGGAGAATGAACCTTTATGAATTCATCCCAACAAACTGGGATCCTTCCCTACATCCTTTTCGTTAGGTTAATACCTTCTCTTGACTGAGTTAAAGCACATTTAATAATTATATGTAACAGACTATGCTGATGAGCTGGCTGAATGACTTCAGAAAAAATGGACATTTGCTGCAAATTGCACGTGGAATGAGGGCATGACAATTTCTTAGCTGAAGTTCCTCCCTTGATTTGGGGTAACAATTTTGTTTTGGGGTAACAATTTTGTTTTGGGGTGAATTTTGCTTTACATCCTTTCACAACTTCAGGCAAGGCAGCAGGACTCAGGAAGCCTTGGTACAGATTCTCATGTTATCCCTGACCTCTGTTCTATCTTAGTGAATGATGTTTAATGGATACATCACATTTTTCTGATAAGTAAAACAAGAGTGAAAAGCTATTTCCATCATTTGTTGCGGTCAGCCCTTTGAAGGGGCTGAAGTTCCATGGAGGATGGGGCTTGGATCTTGACTACTAATATATATGACCATAACACGGAGAACAGCATTGGTTATTATTAGGTTTATCATTGTGCTGGTCTCAATCAAATCCCTCCCCATACAGTAAGAATGGAGCCAAAGTGAATGGAAAGTCACATTTCACCTCTGTCAGTCAGCTCTTTAGCCACTTCTCAAGGGATAACTGGATTTCTTGAAAATACTCATCCTCTCCCAGTAGGTACCCACCCATTGGGAAATAGGCACTGCACCTGTATTTCAGCATAAATAGAATAGAAGTTTTATAACTACAACAACAAAAAAAAAAGGAAGAAAATCATATTTGCAACAAAAATGTTGCAGAAAGGGAAAAGAACTTTTGGGTTTTGCGTAACATATTTACATTATTTTTATTAAATTACTCAAAACTAGCTGATGGTTTACAAAGCCACTGTAAATAATGTCTTTAATACAGAGTAATCATCAAAGGGAAAAAATACTGTTTTTTCACTGATTAGAAATATGTTGTTTATTATGCTAATTTGGGGATTTCAAACAGAAAAATTGAAGTATCATTTTTCCAGTTCATTAATATTTGACTTTTGACTACTGTTCTACCATTGATTAGTTAGTTTAATTATGCTGATACCAAATGTTCTGAATCCCATGCATGCTCTTTTGCATGACCACATACTATCTATGATAAAATGTGCTTTTGTTAAATGATAATATGAGTTTTTCTAGTGAGACAACTGCTTCATTTGGCTTGAAGTAAGAAATCCACCATTTCTTGTCAACCAAACCTTTTGTGGTATCCTTTAATTAATACCATGAAGCATGCATGTTCTTTGAATGATGTAAATTACATTTAAAGTGACAATTAGTCTCTACCACATAGCAAGACTTTCACACTCCATTAAGAATAAAATTAGGAATAGCATTTTCTCAGCATAATCCATGGTCATTATAAAACCATCCATGGAGATCAAGTATTGTGGTTGTTATTGAAATACATCATTATAACAAGGGTAATGATTGCAGTATTCATTCAGCTGTAGTCATCAGTTGCTCTTTTTTGCTCTGATTTGAGAAGGAAAAATCTGCAATTAGCCACAAATTTGCAGAAAGTAAGTGCATTTATTTTCTGTCACTTCTGCGCTTCAGAACTTAATGCCATATTTATCAGAAGTCCAAGAAAGAGGAAGAATAAACACAATTTTATTTTATAAAAGAAATAAATACTAATCCAACTGCTACGTAAGCTAATATAAGGGATCCAACACGTGTACTTAGATGTTAAATGAAATAATCTTCGCATTTGACTAACCTTTAGCTACAGGGGGCTCTTGCTCTCTTTCTCTCTATTCCCTTTCTTGCATTTCTTGTTCTCAGTGTGACTAACATAACGAGATGACTCCATGTCTTTAAAGACAAAGCCATTCTTGGTCAAGGCTCTCACTGCCTTTGGGCTCGCTGCACACACTGGCCTGTGCCTTCCCCTTTGCTTTCTTTGCTGGTGACTCCACTTTCTCTAGCTATGTGGTAGAAGGAAGAAGCCACGTCCAGAGGTCTCGGACAAAACCAGTCATCTGACCTCTGATGCTGAGCTCTCCCTCTTGGTTCTGTTCACCAAGTTCAGCAACAGGACTGGCACAACTATCTGAAACACATCTCAATCCTGTTTCCAGCCCACTGGTTCTTCAGATTATGTGTTTCTCAGATAATGAATCAGTAATCTACCTCTGCCCTGTTATTTAAAGTGACCTTCTCCTGGTACACTGTACTCCTATCTGTTGCTGATCACTGTGCCTTGCACATTTTGCTACACAAGCCTTTCTACCAGTTGTGCTTCCTGATTACTCTCCTGTCTCTTCCCACTTTCAGATACGTATGGTCTTGCTTGCAGTGCCAAGACCTGAGTGTGCTATGGATGTAAGATTCACTGCCCTTTAAACTTAACAAAGCACAGTGAGCACAGCGTCTGGTGTGGATTTAGTGGACACTAACGTGGTTGCAGCAACACTAACTTCAGTATTGCTGGAAGGGTCAGTGCACTTGCTCCTACCTGTGTGCTGCAGAAGTGGCTCCAGGGCTCTCTTCTTGTCAAATGCAGCTGCATCTGCTCCAGAAGCTAGCTGAGCTCAGCAGGAAAAGGTGATAATCTCTAGTGACACTTCTAACGATCTAGCAAGGCAGCAGTATGGGCACTTACACTGCCTACCCCAGCTCATCCTGCTCAGGGCTTTGCAGGGCTCTTCCATGGCTCTCGTAGGTGTATTGAAGTCTAATCTGGTTAGTAGTGACAGCACAGTTCTAGTACGCATTTCACTGTCCTGGTCTTTAAAAGACATACTGGTTGTGTTGCAGGGCAACTAAAGCTCTGGAACTTAAAGACTGATTTGCACAAACACCAATGATTGAATTGGGCGATTGACCTACACTATTTTTTTATTACATATAACAATATTTCAGTTGTTATTGCTAAGAGCTGTTAAATGATTATTCCCAAAATAATATCTAACTTTGCACCCACAAAGATAATTTCCAGCCACATGAGGACAAAGCATGCTGTATTATTCACTAAGGAAAGGCCATCTTTCTATTCATCAGCAATTCAGTGTGGCAACACCAGGGAAGTCATGTTCCAATGCACTCTTTGATATACCCATGGAAGATACCCACTCTGATCATGGTGGGCAACCTTCACTGGAGTAGGGTACTCTTCTACTTGGGTCCGCACGTGTAGCTTTGGTCACATAGTGCAATTAGTGTCCTTGTTTTCTCTCTTGATTAGCAGTTGGGTTCACTGATTGGTCTCCTTGGCATCTTCGGAAGAACTTTCCCCAAATTAATCTGGCAAAGCTTGAGCTTATATTGGAGATCTCCAATCTGATCTCATGGATCAGCTAATCAGGTGTTTCCTCATTCATCTTGGTGTGATTGTATCCAATCATCACCAGTCTCTTGCAGACCATGCCTTTCTGCTGTTTCTTTTGACCAATCACCTTTGAAGTCAATAGTTTCTGTTTTTATTATACAAATCACCTTGCAACCCAAGAGTTATTTTTATTTGTACTCTTATAATCTTAAACTTGTAGTTTACTTATCTGTCTCCTCTACATGCTGTCACTGACAAGTAGGGAAGTCCGGTTCAGACCATCAAAAAACTTTATCTCCTCCATAACTTGATCATTTTAAAAATGTTTAAACTGAACATATGTTATCAATCATACAAACTCTGCTTGCATGTCCTGATTCAGAAAAAGTTTTTATGGGTCATCTTCATTTCAAACTCCTGCCTAAATTCCTTGGGATGTCAATCAAGTGTAGATGCACTGACCATGCATGTTCCCAGCACAGGGTTTTTTGCAAGCTTTTTAGGATCCTGTGTTTTTCTCTTCCACAATGCCAGCTTCTTTGCTCTACAAAAGCATTCTTCCTTATTGCACTGGTCTTCAAACTAATCTGTCTCTAAGTTGAACTCTCCTGCCCTAGTGAATGCGTAATAGAAAGGCATCTTACAGATTTTAGGTAGTTATACCAACCAGAAATGGGTGAAATTGGTATTGTTGATACAACATCTGGGGTTTCTGCATAATGGAGAGATGTTGCTGAGATTTCATTTCCTACAATACAATTAATAGTCTTGAACATATGCTTTATGGGGACATTTTCAACAACCTTTTCTAGATAACAGGGATGTTTAAAAGATGTTCTCGTTATGCCTGCATTTAGCTATGGTGCAAGTGCAATTTTTAGAGGTCAGATCTGGTGGGAAATGTTTCGCTTGTTTTTTATAGCAGTGTTTACTAGTATTTCCCATCAAATAGGAAATTAAAGGCACCAAAGTCATGACTGCATTTAATTCTTCTCACTCTAAACCAAACAAATCCAGAGTGTGAACCACGCATACGTGTACGTATGTTTAATAGCAGAGGATTCACATATCAAGGGTTATGCCATTTTCTCTGTGGCTGTCAGGGCTTGAATGGGGACTGGATATGATTTTAGGTTTTATGTTAGAGAAGAGCCCTGAAAAATATCTTCTAGATAAAAACCAGAAAACCTCTGTTATACAGAAAGTCATGCTAATTGATTGCAATTGTTCTTTCTGGCCTTACTTTATGCTAATGGGAAACTTGGCACTTACTTCTGTTAAGCAAATAAGATAAGTAAATAAGAAAAAGTATTACCCCTGGAGATGAAATTTGTGATTCACCTACAACATTTAAATTCAATGGATAAAATCTAGATTTTTTTTTTTGTTCCCAGTGAGATGAAGTAAACAATGTTTCAACATTGCTTACTTTCTATTCAAAACACTCCAAAATGTTTTGAATTTTTTTCCTCGGTTATTTATCCTTTTAGCAGGCTGTTTTGCAAGTTGGACATATTTTTAGATGAAGTAGTACTAAAGAGCTTATAACCACAGTTTACTGTTTTGTATTTCAGAATGAAGTAGACTTTTATTTCAAAAATCAAACATCAAAATCCACCCTTCCCTGCTTATTCTTTGACAAACTATGATTTATTTCAAATAGGTAAAAAAAAAAAAAAATTAAAAATTGCTCACTGTTTAAAAAGTACAATTAGTTAAGAAATAATTTCCCCCCATAAGATCTTGGGCAGAAGAGGAGGGTAATGAAAGTTTACCTATCACTATGTATTGTTTACATTATGCTTATGTATTTGATAGAAACTTAATTAACCATCTGTTTCAGTATAAGACAGCTAGGATTTTGTTGCTGTATTATATGTGAGTTGTTTCCTTTTAAATAATACTATATAGAATACTTACTGTGGAATATTTATGTTGTGCTCCTTGCCCATGTTTCTCCTGCTCAAAACCAAGCTGAGTGTTTCCATCTGACAGTATTTATAATGTTAAAATCTGTTTTAGTCAGCAAATGATATTGCTACTAATAGCTTGGACTGCAATCTAGTAAAACCCGTAAGCATATGGGTAATATCTGTTGAAGTTAATTGAGCTGCTTGCATCACTGAAATTACATATGCTTAAAGACCTGACACTGGGAGCTTAGTCAACTGCAACTGGGTTGCACTGGTCTGTGGGATCCTCTTGGGATGGGATCTGTGGGACTACGTCTGCCTTCACCAGATCTCATTCAGCACCTGATGCGGGGGCTCAGATCCCCTCTTTTGGGATGGGTGAGCATAGTTCAGCCTCACAGGGATATGGGTCACTTTTTGTGACAAGTCATTAAATTATTAAAATTCATCACTCCTGTACCAATCCTGATTGATTAGTGCAGTTCCCAGCCACTCGCAACAATCCAGGTGTTTCTGATAGAGCCTAACAGTTGTGTTTCCCTCTCGAGTACCACTGTGGGACATCTTCAAGCTCAAAGTCTACTTCTCTCTGCATCGCTGATGCTATAATCTCTTGAAACAGATACTTGTTTCTGCGTATGAATCAGGCGGGAAAAGCAGAATGGCCAAAAATAGGGAGAATGTGTTGGGAACCACTTTTGTAAGTATTTGTTCTATCTTAGGCAAATCAAGCTGTGTGCTTGAGCAGACCGGTTCAGGCCAAGCAAATGGGGCTCAGTGACATTGCTGCAGTAGGTGGTAAGCGAAGCCCAGGACATGTGGTATGAGGACAGTCTGGAGTGTGTTGGTCTGATACTGGATGCTCACAAGCTTCTTTCCAGCAGAGCGCTGAGGTCCAGGTCTTGCAGTTCATCCTTTCAGGGCAGATTTGTTTTATAAAGATAGGAAACATAGCACCTTCATTTATAGTAACTACCTCATACTTTCAGAGCCAAAAAGGACTTGATTTTTTTCATGGCAGAAATGCTAGTTATGCACATTACGTTGACAGAGAATTGGAGTTTGTGTGCTTTGTAGAGATTTACCTTTGAAAATTTTCCCAGAGTGTTTCACAGACAAATTATGTATGCATCACCACACTCGTATGAGCTTAGCAGTTTTAACCTGATGGGTTACTTGCCAGAGCAAGACTGAGCTGACCATTCTTTAAGAGCCAATAGTTCTGGCTTTCTTTGGACCAATTCTCTTTAGTGGCTGCAGTAATACGAATAGTTGCATATCAAATTTTGCCAGTCACTAATGATGGTTTTCCATATGCTACTAGATTGTCTGAAAAAAAACAACTTGGGAACGCTATATACCAAGTAAGTGAAGCTGACAAAATGAACATGGCTTTCCCCACTTCAAAATGAAAGTCTGATGCTGAATAACACACCGAGAGATGTTTGGTGGGGCATGAAGTTGATGACATATTCAGGGATAGAGATCATACTCATGAGGTAAGCTCCTGCTTTGGGACATTACTCCACAGGAGAAGATTTATTCCAATGGCTATAACTTTCTTACCCTATCAGAAATTCTCTTTATCTTCACTGTATTTCACCTTGGCATTTCCCTTGACTGAACTCTGCTCTTGCTTCCACTTCTCTTTTTAGTGTGTCTGCAAATCTCTCTGTCACTACCTTTGCTACGTCTCCCAAGTCATTACTATAGTACTTAAAAAAAAAAAAAAGGTACAGTAAAGTCATCCTAAGGATCTTCAGTTCTCAAAAGAGAGCATATTCAGAACTGAACTGTTGCCTGGGTTTCAATAACTGTACCATAAACAGGAGTAAATCCATGTCAGCTAATGAAACCAGACGTGGGGAAAAGAGGCTCTGCCTATAATCCATCACAGTGTGTATGGATTATGTATCACAGCAATCTTCTACATGCAGCAACAAATATGGTCCACCGTGTAATATACCCAACCACAGTGGTTCATATTAAAGAAATTTTTCAGTCATTTAATTGAATCTTAAAATGTCAGGGTAATTCAGGCTCTACTTCACTTACACCTGTACAAATCTGTTTATGGTGTCTTGATGTAATTTTGTCCATTATAAATTGGCTTAAATGACCCAAAAAGGGGATTTGTTTCCCCTTTTAATTCCCTGAAAATTTTGCAGCAGTTAATAAAGCAAGTTCTCTGTTATTTTTTGCAGCAGGCAGAACCTTCACTAAATAGTGCCTTGTTTAGTTATTAATCTACTCCAGTAGTAAGGGAGTATAATGCTGAGTCATTATAAATGACATAAATAGGACTTTTTAATGTATTTTGGGGGAATTTTTCTTGCTGATTTTCATATAGGACCCATTCACAAAAATGCAGCTATCCTAAAGGACTTACAGTTAAGGGGCTGATTCAAAGGAAGATGACTTGATCTTTGGCTTAAGTTAATATTTAGGACAGGAAGGTAGAGTGAGGCTTTTATAGCCTTTTTTGGGATGCAGAGGGACATCATCTTGAAAGGTAGACAAAGACTGCAGCTTATGTTTAAGGCTGACCTCAGGGGCTGGGTTTCTTTGGAAACCAGCTCTGGGGAGAAGATAGGTTAATCTATTAGCCATTTTATCTAAACCTCCCCTCCATCTTTTGCCACCTTCCGCTGGTAGACTTGGTCAAAATAAACATATACATGTTGTATATGACTGTCAAGATGGCAGCACACACAGATCATTTGCTTAACTCTCATCTTCTTTCTGCTTTGTTTTTTCCTTCCTTTTCCATGCTCTTACAACTAACTCAACTGTGGAATCAATGTTTCCCTATAGTCACCAAACATTTATTTGTTCTCAAAGCAAGTGTGAAATGTTCTCTCCCACTACTTAGCTGCGGACTAGGTAGGCACATCAAGTATAGGAGATCTAACAGCTTCCCGTTGTTTCCCTCAGGGCTGATTCAAATTAATTTCAATCACATGTGGCAGTTTCTTCACTGGAAAAAAACTCTGCAAAAAAATTTATGTCATTGTAACCCATATGAAACATCAAGGACAAACATATTAGGAGGTTATTTAATTTATCTTTAAAGATAAAGTAAGATGAGAAGTTTTTCTGTCCGACCCACAAAATTACCTCTCCTGAGTCCCAACAGATTAAACATGATACAAGACTTAGCAATATTAGCTGTATGGACAAGATAGCAGCTCTGGTGCTAAACCCACTTGCTAGTCTGTGTTGTTTAAATAATTGCAGGTACCTCTGTATTGTCTGTTAAGCTGGATCTAAGACTGAGTCATACTTAATAATCACTCAGATAATACCTTGCTGGGAAGGACCTATCTGGATGCAGAAGCACGTGCTACATGCAGCTGCATAAGCCACATGGATATATCAGTTCAGGTCTCTGCACAAGATGTAATTGTCTACTGTATTTCTTTCAGTAATGAGGCAGTTGGCACTGCATCTACCAGACTTCCAGTTACAACAAAGGGATAGTTTTCAAGTGTGAACGAATTGGCCACACTAAAGCAATTGGAGTTAATGGGCACAATGCAAAGGGAAGAACTTAGAGGAAAATATTGGTTGGATGCAGTACAGGGGAGTGGGAATGAAACACTGAGGCTAAAACAAAATGAAAAGAAAGCTTATATCAGAATATTGGTACCAAAATAAAATGGGAAATGCGAAATAAAATAAATGAATGGCCCTAATTTTTAAATTTCACCAAAAAAGTCTAATTAAAATGTGTCATTGGTGTTGATGGACACTTTGTTTCTGTCAAAAGACATGTGCCATTCTGCTGGTAAAAAAATTTTCATTTGGAGAATTTTGATTTCTTCTGGATCAAACAAGGGTATTAAATTAATTTTTAAAAAGTCCTAGATCTATTGAAATTTGATACCCATATGTTTATGAATACTAAAACAAAGTATACTGTAAATAACTTCTTATTGGTAGTGAATGAACTATTTCATGATTATTAATGAATTCTGAAGTTGCTATTGCCGTCTAATTATACTAAATGTATTTCTCAAGGTTCAGGAATCTACATAAATCAATATAAAGAACTGACCCTGAAAAATGAAGTGAAAGTAGTTAATACACTGTTTGATTGGACTTTACTGATGACTATTAGATTATTTTTTTTTCTGGTTTAATTTTCTTAGTTGCTTGAGGAGTCTTTCAGTTACAAGGCAATTTTGAATAGCTGATGTTTTTTAGGTAATTTACCTAAAAGTTATTTTTTAATTGTACACGCAATAGCCAAGAAATCTCCCTATATAATTGCAGTGGGGCTATGGAATTTTCTCTGCAGTAAGTTTTAATTATTCTGTGCTAATTAAGCAACTGATGCCTACTGTGAAAGATTTTCCCTTTGGAACAATGAGAGCAAAGGTGCATACATAAATTTCAGAACATATGCATAAAAGCATCCATTTTTATCTCTTGTACTAATTTTATGTCCCCATGTTCAGTAGGTAGAATAAATAAATATAACTCCTATTGCCATATATAGCATGCTTATAAGACATAATATTAATCTTTTCACATAAAAAAAATAACAAAATGGTATTTTTGGGTTTGTTGGATCTTCTGTTTATAGGAAAGACTGCAAACTGTTGCAAAGTTAGAGAAAAAATGAGGTGCTCAATTACATTTGTGTTAGAGGAAGGCTTGGTCAGAAGAAAAAAGCAATTGAAAAAAGTAGAGATAGATTGTACAGTCAGCTTGAAAAGTAGTTTTTGTACAGTCAACTTGAAAAGCACATTTTGTTGTTTGTTTTGCTTCTTAATTTTTATGATCTAAGGTGAAAATGGACAACAGGGTGGAACTGGCCCAAGTGTGCATCTCTGGGATAGATAAAGGACAGTACATGCCTCAAGGCTGTGCCTGCATCTCTCTCTTTCTGCTACAAAGTCAGAGGGAGTTTATACCTTTCACTTTTTTTATACAGTCCTGGTGCTACTTAACTGAAAAAAGCAAAGTTTTGAGTAAAGGGCACTTTATAGAGAATAGCCTTATGGTATTGGATTATTTTTTTCCTTCGGGAGGCTCATGTTATGCCTTCCTGTGATACAAAAAAAAAGGATTACAGGATGGTTTGAGTTGGAAGGGATCTTGAGTTTAAAGATCATCTACTCCAAACCTCCTGCTGTGGGCAAGGACATCTTTCACTAGATCAGGTTGCCCAAAGTAGCATCCAACATGACCTTGAACAGTTTGCAATCGCAACGTGATTGCAAAGTACAAAGAGTAGAAAGAAAGGGTGAGGGGAACAGAAAGTGGTAAGAGGCATTTTCTTCTGGGAAGTGTATCCATGAGTCTGTTGACTATATCGGACAGTGCATTGCAAGAAGTGGCAAGAATAAAATTGGTGATGTGGAATCACTATCAAACCCTCTTACAATGGAGGGCATGTAATAGAAGGGAAGAAATTTGAAGAAAAAAATCGTGTATGAAAATGCCAAAAAAATGGAATTTCTGATCCATATAAGTAGCACCAGATTTGCTTCTTTTATTCTGTCTGAAACTAAATAGATTTTGATAGCTATGCTAGAGGTAAAAGATATTTTCTGAGGAAACTTTCATTGAATTAAAATCCAAGTTTTTGCCTGAAAAAAAGCATCAATATAAAAATTGAATCAACAGTAGTTGTTTCAAATAGTGGTTTGGAGAGTAAACTTTCTGATTCACACCTGGAACGTTGCATTGGTACCTACTATGGAAGTAAAGCCGAGCAGATGGATAATTGGATATATAGCACTAATAGGGAATTATAGCACTAATAGGGCCTTGGGAAAACTGGTTCAGGATCTTACTCTGGTCCAGACTTCAGCTGTATCTGCTCTGAGAAGTGAAGTCGGGCTCAGCTGCGTCAGATGGATGGATCTGTGTTGGCTCTTGCTGCACTGCTGCTTTCCTCTCTGGCTGTCACTCAGGATCAAAACATCCCAAGTGTAACTTTGGAAGAGGAAGGCTCGATATAACAAGGATGGGCTGGCATGGGAGCACTTTACAAGTGTCAGCGGATTTAAGTTCTTTGCTTATGGAGAACACGAAGACCGGGTATGGCTTCGTTTTAGGGTGAATCTGGTATAGAGATGAGTTCTTGAGCGTGTTGCTATACACAGTTGGGTGCACTGAGGCAGTGTAAATCTCTTTTCCCAAGCCACATGAAGTCACGAGGAGTTAGACGCTGTGCCTGAAGGAATCTGGGCTTCAGTCATTCGTTCTGCAAAGGGGGAACCTCGTGAGTCATTAGAACGTACATACAGATTGGGAACAGCAGAAGTCTTCACAGGTGCAAAGCCCTGCCCTGGGCAAGCATTGCCCCAGAAGCCATCCAGTCTGGACCTGTCTGTCTAGGGGCAACTCTGTGGGAAGGTCCCTGGGAACCGAGGCGGGGATTAGTTCCCTCTGCTCAGAACTTGTTAGATCACATCTAGATGCTGTATCTAGATTGGGATATCAAACTGGAGCAAGGCCAGTGGAGGTCCTCAGGAGGTGGAAAATAAAAAGAAAGCTTTTTCACCATGACGATGCTCAAGCAGTGGCACATTTTTCCCAGAGAGGTTTTGCCATCTCAATCCTCCAAGGTTTTCATGTCCTGACTGGATCAAGTCCTGAGCAACCTGATCTGATGCCAGAGCTACCTCTGCTTTGAGCAGGAGGTTGGACCAGAGACCTCCTGAGATCCCTTCCATCCTTAAGTTATCCTGTGATCCTTAAGAAAAATGGGCTGAGACAAAAGCTGATTGCAATTCACTTCAATCGATCAATGTGAAAGAAATTCAGAAAAAAAAGCAAATCAGTGGTAAATTTATTTTAGGCTAAAAAAATATATTTAAACCACTTCTTATCAGACAGCTTTTGTGCCACCTAGGTAATACAGGTGGGCAGACATGTAGATACCCCCGGTTCTCATCCACCTGTGAATCCAGAGGTTGTCAATGTGTTGCTGTGACGATCCGATCTGATCCAACAGGGAGACTCTCCCAAAGTCAGGAACTACTGCAGCCACATCAGGATACGCGCTCCAGTCTGTTGCCAGATACATGTGAAAACACTCATTCTAGCAGCGAGCTGTCAGAAACAAGAAAATGGTCTGCTTTCTATTTAAAATAGTCCATACGAACAAAATGAAATTATAGAGAAAAAAATCTGCATGAATTATCTTTAGCTCAGCCCATTTTTCCTCTTCAAATTACAGATCTGTCACTTATATAGGTTTTTAATTCAATTATCTTTAGCTCCACTTAACTGGAAACTCCTGGTCCGTGTAAAGGTACAGGACAAATATTGTCTTTTGGCAGCTCAGCTTCATTTCTCCTTGTCTTGACAAAGTGCTTAAAGAAACTACAGGTTTCCAACAGGCTCATTTATCTTGTATATTACTTTAAGATACTCTGGGCAAGTTCATCAAAATGATTTCCAGATTTTCCACTTTTTTGATCTTTCTTTCTCTTCCTTGTCTTAGCTGTGTTCACTGTTGCAGTAACACACAGGCGTAAATTTATGTATTCTTTTCCTCTATCAGTGTGTGCTCATTTTTAAGATGTGCTGGATTTTTCTTTGCTGTGGTACTCAACACTCAATACTCAGTAGAAGAAAGCTTTATGTACTTTCCATTATCTGCTTTTCCTCCATTAACGGTAGCTGCCCTGCACAACAAACTGTAGGACCAGTGCAGATTGCAAGAGATGACCACAGAGGTCTTCTGATTGTCCTGGCTTGTGTCCTCAACAGTCTTTTTGCTCCGTAAAATTAGAAATTCTCCCCCTAGAAAATAATTTTCATTCTGCAGAGAGTGTCTGCACTTTTAATGTAATTTCACTTTTAAAGGGAACAAAAGGAAATGTTACATTTTCACGTAGAAATGAAAGGATTGAAAAATGCAGCTCGCTCTTTGGTAATCTCCAAGCATTTATTATTTTTTTTCAGTGAAATTAAAAGGGTGTTGTTGCTGCTGCTGACTGAGGAGGTCTGTGGCAGCAGCGGAGCTGTTTGGGTAACCGCTCCTATGATGTAATCCTCTTTATTTTTGAGGGCGGTACAAAACGTTCTGCCTTTGAACATGGGTAGAATCAAACAGCAGGAGACGGTACTTTTTGCTCACCAGACTGTCTCTTGCAGCAGTTGCTGTGTAGATAAGCCCTGCTCTGTTTTTGCTTTTTTCCTGGGGGTCGTGTTCCTCTGGCTGCCTCTGCTGTGCCTGTCGATGCTGAGCTCCCTCCCTGCAGCCTGTGCTGCCTGCACACAGCTCCACGCTCTGTTACCTCCGCGGCGGAGTTCTCGGCAGAGATTCCCCGGGACACACGAGCTGTATGTTG
The DNA here is from genome assembly GCA_033628505.1 of Tringa tobata. Taxonomy (NCBI): domain Eukaryota; kingdom Metazoa; phylum Chordata; class Aves; order Charadriiformes; family Scolopacidae; genus Tringa; species Tringa tobata. Next base: position 1,092,451 of record JAHREE010000332.1, on the reverse strand, counting down.
AATGTTGCTCTCATTCCCGTAGAGAAGCTTAACGTAGCCTGACGAAAAGCAGCAGTTCCCACAAGCATCCGTGGGGCACTGCCAACGTGCTTTCCTTTACCTAGCCATGTGAGAAAATGAGGGCTACTCAAATCTACAAACTGCGCAATTATCTGATCCATTAATTGTATGATAGTATGTACCCTAATAAGTAAAAATATACTTCCTGAAAGCTGCCTAAGGCAAATATAAATTATATACAATATGTAATTGCCTTTTCATAGTTTAGGGCATAACCTAGGGAAGGAAGACGGCAAGGGATCTCCTTCCTTTCCTCCCTGCTACTGCCTGCGCTTAGGATCTAAATGTGTGTATTAAAAAAACATTTAAAATCAAGTTGTATGTCAGTTTGGGGGAAGCGTGAAGACAGTGCAGTATATTCATCCTCCAACGTGTTCTGCGGAATGACAGTGAGGGTTAACAGACTTCTGAGCACGACGCCTTCCAAATTACTCTACTTGATGGGATGAATTTTGAAGTGCTTCCCCCTCCATCGTAACGGCTGTCATTTCCTGGAAAGGGCACATTTGATCAAATATCTGTTACTCTCCTGCTGAACAGAGCTTGCAAATTACTAATGATTCTGGCAAAAGAACTTTAATTTTGTGCCAGTGGGAGATTTCAGGTTAATTAAACAGTCTCGTCGCTTCTGTGCTTCACCAAGTGACCGCTCTTGGCTGAGACCTAGAAACTTACAACTTGAGGCCCTAATACTGTCTTGACCTGAACTTTGTCAGGCCAAGTGAACGTCTCCAAGTGTCTGAACAAGTTCTGAAGCTTATTTTAAAAAGCTTTAGGGCTACACTAGGACAACAGTTTGCTCCAGGCAGTAAAAGAAACCCCTTGATGCTTACAATGTTTGTTAGGCTTTGAGCAAATGGCCAAAAATGTGAGAAGAGCAGCAAAAACCTGCTGCTGAAGCATGTCATCTAAATCTGGATTCCAGTCTCACCTACGGTGGTGGGTGAACAAAAGAGAAAGGCCAGGAAATCCCTGAGCAGAAAGTAAAAAATCCAGAGCAAGGTTTTACCTGCAGGCAGTAAGTACTTTCTGTCTGCAGCACAGACTCCTGCAGGGGAGATGGGTGCTGTGGGAGAAAAACCAATATATTTGGTGTGGCCAGAGGACCTGCAATCAAATCTAGTCCTGCCTATAGGTTCAAAGTGTTGCTCTATGACAGTTTGGCTTTCAGTTTTGATATGAGGCTCGAATATGACGGTACAGTAGGCAGGTAAAACATCACGTACGCAGTATAACTCCCTGGGGATAGCCACAGGCCTTGGATTTGTAGGAAGAAGTGTTACTGTCAGTGGTGGCGCACAGCTGTCTGCTTAGGAAGGATGGTCCTCTTCTGGTTTTGCTAAATGATAATGAAGATGAACATGAATGAAATTATATAACGAACGTAGGAATTATAGGTGGGTCTTTCTTCATCATTCATCTTTGGATAAGATGAATAATATAAACCATTGTTCACCAACATATGTGTTTCATTGCTTTTAAATGGCACAGATGAGTCCTCATGACCATGCCATCATCCAGGTAGCACCTCCTTCCATTTGCATTAGTTCATGACCAAGAGCTTGCCTGGGCTTCTACCTCAGTTGCTTGAGCAGCCTGTATGTCATATCAGACAGCTGTGAAAGACTCTCCAAAAAAAAGGCTTTTTTGGGGGGGAGGAAAAAGCCTGAATCATTCTTTTTAGAAAAATGAGAACTCACAAATAAGATGCGCTGGTCCCCACCCTAAATGTCTCATGGGGAATGATGATGGTCATCCGGGTGTGCTGATTCACCCACACTGGTGCCACCTTTGCAGTCCACAGGTTTGTGGTTCAGACACAGATGAAAATGGCATAAACTTTAGTTGAAAACTGGCATTCAGTTGGCACAAACTCCAGTTTTCTGATTCGTACAAAAGACCCTGAATTTCTTTAACTTTGTGCTTGTGGTAGATGGCCATAATTAAAAAAATAATTTCTTGTCATTTTTAACAAAGACCAATTAAATGCCAGCTCATGTCAAACCTTCTACCAGTTTGTTCTTCATGCAAGACTGTGAAAGTGCAGTGAGGGAATTTCTGGCCAAAGTCTTGCAGTAAAATTTTGGTGGCTATCCTCACCCTGTTTAGTAATGTTCTGACAGATTTGGGGGCCTGAGCGAGGCGAGTAGAGCCAGGAGAGACAGGAAGTGTCAGGACTGGGGGCTCTAAATGTCACATTTGCACAGGGGGAAATCTGGAGTGAGATAAGTGTCAGGAAGCATTTGGGACACAAAATACTGGGATTTTTCTGGGATGACTTAGAGGTTTTGTGGACAGGCTGTCTGGTGGGATTGGGTATGAGAATTGGGGAAATGAGATGAGGGGGGGGGGGGGGGGGGGGGGAGGCGTGGCTAAAGAGCTCAGTGCTAATTAGTGATCTGTAGGTGACGCTGAAACAGCTCCTTCTGCTTCCCACCCCATATGGGATGCTGGCCAACCCACCCATGCTTGCTGTTAGAATAATCCCATGCAAGGATAGGCCTCTGCATGTTTGGGTTTTTTTAATCTCCTGATTCAGATCTTCACATTCATAAACTAGAGCAGCTGCTTAAATCTGCATCTCTGCCAGCACCAGCCCTGCCTTTGCTTAACTCCTCTCCAAGTCTGCAGCTGGCTAACGGGAAGCAGAATGGGGCTGCAGAGCTGCAGCCAGTTTGTCTGATGGTCTCGTAACAAACTCTGAAAGCTTTATGCCAGTTTATGCCTATCTAAAGGTTTTAGATAGCATTTTGTAATCTCTCCAACCCTGGATGAAACAGAGCATTGAATCAAGAACAGCTGCAGAGTATAAGAAAAATGTTTCTAAGAGATCCTGATATGTCTGTAATAGTTGATACCAGTATTTTTTTTTCTAATTCAGAAAAATCACATTTTAATTAAAAAGAAAAAGCACAAGTATTTGGATTAAAATAATAACAAGAAAAGCAATCCACGTGCTTTTCTGAGAAATGCAGATGAAGAGAGGATTTAACTGGAAAAGGGAAGAAAAGTAAATAGAATAGATATTCTTGTTGAACAAACCCTGTTCCACCTTTGACAGGTCAAGGATAATAATAATAACAACAATATATTTTTGTATTCAATTTTTGTAGGCTTTTTGCTTATACTGAGAAGAAAGATGGGAAGGGCCAAGAAAGAAAAAGACTGCATGCTTTTTCTTTCTGCAGCTTTCTCTCTGTCTCCTGAAGGAAAAAAAAAAAAAAAAAGCATCTCCATATTGTGCTTCTCTGCCAGCTCTTCACCTCTAAACCCTTCCATTAGTGTCTGTCTCTTTGCTGGCACGGTGGCTGCACCTTATGAAAGCAGAGAGCAGAATGAGCGGTACTCTTACGCGACTCCATGGGGTATGCTGCATTAAGACCTGCTGTGCCTGATTACTCATTAATATGGTATCTTTAGGGCAGCACGGCTCCTGGCTGGCAGGTGACAAAACTGTTGGAGGTGCATGTTGAAGCTGGAGCCAAGAAATGGAGGGAGACAGGTGGAGGTCTGTAAATAAGGATGCTCGGAGTCTGCCTGCATGATGCAAAAGCCATTCCCAGCCAAGGAGGGAGCTGAGCCCGTGCACGCACCGTCCCTACGTCGAGCAGCAGGTAACCGCGGTGCTGATGTTGTGCACTGTGATGCAAACGAGTTAATTTGGTTGGATTTTGCTGGAGAAGTTCACAAAATATGCAAAGGCCCCGAGGCCGGCCGATTTCTGACCACTGTGATTTGTACAGGTTCACTGCCGTTTCCCATTCCTGTCCATCCACCTTGTCCTGGTGCCCACGGCCCGTACTGAGTCCCTTTTGCACACAGCATCCCTCTTCTCAGCAAGACTTGCCTCTCAATCTGCCCGCTTTTAAAGGCCAGATCTAGGCCTGACCTTAGGAAAAAAAAAACCTCAATGAGTGTAGGTCTTGTGAACAACACTGTCTGAATATTTTACTCTTGTTTTTCCAGAAGCCAGCTTGTATTTTGCCAGCTCGAGGTTGACTGAATATCTGTAATTCCAGGTTTTTGCTGTAGCATTTCTGATGCCTTAGCTCTGGTAGCTGCATTAACATTCCTACTTCATATTTTTATGTTCTGCCATCTACCTTCGCTAATTGTTAAAAGTCAAGATTGACTCTTTAGATTTGAGGTGCAGAACGGTCCAGGACTGATTTTTCTTTGATGTTGGGTCTTCTTTTTTCATTGATGTAGATGACTACATGCCATGCATGGTAATGAAAAATTGAACCTGATCTGTACAATGGACTCAGTAGATATATTAGACCAGCATTATCAAACAATGTGAATTTTTATGCAAATCCATTAATAAAGCATACGTGTTTGCTCTGCTTATACATAGTGTTGTTCAGTGTGTCATAGATAATTTTCTGCATAACTCAAATGATTATCGCAGACGTGGAATCAATGAATTGTTCTTAAAATCCGAACACTTGATTTTCCTTGTGAAATTTTGTTCTGTCTTAATGAGAATGAATTTTAAGTCAGGCCAGTGACTGAGGACATTCAGTAAGGAGGACACCGAAAAGTCTATTCTTTGCTAGGAATAAATTAGTTAATTAGCAAGAGTTCTTTAGAAAAGGAGATGGGAATTACAGTGAATCATGCTTTTTTTAAAAAAAGGCAAACATTATATGTAGATGTTGAAATAGGATAATTGATAGGATAATAAGAGATAATCAGAGGAAGTCCAGAGACTGAGAACAAGAGTACACGTTTAGTAATCATGGCCTACAAGGAAAGATTGACTTCATAGTGTTGGTTAACTTTTGAGGAGAGAAGACATAAGGGTAACGTCACAGTCCAATCTTCCACTATGTCTACGGCTGCTGAGAAGTTTCTTCTCCACGTCAGGACAAAAAGTTAATTGGCTTGGATGGTAGCAATGGAAATTTAGGCTATTCTTAAGGATAAATTAGGCTTATCATAAAATTTCTAAGTGTTTGAAATTGGTGTGGGATAGATTGCCCAAAGAGGTTATATAGTCTCTGTCACTGGATGTTTTTAACACCAAGGGATACGTATCCAATGCAGGTGGTACTTCCTAGCATAGGGAGATGATTTTGCAGCTATTCTTTAGTGTTTCATGCATCTCATTCTGCAACTAATACAGACCTCTTTGTGTGTACAAAAATCATATGTATTTTCATTTTTCTCTCTCCAGTTTTGACATAGAATCGTTTAAGCTGGAAAAAACCTGTCCAACTCTTTGTGAAGAACAAAGAACTGTATTTCAGATTTTTGGAGGAGGACTCCAGCCTTGTCTGTACTGATCCTATATTGTTTGTACTACTGTTATAAAATAATTACATACAGATTTAGTGAAAACTCAATCATGCATAATTTTCTTGTTGCTATCTTTATGAAAAAGAGTTTTGTCTAAACATTAAAGTGAAGCTCATCTGACGGTAAGAAGCTATCTTATGATGACAACAAACAATATGTTCATGTCTCCTGGTTACTTACACATTACCGAGCTATTTGGAATATGTTCAATATCTTCGCCTCTTTTTCACTGATTAAAGTTTTCTTTCTCTGAGCACAAAAAATAAAATATTCAGTTGTAATAACAAATTCTCTGATGACATGAAAACATTATTAAACAACTTCAATAACATCTAGAAACATAAATGGCATATAGGAGAAACATTCCTTTACGAAAGTCAATTGGAGGTAGGGTTTTGATACCATTTGTCAAATCTACTTTGTTTCTAAAGCTCGAGGTAAGTTAATATTGATTGCCATTTTAAAGTGTAGCTTGTCGGCTTCTTTGTTCCACTAAGCTGCCAGCATTGTCATTCTCAAGGTGTTTTTTTCAGTGCTCTCAGATCACTGAGGCTACTGGAGCATGTTAGGGCTGGTAAAAATACAATTAGCTGATAAACAGAAGCTGTCAAATATCAGCAAGGGAGAATGAAGGGGAACAGTAAAGTCTCTCCCTCTCCAGGCTGTGAAGATATTAAGAGCACTAATTAAAATTTATGTAAAGAAAAATACCTATAGAAGCAGCACCAATAGTATCAATTCTTCCTCTAAGATGCCAATGATAAGTAACATCTATCAAGTATTTGATTTTGGATTTTGCTATCTGACTAGTAGAATTATAAAATCCAAAATGAAAAAAAAATCATTAATAACTACCACAGTTCTTTTCAAGTATGAAAATTTACCTCATTGCCCTTAAATGAAGAGGATTTAGATTTTGGCACTTCCTTGTTTTCTGTGGGATCCTTGACTGCTTCTACCTGGAATATGTAGTCTTACATCCACCTCAATATGTAGTTTTATGAGTAGGGAAGTTACGCTAGACCTTTTTTTGTTGTTTTCACATTACAGTATCTCTGATTCATGCACATCTGGAGCACTTGTGACTCAGACCCTCAGCTTTGCAGAGAGATGCTTCCAGAGCAGCATTTCACAATCTCTAATCTTATAAGAATCACTCTGTGAAGGCAAGAGGACAATTAGAGCCCATTGTAAAACACCAGAAGGACAACAGACCCCAGATTTTGTAGTATCACTTCCCAGTCAACCCACAAGTAAATAGCTAGGGATGGTGCTAAAAATGTTTCTGCCCTGCACGTGGACCCACGGATATTCAGTAACTGGAGTTTCTTCTGAGCCCTGAGTTGAAAGCATTTCTTCATGGGCAAAATAAAAGATTCACAGATAAAACCAGCTCTGCCTTATCCTGTCAAATGTCTTGATACACTTGGCACACCTACAAAATTCTTAAAATGTGGTGTCTCCATTGAATTTCAAGGGAAGGTTGTTCAGCTGGAACACTTCTTGGCCAGCAGAACCTGAGCGGGTCATGCAGCACAAGTTACAGCCTCAGCCTCTTTCCCCCCAGGATCTGTTTTGGTTTTTTTTTCCCATCCAATAGGACAGTTTGCTTCTGATACAGGTAAGATACAAGAACAGGACACTTGCCTGTGCAACGTGAAGGCTTTATTAGCACATACACTTTGCACTGTCTGTTGATTAATGGGGCAAATAACCCTGAACTCCATACGGATGCAAACTTCATATTACTTTGCTCCGTTGGAGAAAGCTCATCCTAAATGAAAAATATCACAACATGATCTGTGTATGCATAAAGTGATTTATTTAAAAGGCACAATGTATTAACAGTGCTTCAACCCATGTGCTCTTTCTTTGACGGACAGGAATTACTATCTCAGCAGATGGTCCTGGGAATGCAATTTGCACTTGCTCTGCCAAGTAACGTGAAACTCAACTCTGTCCCCTCGTCCCCTCGTTGTCTTGTTAAAGCGTATTTGTGTTGCAGGAGCTGATCTGCAGCAGTCAGCCAAGGCACTGGGCTGATCGAATGCGTGTGAAAATATTGAGGAATTTTCCTGCTTATGGGAACTTTTAAACCACCCCTGTCATTTGCCCTATATGCTTAATCCTATTTAAATAGCAACATGTCAAGCATGCCTAGTCATCAGCTGGCAGGTGTCCCTATAGAGATTTTCAGCTGTAAGTTTTCCTGCATCTTGCAGCAAGGATTTTTCCCAAATATTGACAGAGTTTTCAAGGTTACTGATGATGTGCTCAGATACATGAGTTGTTCAGACTACCTCAGAAAGAAAGGCTCATTAAGAAGACAAATGCATTTATCAGGCAAATCATCTCACTTACTATATGCTTTGTTTTGATCTGTAAGACAGTAAGTTTGAATAAATACATATTTTCCTGTAGCTACATATGCAAACACTTATGAGTCCTTATCTTTCAGTTTCTGAAAGAAGTATGTCTAATTTATGATATGTGCATGTGTGTTGACACCAAACAGGCTTCAATCTTAATCTCCCAAAATTAAAACACCAACAATGAGAAACCTAAAGAATCAATAGGAAGCAATTGTCTAACAGTACCTCATGTTGCACTTCTAACTGCAGGTAAGCCAATTGCTCTAAGTATGGAAAAGGATGAACTTCAGGCAGCTCTACTCCATCCTCTTGCTACTGGTGGTACCTATGGCTGCAGAAGAAAGGGAGGGCAAAGCTGGATTTCCAGATCAGACAAACTGACCTGTGCTGGCTGGTTTAGCTGTGGGAACGCTGGGGTTTTTGCACGGTGCCACAAGTTCTTTCAGGACACCTGTTTCATGATTTAATCATTCAGGTCATTTGGCCTTCTACGGTTGAAGTAAAAATAGATGCTGTGTTCGAGCCATTAGTCTAGCTCTGTATTTCCCAGGGACCAACAGTCCAGCAGTGCTGTGAAAAATGACTTCTTTTGGTTCCTTTTTTAAATTATTTTTTTTTCTGTAAGAAAATCTGAACTAGTGCAAAAAAACCCAAACCGAAACGAAACAAATCCCCCCTGAAAAACTACTTTGCTTTACTTTGCGAGAATTTAAAGGTATTCAAAGCAGTAAGAAACTGGGAGGGAGGAAAAGTAGTTAATTCAAAGATGTTTCCATGGTGCTGATAGTTGAAAAGCTGGCTTTGGCAGTGTTTAAAATGCTTGTTAATCTTTTGTCTGAATATTTCAGTATCGTAAAAAGACAGAAAAAATACTGAACCTTTTTTTGTTAAATTATACCTAGAGTAACCATTAGATATATTAACTGAGGTGTGTTAGGTAAATGTATTTTTTGTCTAGCTTTCACACATCTTGTTTTTTTTTTTAATAGATGTGTTTATTTGCAGTGCTCACCACGATGGTCACATCAGTCTCTGGCTGCCTGAACTGTTTGTCATTCAGGACATGCGATTTTCTCCTTGGTGGTTTGACTACTCCCGGATCAGCCAGCTGAAATGATTATAGCCAAAGATAACTAAAATAACAAATGGCAAATAGTGAGTAGCAAATAACAAGTATCGAACCATTGTCTGTGCAGGTATAGCTGTGTTTGCACGAGGATAAAGATATTTGTATAAACGGCTATGGCCAAGGAGTTGTGCAAACAGGCTGTTTGCATGAATGCTTATAGCTGGGAAACAAGAAGGGGCATGAAAACTGTTGAATTAGGTATTGTGAATTTGAGAAATGCAAACATTGCTCTTGGGACAACACAAGTTGGCACTCTTATTCATATAGGTCAATGCATCTTTGCTTTGGAAATCAACTGAACGTTTGCCAATTCAAACAGGAATGCAACCAGTTTTCATAATAACATTTAGTCAATATCAGTCTTAATCTTGCAGGATTGCATTTGTCAGCTGTTTCAATTAGATCCTTTTAATGTCTATGTTAATAAATGCTATTTAGTTGGACAAAATTGAATTCAGATGGAAAAATGTATTAAGTGCTACCATTTAGATATAATACCACTGCATCATTTTTATATGAATACACACGTTCATGTGATGGATTGATTCAACATGACTAACAATTTTTCCAAACCAAAATGCATTTTTTGATAGTCTGAACATAATGAAAATGCTGCATTTGGCTTGAGTTCCCTTTATCTTCTTTTCATAGTTTACCTTTTTAAATCACATTACTCAGTTAAGTTGTTTCAGGTATATAGTGGCAAAACCAAGGTGGAAAATTCCCAAGAAGAAAATGCGATAGGGTTGAGGCACTCGGGCAAGCATAGAAGTGCCTGGTGCTAGAGAAATTATTTCTGTCTTGGTAAATTGCAAGAAATGTAGGGCCATGAATATAAAATTTGTAACAACAACTATTTGGGGGAAAAGGAAGGAGAAATGGTTCAGCTAGACACAACCAGACTAGAGCCTGCCCTAGCTTTGGGTTTGATTTCCATCCTGTGTTCATCTACCTCTTTTAAAGTGTTCTTTGAATACTTTTTTTTGATGCCTGGTAAATTAAAAGATCACAGATGACTATAAATCAGATTTCCAGCTCAAAAAAAATATCAATTATTAGTGGTCATATGGTGTAAGTTTCTAACAAAGAGAGAATCCCTGAAGTCTGGGGTGCCCTCTTTTCTGTTAACTCTCTTGTTTTTGCACACCCCACATGATGGTGATCTCTCCATCACAGAAATGCCAATATTAGGCATAATCAGTATGTCTGGTGAAAGGGAAGATGAACAGTGTAACAGTGAGACTGTAAACCAGAACTAAAGTGCATTACGAACTATGCAGAATGCCTGCTACCTACCTGACACCAGCACTTTGTGCAAGCTTCCCTCCCCTTGTAAACTGCAGAACTTTTAAAAGTGTAGTAAATAACCAAAGGTAATTTAAATCAGTAATCTGGTTTTGTTATAGCAGCCTTAGTATCATATACATATTCATACTCTTCTTCAAAACTGATTCCTCTTTATTCTTTGGAGGGTGAGAGCCTCATTGCTAATCCAAACACTATTTCTGCTTATAAGTTCTAGCAAATGAATCTCAACCAGTTGTTTAAATTGAAATTTTTAGCTGCCAGTCAAGATGGGTCAAATGGGAAATGAAAAAAATTAGGATCACTGACTAAAAAGAACAAATATATTCTATATGCATACACCCGTGCCTCAATATATTCTCTGGGAGGTAAGCTGCATCCAGATGGCAACTATTCACACTGCTTTCCTACCTTAAAAGTTATTTCAATTCAAAAGAAAGAAATGCTTTTAAAATGCCATCCACTCACTGTAATTGACTGCCAGCAGGTTAAAATATCTCTGAAATTAATATTCCACTTCAAATCCGGATTTTTGATGACCAGAGTCACCGCACTGTATCTGAAGCAGCTCTCTCCATGGTTTCTCTGGAAAAAAAAACCTAAAACCAAACCAACAAAACAACCAACAACCCCAGCATGGAGAGAAACTTCTACTTGGTACTTATTGTGACTTTATTTATATAGTAGCAGGAACTACAGACCTTAGACACTAAGGCCACCACGTGTAAGATACTTTACAAACATAAAAGATGACTAGTCCTTGCCTTAATGAATTTTAAGTTAATGGGATCACCAAATGCTTGAGAAGAAATAGAAACAGGAAGGTCAAGTGGCTGGTATAAGTATCTGAAGTGGGTTATTGGCAAAATAAGAATTAAAAGACTCTCTAGTCCCACACAACACTACTTTAAATCAATAAATGCTGGATTTTAGTCTCCAGGTACTATTAATGTAAGGCGTTAAAAACAATTCCAGCAGTTTAACACCCAGTTGTGTGATAACCTCTGATATTTTGAACCATGCCATTTTATCTCACGGAAACACCTTTTTCAGCTCTAAGAATTATGTAGCACTTGCCCTTAAAGTCTTGGAAATTGCTGCAGGTAACACCTTGGATAATAGCACTCGATTTGCAGTACTTCTAAACGTTCCTCTTGGAGTAATATAGGGAAGCAAGGTCACACTGCCAACGCATGGACATTTATCTAAAACAAAGGTAGCGCATCTCTGTGTTTGATATCACACCTATTTTTTTGCCCTTACATTGGAAGACAAGGACAACAGACATGCTAAAATTACAATCTTGTCATAGTTAATAAGTGTAGGTGCGTCTTGTAGTATAAAATGTTTCACTAGAATCCGAAAGCCCCTCTGTCACACATCTAAACACATTTTTACCTATAAACATTTGAATTACCTCATTTGAATTATCATAATTTACACTGGGAGACACATGCAAATGCCAACAGAGACAGAATCATCCCTACCACTGGAAAAGAGATGATGGAAATGTCTTTTTTTCTTTTCTGGGCCATCACTCTGGGCCAGTCTCTCTTCCTGCATATAGATACTACAAAAGTTTCTGGAAACAGATGTGTTGAACCAAGTTAGTACTTGACTCTGGCTTTCCTACTTTCACACTGGAACTGTGAAAAATCAGGAAAGGATTTTGGCAATCGAAGTCACAAGCAGATTTGTTCTCAATGCCATTGTAATTTAATGTTCAGATAAATTTATTTTCCACTTGGGTAATTTCTTTGCATTGTGTATGTTATTCATAGTAAAGTAAAGAGTAAAGTTGAAAATCGTAAAAGATACTTTAACTTAGCTCTTCCTACTTGAATCACTTAAAAAATATTTATGGCGGTTTTTTTTCTGACTTTTTACTCATTCAGTCTCAAGTAGAAAAAAGAAGCTGCATGCAACAAAGTTAAAGCAAAACTCCCACAACACACTCTCCGGGCAAAAAAAGCAGGTTTATTGGGGAATGGCCATATTTGAGTAGGGCATGAAGCATGTTGTATTATGCTCTTTTTTGGTGTTTCAAGGGAATTTAGGCAGACACAGTCCAAAGCTTTTGGGTAGACCTCCTCCCACAAAAAATATCTGTGCTTTTGTTTCCCCATGTATGTCAGAATCAGCTAATGAGTTTAAGCTGAGCAAACGTAGCCAAGGTCTCAGGTTCTGAGTGGTGCTTTCAGGGAAGGTTCACCCCATGACAGTAATTTATTACTTTTATCAATTACTTGGAAGAGATGACTGGACTGGCTGAGGGGAAAAAAATGGCACATAATGCAAAGAGAAAGGAGGAAAAGGATATTACATACTGAAGTTGACTGAGAGCTGATAAAAATGTAACCTTAATTTTCTTAGTTGGCTGAGCAACTGCAAACAATGTGCATTTTAACACATCCAATGGAAAATATTTTAAAAAGACTAGGATAGTGTTGTGAGAGGAGTCTTGCACAGGTGAAAGAAAGTGGAAAAGAAGGCTCTTTTCCCAAAAGAAATGACCTAACTTAGAAACAAACCAACCTCAAACACTAAAGAGGTAAATTAATAGTATAAAGAAACCTGAATAATAATTATATGCTGATTTGCTGTCAGTCTGGATTAGATCATGTGAGGATGCTAGGTTGATTATTTATTGCAAACTAAGCAAAAGTATTAAACTGACCTATTTTATTATTCAGGGGCTGGAAACTCTATGCAAAAGACCCTATAGCTTTAGGGGGAAGTACAGGTCTTATCCTGCCAGGTCCTGAGCATGCTGTCTACTCATCGAAAACCTGAAGTAAATGAATAATTTTGTGGTTCTCCTGCACCCATTTCAGTGCTACAGCAAAAGTACATGCCTCACTTTTGGGGAATCTGGTCAAAACTGGAAAACAAATGCAAAAAAAACTAGCCCGAAACACTGCTTTTGCAATATTCTCCAATTGCAAAACTTAGAATAAGAGAGAAGAAAAGACACCCTCCTTTGTCTGCAGCAGGCTTTGAGCTTTGGGGCCATTTGGGAAGATTGCAGTGCTCTTCTGACGCCGTACATTTAGTGCATCCCAAAATGGGGCACACCTTTGTTTCAATGACAGATCATCAACCACTCACACCCAGAGAGCGTGCCAGATACAGGTTCCACTGAAGTTGGTGGAAAGGCCCCCTTTGGTTTCAGGGTGCTTTGAGTCCATTCCTGTCTGTCCTCAGGTGGCAGGCACCTGCTGCTCTTTCTAACTTCAGAGAGAGCTGCAGACGCTAAACATCTTAGAAAATTGGCTGCAAAACTGTCATTTCCTCCTCTTATTTTTCGAACTTCCTTTACTCTTTTAAAAGCAATCTTTACGGCACAACGCATTGCCTGTACGGTCGTGGCAAGGGGATATCTTCAGTGTGCACCATTTTGTGCAACGTGAGAATTTTTTTTGAGATTGTAAGAGAATGTCTTCCTAAAAAAAAAAAAGAAACAGAAACTGCTTTTGTTTACCATAAAAGCCCAGACCCCCTTTGCTCTTGTGCTGTACATGACTGGCCGGCGAGGCAACAGCGGCAGCACCGACAACTGACGGGGGCCCGAAGCAAACACCCCCCCGCCCCTCACAGCCCCAGCCGGAAGCAGGAAGTCCGCGACAACCAATCACGCGCGGAGGGGCCGTGGCCAGGAGCCGCGTGGTGATTTAAAGGCGGGAAAGAGGAGGCGGTCGGTTGGTCGCTGAGGCGGCGGCAAGGCCTGAGGTGAGCCTGAGGTGAGGGCCGGACGGCGCTGCACAGAGGGGTCTCCGAGCTCAGGGAGCCCCCACTCACAGCCCCAGCGGGTCGATGAGGCGGCCATCGCAGAGGGCAGCGCGTGCCAGGTGAGTGTGAGGGGAGGGCCAAGGGGAGAGCAGGCAGGCCGGGCTGACTGGAAAGAAAACCCCCAGAGATGGTCTCCACTCGGCCTGTAGCCACAGCCAAAAGGAATAAAGCGACCCAACCTGACCTACCTCAGAAACATGCAGCTGTCCAGGTGGTGAGGGGCTGCGTGGGGTGTCTGAGCCTGTCACTCTGTCAGGAGGACAGCAAAGGCAGTACCTGTGTGTGCTGTGAGCAGGTGAATGATCTGCTCAGCCTGGTGGCTGAGCTGAAGGAGGGAGTGGAAAAGTTGAGGACCATCTGGGAATGTGAAAGGGAAATAGGTTGGTGGAGGCCCACCCTGCCATCCTTAGGGAAAAAACAGCAGGTGGAGGCTCCATGAGGGGAAGAGGATCCCCTGCATTCCTGTCACCAGGCAGAAGGGGGGAACTAGGAGAGGGTGAGGGTGAGTGGAAGCAGGTACCTGCGCGGGGCAGCAGGAGAGTCCCCTCCAGATCTCCCTCGCCTTCCCAGGTGCCTCTACAGAACAGATAGGGGCCCTTTGAGATAGAGGAGCGATTGAAGGTACTGATAGTGGCTCATACAGGGTATTGCTGAAGCAGCCAGCTCCATGTATTAAGACTGCCTCTGTGAAGGCAAAAAGGAGGGCGATAGTTACAGGTGGTTCCATTCTGAGGGGAACTGAGGGTCCCATGTGCAGGCTGGACCCTTCCCACAGGGAGGTCTGCTGCCTCCCTGGGGCCTGTGTGAGGGATAGAACCAGGAAGCTTCCTGGCATGATATGGCCCTCAGATTATTACCCTCTTTTGATCTTTACAGATAGATAATAATGAACTAGTGAGGAGAAGTCTGAGGGCAACAAAAAAAGATTTCAGGGCTCTAGGACAGCTAGTCAAGGGTTCAGGAGCGCAAATCGTGTTCTCTGCCCCTCCAATTTTCGGGACTGATGAATGGACAAAGAAGATCAGGCAGATCAATACATGGCTCTGTAATTGGTGCTACCAGCAAGGCTTTGGGTACTCAGATCATAGTTTGGTTTACAGGATACCAGGTCTGCTTGAGAATGATGGGAAAACCCTATTCCAAAAGGGGAAAAGGCTACTAGGCCAAGAGTTAGCAAGGCTCATGCACAGGGCTTTAAACTAGAAGTGAAAGGGGAAAGGGATAAAACCAGACCCAACGGTAATGAGCCTGGAAGTAAAGGGCCAAGGATGAGGGTGAAATTGGGAGCCCAGCTCAAGTGCATCTACACTAATGCACTAAACAGGGCAATAAACAGGATGAGCTGGAAGCCATGGTACAGCAGGACAGCTGTGACGTAGTTGCCATTACAGAAATGTGGTGGGATGACGGTCACAACTGGAATGCTGCGATGAATGGCTATAAGCTCTTCAGAAGGAACAGGCAAGGCAGGAGAGGTGAGAGTGTGGCTTTGTACATTAGGGAGTGTTTTGACTGTATAGAGCTAGATTCCAGTAATGATAAAGTTGGGTGTTTATGGGTAAGGATGAAAGGGAAGGCTAACAAGGGAGATTTTGTGCTGGGAGTCTGCTGTAGACTACCCAATCAGGATGAGGAGGCAGTTGAGGTATTCTATAAGTGGCTGGCTGAAGTCTCACAATCACCAGCCCTTCTAGCTAGGAAGGCAAAAGCCCAGCTGGAACTCAACCTGGCCACTAATATAAAGGACAAAAAAAAGTTTTTATAAATACATCAACAAAAGGAGAGTCAGGGAGAATCTCCATCCCTTACTGGATGCATGCTCTAGTGCCTGAGATTGTTGGGTGTGGTGGTTGTTGTGGTGATGGGGTGGTGGTTTTTGGTTGTTTGGGTTGGACTTGATGAGGTCCCTTCCAACCATGAAGATTCTGGGATTCTGTGATTTTTGTACTCTGCAGTAAATAGAACTGCTTTTGTGCCTTGTAATTGGGCTTTTTACATCTGGCTATGGTACCAAGTGATGTTACCTTAACTACTCTTATCTGAAAAGCGTTATTTTCACAGCAACAACTTAACTTCCAGTTTGTACATAGCAAAAGATGGAAAATATCCATAACATCACTATTAAAGTTGTGCAGTGGCACAAAGAAGCAGGAAGCAGGGGGAAAGGGGGAGTTGGAAAAGTCAGGCTGGTAGTGTGGACATGGGGAAAAGGGAGGTAGGTGCAACAACAACTCTCCCCCCCGCCCCGGTTTATACTGGGTTTTGAGATACATTTCAGTGATTGTAGCCTGGTTCTTATCCACAGCACATTAAATACTGGACTTTCATTAGCTCTGGCACACAAAATCCAGGCCTTTTCTCCAAATGCAGTTCAAATACTTTCAGCATTAACTCCATAATTTTTGCACAACACATTGGTAGTATTTGGATTAGATTGTTACTGCTTTTGCTGGCCATTTTAGGAGTCTATCTGTGGACTGACAACAAGGTGAGAATCCTTTGGTAGAGCAGTGAATTTCCAGGGATTTAATGTCCATAGTTGGTAAATACAGCTCAGCTGAAATGTCCACGCAGGCTAGCTGACACTGTGGCCCATACACACATGCACCCAGGCATAAATACATACACGCATATGTAAAAAACATACTATTCTTAATTAAATACAGCTGCTTGACAACTGGTAGTGGCTGTTAGCCTTCTGCATTATCCTGCCATCTTCTCCATCTTTGATGGCTTGTAACTTGCATTTTTCTAAATATGAAAAGACTCAGTCTGAAAATCAAAACAGGACAATGTAAGACAACCTAACACACCACCATACAATGCTTCATGACCAATACTATTTATTTTATTTTAGTCAAAGAAGTTGTTCTGTCATGGCAGCACTGCTTAATGGCATGAATCCTTTTTGGTCGGAGAATTATTTCAGTCAAAAAGCAATCGGGGGAAAAATCTACTGCTTTCTACATCTTCCCACAAATTTGAGATATCACTTACTTTGTACTGAAGTGTTATTCTGCAGAATGAAAAGGAACAGAGTCCCTGTAGTTGCCCTCTAACTTGAATTATATTTAACCTGGAGAATAACCTCTGCACAAGAGTTATACTGCAACATTAAAATGGACCGTATGTGCCAGCCTCTCCATGACTGTAAGGTCATCTACAGACTTACAACAATTACAGTAATCTTGCAGTAACCCCAATAACCAGATTTTAGCTAAATCATATATACCTGCGCTGTTCCCAGACTTTTCCCAAAAGACTTCAAGAGAGGAGCAAGTTACAATTTGTGGTTTATTGCAAACTCTGTAGATATATATATACCATTATAAAAAAATGAAACTTGAAAAATCAGTCAAATACAGGTGTCCGTAGAGTCTTAATGTCTGTGAAAATAAATATGATTAGGTAAACACTGAAAAATGAAATAATTAATGTAGAAAGAGAACTGCTTTCTGAGATTCCTATAATAGTTTTCTAGCCAAGAGTCATGAAAGATAGAATTGTGTAAGGAATTTGTAGTTCATATAGTTAGTACTCTTTCTGTGTTGGAGAGAACTATTGGAAGTCTGTTCTTAAGTGTAAATGGATATAACTTTCAAAAACTTCATTAAAGTCTTGCTGATTATGACTAGCTGAGCTTTTTATTAATGTATGGTGAATTGGAGTTTCATTTCTTATGATTCTACTACTTTCTCTTCTTCCTTCTAGTTTCAGCAGATGGATCATTAAAGGATCCCTACAGCATAAACTTATTTGAAGATATTCCTGACTGCTTTGGCAATATAAGGAGACTTGGAATTTAGTTTCTAAAAGTCAGTATCCCCTCATTTAATGTAATTACAAAACTACATAATTTTAAAAAATGAGACATTAACTCTACATTTATGATATTTAATGTTCTCAGTGTGCAGATGGAATGCATGTAAATGTGAAATTTAAAAAATGGTATTTTAGAAATACTGTATTTCAAGACCTTCTGTATATGACTTAGGGGAAATGGCAGCAAATCCATTCAAATGCATGAGTTATGGATGATAAAGATCTAGAGAACTTGTCTAATAAATAATGGTACTAAAAATCTCTTCCATAGTTCATATTTCTAACGTGAAAATGTACAGCTTGGTGTGACTGAAATATAAACTGCAGCTGTGTGCATTGAGATCTCTTCTCTTGCAGGGAGAATGAAGGGAACCTCCTTGGCCAAACTGATGTGAGCAGAAGACAACTGTTTCTATCCTGAGAGACAGATGGCCTTGACAGTGGTTTCATCAAGCTCCCACATGTCCTTGCAGACAGGAGTGTTTAGAAGAATTAAATTAAAAGATGGTAAGTGAGGGAGAAAGCAAAACATTTTCACTACTTTCAGTACATGGCCAGAACAGATGTTTAGCTCAGTTTTCCTTCTCTTGGCAGACCTTGTTGCCTTTCTGCAAGCAGTGGCTTCTTGTCCAGGTGTTACACACAAAGGGTTTTTTAGTCCATGACTTTATTTAAACTTTTTATGAGGTGACGTAAATTTTTGGCCACCAAAATCTCCTGTGATTGTGGGTTCCTACCTGTGGAAAAATGGTCCCTTTTGATTATTTTTTTTTTTTTTAAGCCTGTGACCTTGTAATATCTTGCAGCGCCTTCCGCTTTGGGCTGTAAGAGAATGTGAGCTGGTGCCTGTAAAATAGTGTGTGCTGCAGGGAGGACAACACTTCTGAAATCAGCATGGTCAGATGAGCCATGCAACTGAGCTGGCCTCAATGCCACACCATGCTAATTGCTAGAGACAGGGATCTGTTATAGGAATCCATATAGCTCCAATATCGTCCTCCAATCTGATCTGATTATAGCAGACATCTCAGGCTCAATTTTGCTCAATGGTGTTTTGAGTCACTGTATGATTTCAGCCACATGAAATTGCTGCGTATTTGCATCAAGGTCTGCTCTACATGTGATAATATGATCAAAATAAGTAATCACAATGCACTGTCAAGTGGAAAAGTAGTACAGAAATAAAAGCCTAAGGGTTCTATGTTGTAATGATTCTCTTCTATATATTTCATAGCCACTTTTCCAGTTCTTAATGTGCTGTAACAAGAGAAGACCCTGTCAATTTAAGATGATACTTTAAAACTTATTTATCATCCTGGATACTTTAGCTGGCTATTGGTATTTCCTGTAGTGAGAAAAGAGGTGGGGAGAAGTGACTATTATTCAATAATATCTATTATAATAAATATATTTACAGATTCTATATTCTGACATGCTCTAGCTGTAAAAGAAGGTTTATGAGTGAGATAGTCATAAAAAGAGAGGGAAATGCAATGGTAAGTGAAGATTGAGACTCTGTTGATACTACTGCTCTCCTGGCTTTAGTCAACTATCAGAAAAAGTCTACTTGGAAAAACAGATAAAATTGTTGGGAAAATTTTAAAGGCTCTATTTCCATCTCTATTGGCATACATGGTATAAGAAGGAAAGGGCAAGGGAAGTTTACTATAGATAGTTTACCTGTTAAATCCAAACCAAGAATTATAGGTTTATAGTGTTTTTCAAGCTAAAACTTATTTTTTTTTAACCTGGGGAATTTTTCATTAATTTCCTTCATTTTTTTCTGCTTATAAATGGGATCAAAGCTTTCACTCAACTTCAAAACTCCTTTTTGTTTGGTTGTTGGATTATAAAAACCAAAACCAAACACAAATAATTCTGAGTTTGATATTTCCAAAGCAGTTTATATTTTTATCCCCCTCTTTTCCTCTGCTTCATCTTCATAGGAAAATATAAAGAGGTTAAGACAGAGAACTTCTGTAATGAAATTAAATTACACCAAAAAAAAGTGAGCAAAACAGAACATCACACTTTTTTCCACACGATTAGTATCCCTTTTGGTAAAATTATTAAGATGAAAAAAGTTTATCAATACTTTTTTTTCTATAATCAGAAGCATATTTCTTTCTTAAACATATAATAAATTCTGCTATCAGTCACCTTAAGATCACGTTGTTTGTGCTTCAGCAGGCTTTGGCACTGCTGTAATTGCCTCCTCTTGTTTAACAAAGCAGTTTTATTTTGATGCAGAACTAAAGCCTAGCAGATGACCAAAAGCAAAGAAAGGTGGTATGGAAATTGGCATGTATTTGCATCAAATGTGAGCAGAGTTGTTTATGTTGTTCTGTTATTTTAGTCATGTGGGGTGCCTGAACCTTTTTTAGACTTGGGCTTGCACATTGCAATGAGATTTGCAGGGAGAACTATATATTTGATGCATTTGAGCTATGTGGGGGAACATCACTTTGCCAGGATCAGAGGCTACTTCCCACCCTGCAATCAAATCTGTGATATGTGGTAGGTGTTTTCATTATGAAGTATTTCTGAAAGAATTGTTGCCTGTTTCTTTCGTGAATAAGCAGGAATTGCACTGTTTGTATTGACTCTGGTGAAAGTCTTATTGGGCTACGCTCAGGTGTTGTTGCTATGAAAACCTTTTTAAACCATCCAACTAGTTTATTTTATTACTCATAAAATCATTCCCTGCTCTCATATTCTGTGTTGGGTGGTGAAGAGCTACCATCCGGAGAGTCATCTGGAGTGGAGTTAGTGTTTTTCAGGCAAGTATGAATCCGGAAGATTTGCTGCAGGATGATTTACATGCTGAAGACGGTCCTGTTAGTAATGCCACAGATGCTGATGTTGCTTTGGATACTGACAGTGATGAGTGGTGTGTAATATCTGATAAAGATTAGAGCCCTCAAAATCAAAACAAAGCTCCTGAACAGGAATCCCATGATACCAAAACACCATTTACAAGCTGTGACAGCAAGATAATTGGCCTGGGTGTGGCTTCTATTTACTGGAATAAATGATGATAAATAGTGAATCTGGCTGGATTTTGACTCGGGGAAATGGAATACTCATAGATATATTTTTATATTATTGCTGCTGTCAGAAGACTAGAGAAGCAAATGCCTGTGCATTTTTGTGTGATCTGCGAGTAAAACAGAGCTGGCTGTGCACAAGCAAATGTACTGTTGCATTGCTTCATTTTGACTCCCAGACCGTGTTCTTTCCCCCTGTCATATCCTATGTGCCTCATCCATAAAACACATACAAGATTTATTTCTTCTTCTATCATCACCCGCATACATTTTTCTTGTCACCTGTGACTTTTCCATAGCTTGAGAATTTTCTTTTGACCTGAAAATTGGATTGTCATCTCAAGATGGATTGTGAAAGCAGGAAACATTGCTCACCGAACCCACTCTTAACTCTCCCCTTGGTTGGCAACATCCACATAAAATAGTGGGGAATAATGTCAAGAAATGTGGTGCCCATCCATCACTATTGCGGTGTCTCGGAAAGCTCAAAGGGTTGAGGTCAACGGCTCAATGTCCAAGTGGAAGCTAGTGACGAGTGGTGTTCTTCAGGGATGAGGCTCTGAAGTAGAGCTGAGGCTCAACTCTACTGAGGCTGGTTCTGTTTACCATCTTTGTCGGAGACATGGACAGTGGGAGTGAATGCACCCTCAGCAAGTTTGCCAATGACAACAAGCTGTGTGGAGTGGCTGACATGCTGGAGGGAAGCAACGCCATCCAGAGATACCTGGACAGGCTTGAGAGGTGGCCCTGTGCAAACCTTACAAAGTTCAAACAGTGCAGGGTGCTGCACCTCGGACATGGCAATCCCAGGCACAAATACAGGTTGGGCGGAGAATGGCTGGAGAGCAGCCCTGAGGAGAAGGACTTGGGAGTGCTGGTGGATGAGAAGCTCAACATGAGCTGGCAATGTGAGCTCACAGCCCAGAATGCCAACAACATCCTGGGCTGCTTCAAAAGAAGTGTGGCCAGCAGGTCAAGGGAGGTGATTCTACCCCTCTACTCTGCACTTGTGAGACCCCACCTGGAGTTCTGTGTCCAGCTCTGGAGTCCTCAACACAGGAAGGCATGGACCTGTTGGAACAGGACCAATTGAGGGCCATGAGGATGATCAGAGGGCTGGAGCACCTCTGCTGTGAAGACAGGCTGAGAGAGTTGGGCTTGTTCTGCCTGGAGAAGAGAAGGCTTCAGGCAGCCTTCCAGTACCTAAAGGGGACCTACAGGAGAGATGGAGAGGGAGCCTTTATTAGGAAGTGTAGTGACAGGACAAGGGATAATGGTTTTAAATTGAAAGAGGGGAGATTTAGATTATATTCTAGAAAGAAATTCTTTACTGTGAGAGTGGTGAGACACTGGACCAGGTTGTCCAGAGAAGCTGTGGATGCCCCATCCCTGGAAGTGTTCAAGTCCAGGCTGGATGGGGCTTTGAGCAACCTGGTCTGGTGGGAGGTGTCCCTGCCCATGGCAGGGGAGTTGGAACTCAATGATCTTTAAGGTCCCTTCCAACTCTAACCATTCTATGATTCTACGAAAGCTGAGAAACATGAGTTTCTGCTGTCCTTTCCTGCAGCCACATCTATATGACCAAGCTACTCCAGGTCATGTAAAATACACCACTAGCAAGGGGAAATTTGCTGGAAGAACAGTAAGTAAAGCAAGAAGAAGAGATCTCTTTTTTTCTTTACCATCCTGACTTTTTTTTTTGAGCTCCCTCAGGTCATTTTGGGGGCTCTGCAAGGAAGATGAGGCTGCGGAAAGGGACAGATAAGCCCTTTTGATAAACCCTATATAAGAAGGTATCACTTTGTCTTCATCCTCACAGTGTCAAATGTAATTTTGGCTGCTAGGGCTGGCTGAGAAGCTGGTCCTTACTATCTGACTTCAGGATTTTTGCATTAACCTATTTCGGTTGACTTATGCTATTGAGTGTTGCATGAAGCTGAGAATTTATAGGGAGAATATTGACATGACTTTGAATTGGGGTTTTAGACTAAAATGGCAGGAGTTGTCTTTAGCTCTAGGATAAGCACTGCATTAATAAAATTAAAAGGAGAATAGAGAACAAAACCAGTTAACCTACAGACCTGTTCCCTTTAAAATCATACCTGCATTCACCACAGAAGGGGAGGAGGTATGTTTGTTGATCAAGTGTTAAACACAAGAGGCTGAGTTTCCAAGAGCAGCATATTTGTTATGACAGGCAAGATAGAATATCCACTGTCTTTTAACCAAGTAAATATTGAAGGACTGCTCATTAAAAATTCAGCCATCTATCTTCATCGTACATCCCACAATTCTGCAGTTCCAGATTTCTTAGGTGATGAGTGACTAAAAAGTGGTTCAGATAGCAGAAACTTGTTTTAGGCATTGCAGATTTTCACTCTACAGGCTTTATTGGGAAGTGTCCGATCACAATTAAAGACAAAATGCTTATCCTGTGCAAATCAAAATGAAAATTAATGTTTCCAATTAAAGGAATATGGATAGAAAAGTGGTTGCAGAAATGAGAGTGAGCAAGGAAAAGGAACCACCATACATTCACTTGTTGGAGTGTAATTTAGACGTGATGAACAGAAAAGGGAATCACTAACTTTCAGAACAAGCACTATAATCTGAGTAAATAGTAGAAGGGGATCTACTGACACTGCCCAAGTTCCATGTTTTCGCTAAACACTCCTGGTGACTCTCCCCGCTCCTCTCCTGCTCCTACTATTGAAGTAGAAATTAGAAAACCTTTCTTGAACAGACTTGTTCAGCTAACTTTTCATGTTACTGCATCTTCTCTTTTTCCCCATTAAACTTTCCCTTCAAAGGCAAGGCATACAGTTCACCAGAGAAAGAGATAATTTCTTAGGACCATGGGGTTTTTTTAGCACTTGTATCCAAGTGAGTAACAAAGGGAGGAATAAAAAACTTCAACACTTCAAATCATGCATTTTGCACAACCTTCAGCTGTTGCAGGGATCAGAACATGCTGACTACGTTCAAGCACCACAACATACTTCTCATATAATAATACATTTGTTAAACTGAAAAGTGCCTTTTGCAGAATAAATTTCAGAAAGCGTATTTTCTCTAACTACAACAATTATTTATTTGTGTCTCCAATTGAAAATTCTTCTGAATTTTTTTATTACAGTAAGTACTTCTTCTGTGCAGAGGACTGAGCAATCCTGCACAGAATTCATATTGGTTCTGTCTGACTATGCTTTTGTTATGCTTCAATAGAATTAAATAGAGGTCTATTTGAAAAAATATCCTTTCTAAAACTTGTGCTAACTTTATAATAGCATTTGTCAGCACTAAGGAAGGAAAGAAAACTCTCATAATGTCAGTAAGGGTAGGTTATTTTGCCTAACTTGCTGTCACAGAGTGAGCTGAACGTCCATCTGAAGTCATTTGTGAAAGACTTTTCTATAAAGGAAACTAACTCCATCTAGATGTTGGACTCTTTTTTTTTTGTTGTTGTTGTTTTTGTTTTTTTTTTAAGTATGGTGATCCTTTCAAATGCAGGTAGACACTTAGAAAATACCTTGATGTGTCTTTAGATTAAAGGTAAAATTAACATCTTCAGATGGAACCCTCTTTTCATAGAGAATCCAGTTTTATCAAGCTTAGAGATCTGTAGGGAAACCTACCACTTACCATAAATTGATTTAAAATAAATAAACAGATAAATAAATAAAATATTACTTTTTTGCAAAAGACTACCATGCTGATTTATTTCACATGGTATCCTGAGTTTATTCCTAAGAACAAAGAGTCAAAATTTTGATTTTGAAGAGCTGGGTAGGACTCACAGAGACAGCGGTAGTGGTACAATCCCTTTGCTCTACTCAAATGCTTGGGTAATAATATGACTATCTGATTTGAGGGACCTTCTGAGCCTGAGAGGGTCCAAACACACGGGTTGCATTTGCTGGCTATTCCTGTAAAGCCCAGGTCTCTTGACATACTAGTGTGTTGGAGGACATGAAAAACTTGTGCATTTCTGCATTCTAGTATTTAAAATACTCTTAGTATGGGGAAGCAGTTAGGATATACTGCGGAAGAGTGGCTGGAAAGCTGCCCAGCAGAAAAGGACCTGGTGGTGTTGGTCGACTGTTGGCTGAACATGAACCTGCAGTGTGCCCAGGTGGCCCAGAAGGCCAACAGCATCCTGGCCTCAATCAGGAACAGCGTGGTGGCTTGGGAGGTGATTGTCCCCCTGTACTCGGCACTGGTGAGGCCTCACCTTGAGTATTGTGTCCAGTTTTGGGCCCCTTACCACAAAAAAGAGATTGAGTCCAGAGAAGGGCAACAGAATTGGTGAGGGGTCTGGAACACAAGTCTTATGAGGACTGGCTGAGGGAACTGGTGGTTTTGGTTGTTTGTTTGGTTTTGTTGTTTTTTTTCTGGAGAAAAGGAGGCTGAGGGGAGACCTTATCACACTTTACAACTACCTGAAAGGAGGTTGCAGAGAGGTAGGGATCGGTCTCTTCTCCCAAGGAAATGGTGACAGGATAAGAGGGAACAGCCTCAAGTTGCACCAGGGGAGGTTCAGATCAAATATTTGGCAAAATTTTTACACTTAAATGGTTATTAAGCATTGGAATGGGCTGCCCAGGGAAGTGGTTGAGTCACCATCCCTGGAGGTATTTAAAAATGGGTAGACATAGTGCTTAGAGATATAGTTTATAGATGGTTTTTGTCAGTGTTGATGGTTGGACTAGATGATCTGAAAATTCCCTTCCAGTTTAGGAAATTGTACAATTCTATGATATGTGGTCCCTGCTCCGTGCACTACTTCTGCGTTTTGTCTTCTGCGAAGCACATACACAGTCAGGATGAAGGGCTTTAGTTCCTGCCCTTCTCTTCAACCTCTGTAAAAAGGTAGAGCCCTGAAAACTTTTACATTTTAGGCTAAGGATGTTACTGGAGTAGAGGTGGATGTTTTTCAGAGTTACCTAGCCTGGGTTATTCGTACCTTGGAAAGACAACCTCCTCATCAGAGCAGAGCTAGAGGGTGGTGTTAATCACAGCCCACATAGGTGCCGCAACAAAGGTGCAAACACCCATGAAGATAAAGTTTATCTATTGCTTGCCTTTTTTTTTTTTTCTTTTTTTAATGGTCTACACAGCAACAGCTGTGAAAGACACACCAGGATCCCTCTGTTGTCAGCTCTTCTTTGTGACAGACAGCCTGTGCCAAGTAATGGGGATGTCAAAACAGAGTGTTATTTTGTGAGGAACAGCAGGTGCCTGTAGTGGAAGAAATTGCTAGTTTACCTGCTGTTTAAGACATATTAATAATACAGTAACTTCGATTTCTTAAACTCTAACTAAAGGCTGCATTCAAAAAACTCTATGTTCAGTGCCTTTGCAATTGAATCACAGTCCATCCCCTTCCCCCCTTCCATATTTTTGGCTCTTAAATAATTCCCTTTTGTGATTATTTGACAAGAATCAGACATCCTCCCACCCCATGCTAATACCTACTGCATGCTTATTTTTTTTGTTTTTCCCTGATTCTTCTTGTATTAGTCAGTTGAGAGTTTGACAGGTATACATCTACACATGTATTTTCATTCATCTATTCATGGGCTCAGTGTAGGTACTAATATCCATCATTGTCGTTGCCTGAAATTAAAGCTAAACTCTTTTCACTTGTGGGTTAGCACAAACAGAGGTACTGGTGATCATTTATTTAAATCAAACTTTTCTCTTCACCAGAATGTGTACTGTCTTCCAGGACTCATATTCATCCAGCTAATCTTCAGTTGGCAGCAAATCTCCACTACCTTACTGTCTCGCAGGATGGGAGTGTGGAATGGGAAATTGCCTATGTACAAATGATACTCCATCTCTTACAACCTCCCTTGAGCACTGAGTGCATAAATTGTCTTTTGGGTATTTTTGAACCTTTCTTAGTGCCAGAGCTGCTAGGGCATTGTCTATTTTGGTACTCAGTGGTGTGCACTCAGTGCCCTACTTTTATGGCAAATTGTAATTTCCTTATCAAGGTTTCACAGCAGTCTGCCTCTGGATTTTATGTTGCATTTGGAGTTGGGTACCTTCATACGGACGTAGCCCTTCACAATTGTAAGATTGACTCAGGAGGACTGAATAAGTTCAAAAATATTTTCATGGCTTGCGTTCCTGCTGTCTGCTGTTCATCTTGCATTCCTGCTGTCTGCTGAATATCTGGCTTTATTAGCAGCCGGAGACAGGTTTGCTTTCTGATGGGTTAGTGTCTTGTTAGCAGCAGCAGCTTAAGGCTGCTTGGCAGTATAGGCGAAATTCAGTTTTGCAGAGGAACAGAGAAGGAGGGAAGGATTTGGGGAGGGGAGTATGACTTTGACTTTGGCTCTGTTACATCAGAGCTGGGGAACAGGGCTGGACTGGTACTTGGGGAAATGCTGGGCGGGAAGGTCTGGAGTCAAAGTGGTGAGTGATGGTGGGGGTGTCCAAGGTCTGCCTCTGCTGAAGGAAAATATGTAATGTCCATTCCCTGGCCTCCCCATCTCTCTAGACTCATTTTATTGGGATCCCTATTCCTAAGCTGCCTCTGCATGAGATAGGTGCACCAGAGAGGATAAGGCATCTATTGCCTCTCCTCATCACAGTTGCTCCTTATTTTCCCCAAAACTTTGGGCTGTTGGCGTGTGAGATGAGAAACAGCCCCATGGTAGAGAGCCTGGAAGAGGCATGAATCAGATTTACTGCTTTTGCTGTTGGAGATAGTGTTGGCCACAGGGGCAGCAGTTTGCATGCATAACCATGGCCCCTCCTGTGTGTCAGAAGGTGGGGAGTTGTCCAGGTGAGGGGCAGGAGGTAGGATGCAGGCAGGAGGTAGGATGCAGGTGTCAATTCTGACCTCTAGCATAGGCAAAATGAAGATCAGGATCCTGGTGATGGCTGAGGGTCTTTGACTGTTCCTGGAAGTCCAACACCTGCGTACAAATGCCTGCTTGGCGTGTACCATTGCCCTGCATGAAGCTGGTTGATTTTGCTATCATATAACCATCCTTCCCTCAGAATTCCTGTTTTAGTTCTGTGTGAAACACGGCTGGAAACTTCACCTTGAGACCTCTCCATTAAAACCAGAGCAAGTCAGCCAATGAGTTCAAGCACTAATCGGGGTACAAGGCACAACATGATCATCTCACAAGAACAGCTAACTCCAATGAAATCAGCGATCCAATTAACCTGGTGTCCTGCCTCCAACTGGTGCCAACGTGGGTGCCTGGGGAAGGAGGTAAGAATAGAAAGAGCATTTAGTGACACTTTCCCAGGATACTTGTGCAGCCTCTGGCAATTTGCAATTGGCCTTGTTTCCCTATGGAACCTGACAAAAATCTGTCAGTCTCAGATTTCATTACTGTGAGGAGTGTAGTCAGCCTTCCCAGCGTGAACTGTTAAACACATGAAGTGCTCTTGAATCAGCAGTTATCAGAAACATGGCACCCTTCCAGCCATCGTCTCTGTCCCCTTGCTTGCAGACTCGGGCTGAAGCAGTTTAAATCTTTTCCTGGCAGTCTTCTGCATGGCCAGAGTCCCACTGTGATTCTCTGCATTCATTTAAGTGCTCTCAAAAAGTCAGCTTTACTTTTGCTCTGGTTGTGCATGACAAGTGGAGCTTTGGTGAGCCATCAGGGTCTGCACCTAGGAAAGGAGGTGCAAAGGACCAAGCGCAAACAGTCACAGAAGCTGGGGAGAGGTCTGCAGTAGTGAAATGGCATGGCCACTTCCATGATTTTCCTCTCAGGATGGAGACAGCAATCTTCAACTTTGTGAAGGATCACTCTTAGAGGCTGAGTAAAGAGAAAGACGCTCACAGCAGAGATTGTGTTAGTAGATCTCCAGTGATAGAACACAGAGTTAGAAGATAACCAAGTAAAACTAATACAATCCTAGACAGATTTTTCTTGGAAGGTATAAATGTCTTCTGTGCATTAGATGAATAGCAAGGGATAGAAATATTACTATTTTATAGGCTTTGCACTCTATATGGTAAATATATATTATCTAGATATGTTGGTAATGGACTGAATGTTCTGCTGTGGAGAAGCAGTGTGGGTCCACTGCAGATGTTGAAATAGGCATAAGAAAAAAATACAAATGTATTTGGGACATTCAGTTTTAGGCAACCAATCTTGTGTTGCATATAAAGTGGCAAAATATGCCAAAGCACAGCTAAATAAAGTCAAATATACATATGCTGATACAGCTAAGATATTATCTAATTTTAGTGCCTCTTTGTTCTGCACAGTGAATTCCAAATATCTTTAAAATCTCTATTGATCTCTCCTCCAAGTGCAAAGAATGAGTCTTAAAGAACTGCTTTTAAACAATATGAAAATACATATTTTAGGGAACACTTTTGGAAATGCTGTTGTTTCTGGCTGCAGCTTTGACTTTCCAATGTGAAAACCTATATTTGTTTTACTTAATCTTGAAGATTATATGCAGTTTTCCATGCTTCAGTCATACCTAGTAAGTAGGTTCTGAATTATTTTAGATATCAGTAAGTACTTTTTTGTCAGTCTTTGTTGTTAAGATGCATTTAGTGAGACAGCCTTACCTAGCAAGGCATCATACTTTTATTTTTTCTCCCATGATGAAGCTATTTTGATTGACACAGAGTAAGGATCAGGCTTTAAATTTCTACAGTTACCTCCACATATAGTAAATGACCACATGATTAAGGAAAGTAAGTGCAGGTAACTGTTAAAATAGAGGATTCAGTTCTTCGCTTTTTGGATGAGATTGGGAGCAATGCTACAAAGCTCAGTAGTGATATAAAATTATCAAAATTAGGATGTGAAATTGCTTTAGTGACTTTTTATTTTATGTTTGTATAGGATCTGGCAAATTAAAGATGATGGCAGATGCTGAATTTCAGGACAAATTAGATCAGTTGTGTTTCCTTGAGATTACTCAGCTATTGATGTATTTTACCTTAACTGGTTTATGCTGAATTCTCTCTACTACTTCAAGGACAAATTTATATTAATTCCTAAATTCTTATTAAAATATATGAGTATGAGAGTTTTAAGGTTTTCCTAGGAGTATAATGCTGTCTCAGAACCTTAAAAATTGAAGGGGCATTACTAACCACCCAGATACATTAGCTAAAACTACAGCAATGACTTTTCCCCTTTCTTCTGTATTTTGGGGGATGGGAGTGAAGACGTACTGTCCAAAAAAAGCAAACAATATCTCCAAGACTAAAAACTTTATAAACAGAAGTTGGAAAACCTGTCTTTTAGTAAAAAGAGGTTTTGGTGTTGGTTTTTTTTCTGTTAATATTTTCCTATTTGAGTTTTCACTTTTCCAATCCCAGTTTTCCACAGATAAACAGTTTAAATAATTCACTTATGGCACTTCGTTTCTTTTGCTATAAAATGCAAAACAAAGGCTGCTTGAAGCAGTTTTATTTTATCTGTTTTGATAGGAAAAAAAAAATAGAACAAAAGCGTGCTGATTCACATTCTCCTACGAACAATATTTTCTAATATTTCATTTGCTTTCCTGTCCTTTAGCAGAGGTTGCCACTCTCCATCTACTCCTCATCAGCCAGGATGTAATGTTGTCCAAACTTGCTCATACATTGTGGTATATATTGAGTAACTCCATTGATGTAAATTGATTTACATTGAAAAGCTGAAATCCTGTGGCTTTATTTGTTTAAGCAGCAATACCCTCCGCAGTCATTTGCATAGGCTGAAAATTGAATCCTTGAATATTTTTTTCTCTTTTTCCTTTTCCTTATCTTTGCTTTGATACAAAGACTGACTACTTAGTATTATTTACCTTTTTTATCATGAGATGATTGTGAGCAACATATCTTTTAAGAACATTTGTCCTCTTTAACAAATACCAGATTCTACTTAGAGTATAATGAAAATCAGATGGGTGCTACTAAGCATCGAATTCTTAGCATTTTGTATTAATGTCTAATTTAACTGATTTAAATGCCTTCAATTTCTGTTCCTATCCAGTTCATCTCTCATGTGGGAAGCCTCACATGCACTGTGATTGTTTTGAAGCCCAGACAACTATTTGTCGTCATGTACCTAGTTCATTACAGCATAGCTCCACTGGCTCTGTGAAGGTCCACTTGACTTATGCAAATAATTATGCAAAATTTCCATGAAAGTGAAATCAAAATGGGGTCTCTGAACAAGGAATAGGATAATGGCCCTGGAATCCCCAGGTTTACAATGTGTGGCTGGTGACAATGACACTGTGTCATTCCATTGACTTTTGTGAACTTTGGTGGTAAAAAAAGAATGGCTTCTGTTTTACAAAGATCTTATTTACTCTGACACATCTTGAATGTTAATGTGTCTCTACATATTTTTTTTCTTCAACATGACGCTATGTTTCCCCTCTTCTGTGTTATGCAATTTAATTATATGCAGACCTTGAATGTCATTTTCTAATTCTCAGTGGTTCATTTGAAAGTCTTGTAAAATAAAACTAATTGGTGTGTTCATTAAAATGTCAGAAATATTTTTGAGTTCAATTAGATAGTACAGCAGTTTTATCCAAAGTGTGCTTATAGTACAATAACTATGTCAGGAGGATGTAATTAACAGCCATTTAAATGAACAATTGTCTTAAATTTTTCTGGTTCTTCATGCATGATAACTTAATCAAACAGCAAAGTTCTTGTGGGCTTATCCATTTGAGAGAAAGGTGAAACGCTATAAACACATACTTAAAAAGTCAAATTGAAAGCCGTAAAACTGCTGAACTAAAGAAGTGAACTATATAAAAATGAAACACAGAAGCATACTTTACTTCAGTGTCAGCACATTACAGCTAAAATCCTGTCAGAAAAGGGAGAATTTAAGGCATAGTCACAATTTTGGGAAAAGACTGACATTTACATCGAATGAAGGTCAAAGGTGAGAACTGTAGATTCATTGAATGTTTTGGGTTGGAAGGGACCTTTAAAGACCATCTGGTCCAATCCCCTGCTATGAGCAGGAACATCTTCCATGAGATCAGGTTGCTCAAATCGCTGTCCAACCTGAGCTTCAAGACTGCCAGGAATGGGGCATCCACAACTTCTCTGGGAAACAGTGTCCCACCACTGTCATCAGAAACAATGTCTTCCTTGTGTCCAATCTAAACCTACCCTCTTTCTGTTTAAAACCATTGTCCCTTGTTCTGTCACTACAGGGATTGCTTAAAAGTCTTTCTCTGCCTTTCTTATCAAAAGGCCACAATAAAGTCTCCCTGGTGCCTTTGCTTGTCCTGGCTGAACAAGGCCGCCTCCCTCAGCCTTCCTTCACAGCAAAGGTGTTCCAGCCCTCTGACCATTTTTGTGGCCCTCCTCTAGACCAACTCTAACAGGTCCACATTCGTCTTGTGCTAGGGATCCTACAGCAGGATGTACAATTCCAGGTGGGTTCTTACCAATGTGTTCTGTAGTTTTGCTTGCATTAAAATATTTAAGACATTGGGGCCTTCTGCTCTATTTGCCTGTATTTTGGCATAAAGGATCATTCACTGTTCAGCAAAGGCGGTGCCCGTGTTTGTTTCTGGCTTCAGTGGCCCTAAATGCAATTGTGCAAAAACTATGCATTAGACAAGATTGGTTCTAATGGTCCTAACAGGTAAGGAAACCATGGCTTCCAAAAGGGTTTGGCAAGTACAGCTTTATTTTGGAAATGCAGGATCATACTGACTAATATCACGTATAGTTGTATAAAAATTACTGAATTTGGTTAGGATTATTTTTATTATCCATTCGCAACCAAATATGTCAGTTTGTCAAAATAGACATTTTGTGGTAAAATCTGTTTTTGTTGAGCATCTTGCTTGATTTTTTTTTTTTTGTTTCGATTTCAGGATTGCTTGACAATACTTGAAAAGATTAATATAGATTTTCTTGATTCAGTTGTAACTTTGTTGTGAACTGCAAGCTAACATGTGCAAAAAATATGGGGAAGAAGGTTTGCACTCAAGCAAAACTTTTCTCTTGGGCTAAAGTTAGTTGGGAAGTGAATTTATAGATGATAAAAATATTTCTATCTGATTAGGTGAAAAGACAAAATCTAAAACCATCAAAAGGCTCCTGAAATGGGGAAAAGCTTTCCTTGCCCAACTTCAGAGATCACAGCTTCAGCTGAAACAGTGAAAACCACTCAGAACATGATCAAAGCTTCTCTTCCAGCTCCTGGAGCTTTAAATAAAGCTGTGCAGTTGCTGGAGCATACAATGTAGTGCTGACGCTTCTCTTTGTGTCCGGTGAGATGGTAGCACCTCAATATGTGGCCATTTTGTGATGGGTGTGTGAAATTCCTCAGTCTGATAGTTACTGAAAGAGCCAACGCTGTGCTTTGGTCCCACCTGGGGCTAAAGACTTTGTTCGCGCAGGGAGGTATGAGTACAATAACTGAAGAGATACGGGAGAGTTGAATTTGCTCAGCAAAATCACCCTCTTGGCATCAGAGCTCTGTGGCCAGCTTGCGTTGGCAGTAGCTCATGGTTGCAAGGTGAGTCATGGGGTAGCTTGACAAAGGAGCCCATTTTACCCAGATTGTGATGTCTTCGTCTGTACCAGTGGGTTTGCTGGTGGTGCTTGTGAGCTGATCCTGTGTGTTGCAGACAATATAATGACCTGTGTGCGATCTCTGGTGTTGTCAATGCGCATGGAGTCTGCATCACTTTGGAAGCTGATGTGGTGGCAGGAAAACTTACTCTTGACACAGTATGGGCTGCTGGGGACTCCCTTGTTACCCCAGTAGTGGGAGAGCATTTTGTGACCAAGTCATAAAGAGCCACATTGCTCTTCATACACCTATATAATGATAACCAGCTGGGCTCTCCTGACATTGACCCCCCTTGGCCATGGAAACGTGATTCTGACACATTTCCACCTCTCTCAGCACCAAACCAAACCAGCATCTCCTGGTTTATGACAGGAATCTCCCTGTGGCCCCCAACTGAAGCAAGGACTTTGTGTTTTAAGAAATGTGTGTCCTTAATAATATTTTGTTGTTAATTTCCTGGAGTAAGTTAAGCAGGCTCCAGGCTCACCATTTGAAGATAGGAGGAAGAAACCAGATAAAACAATAATACAAGTTTTATGGTTTTCTCTTCCCCTGGTGCAAGAATATAAATAAAAGACTGGCTCTGTAAAGTATTCCTCAGCAGGATACAACAGAAGAGAGATTAAGTTTCAGTAGACCACCTTTGTATTCAAATGTGGTGTTTGCTGTCTCTTCTCAAAGCAATATTAGCTGTTCTGCAAGCTAAAAAGGAATTTTCAGCTGCTTTGTCTTGCTGGCTTTCATTGCTGTTTTTTAATTAAAGCTTAAGGAATTAAATGAACCAGGGATGCTGGGGTTACATGAGGATGAGAAAATTCAGGCAGTCAAATCCACTGAGGTGCAATGGGGCACAGGCTGATTTTCGGATTACCATACTCAATGATTGTTTTTTCCAGTTAAAAGCATAAACATTAATGCATTTTAAGCATCTGGGTCAGGCTGACAACGTACAACTGTCTGAGAGAATTAGATCTGGAGCTACTTTATTAAGATTTTGGGTGTGATTTGCAAATGTTACAGCAGAAGGCTTCTTTCTGTTGTATTTTGCACTGGGAATGGAGA
The DNA here is from genome assembly GCA_033628505.1 of Tringa tobata. NCBI lineage: Eukaryota > Metazoa > Chordata > Aves > Charadriiformes > Scolopacidae > Tringa > Tringa tobata. The sequence continues at coordinate 1,058,019 of JAHREE010000332.1, read as the reverse complement.
AATTAATAATCAAATGCTTAATAAGAGATATACCTATTTGGAAATGAACAGCTATTGCAGGATGCAGAATTCTAACTAATACAGCAGTACGTCTATTTACTAGGCACAAACATTTGCAACCTTGATTGTTTTGTTTACAAACTGTGGCCACATTATGTAATTTAGCTGTAAACTGCCATATTTCACTGAGGTAGGGGAGGAAATGAAACTATCAGCCACGGTCCTAATATTTACAGACATGGAGCTCTACATTTCCATTACTCTTGTAACGGATGTAGTTTTGAATTAATTTTTAGAACTGCCAAGAATAGCAGCATATTGGACTCTCTTGCTATTTTATTTTATGTTTTGTGTCCCTGCAGTGTCTCTTGATTGCTACTCATTAGAAACAGGCTACACTTTTGTTTACCAGAATAAAAATATTCCCGATCCTCATTGCACATTGCAATCCAAACTTTGCCTTGGATTTAAAAAGATGCAAATTAAATATTTAAAAGTTTCAAAGACTGTATATTCTACCATTTTAAACAATGATGAGCTTTTACTATGAGCTGGGAGCATTTTAAAATATATTTAATATGCCATAGGCAACAGAACTGTGGTTCTTCCTTTGCCTCATTTTCTTTTATGGAAAGAACAACATGTCTGTTTCCAGCTCTGTTACGAAGCTGTGGGTTTTTCCTTGCAACAGGTCCATGCAGACCACTTATTTTTGTATTAAGGAGATGCTAGCAGCCAAAGATGCTCTCGACCTCCTGTGAATCACTGCAATGCTTAGTTCTGAAGGCTGGTAGAGCACAGCCGAGCGTAGATGACAGCTGTACACCACAGGTGCATGTAGGGGACTTGAAAGGCTCACAGTGGCCTCTTTGAGTTACCGTCTAACTGCTGGTAACTCACTGCTGGCGTGGACGAAGTCCTCTGATGCGTGACTTGTGTCAGCAAAATGCATGACTGAGTGCAACAGGCTCAGATACCCTCTGAAGCTGAGCATGACTCAACGGTACTCAACTTTGCTGGTACCGATTGGTATAAACACGCTGGCTTGAAGTTATCCCTGTTCATACCACCAAGATGGGTGGTCCTTCCGTTGAAGGATGCAGAGAAGTCTCCTATCTTTGACAGTGCAATTTGGGGGAGTTTTAGAAAATATTTTGCCAGCCTTTGGGGCTCATTCCTCTTCAAAGCCCACATGTTGCAGTTCAATGGATATCTATGTAAAATTGGATGGGTATCAATGTAAAAATTCTGGCAGTGGGACTTAAGAGTGGTCTTCAGGCAGCTGAACTAAGCAATTTTATTTTGAAGGCACTGAGCTGAGTTATGTTTGGATAACTATATTGCAGCACTGCTTCTAGTGGATTTTGCAAAATATTCAGCAGCTCCAGGTGTATCTTCTATATGTCTTTGTGCAAACTCACAAGTGAAATGTAGTAACATGGTAACTGTGAAGAGTGAAAAACCAGGAGGATCTATAAGGAACTCCTTGGCATTTACTACCATCAGGGCCCAAAAGCGGTTTGGGTTTGCAGAATCTTAAAGGAAAGGTTTCTATAGATGCATTCAGTCTTGAATCTCCCTACAAGGGTATCTGAATGTCTGTCCCTTAAAACAGCTTGCTTAGAGTCACTGGGGAGCTGATCTCAACTTCACTAATAGCCTGGTGGTGAAAATGCTCAAATCCTAGTAGCAATCATCTGAACCAAATTGTGCCTCATACACAGCACTACTGAAATGTCAACATATGACTTTTCTGACCATTTATGTAAATGGGATAAATTATTTAACCCTGTAACTACTAGTTACTTGTTTGGTAATCTATCTAGAACATAAACTTTAAGCCAAATTTCAAAATTACTGCGGAAAATAATGTGACATTGTCATATGCTAATTCTTTATTTGGAGCTGGAGAAGCTGAGTTGCTGAGAGACAGCTTTTTTTTAAAAAAAAAGTGATGATTCTTCACAGTTTCCTAATTAATGGTAAACGTCTAGTGCTTATATAATGCTATTCTCAGCAGATCATACAGAGACTGAATCTTTTTTCCTCATTATACAGAGAGGAGGAATGAGGTAGATGAAAATCAAGCAATGTCTCTGAAAATGGCAGAAGGTCAGCAGTTGAACAAGGAGTGATGTCCTCTGGCCTTTGCTTCTTCCAGCAGCTCAGATCCTGTGCAGGGTGCAGGTGATGCTCCACTGCAGATCCTGAAAGTATTGAAATTTGTACTGAAAGTACAAATTCGCAGATGGTGGAAGGAAAGTTTCCGAGCTCTTTGTTTTCCTTCTGAGTCTCTATCCTGCCTTTATGTATTGTTGCTACTGAGGTTTCCACTGGCAGTTTCCTTTCCATTGAGAGCAATGAGGCCATTCATATGGATCTCATGAGTCACCATCGCCTCTTTCTGAAAGCTCTTATTTATATAAAGCAGCATACCACGAATACTGTTCTTGCCCCAAGTGATCCTGTCATTTTTTCCCCAGTGCCAGTCATTGAGTCGACTTCATTGCCCATTCTTCTATGTGGCCTTCCAATAATTCACTTTGCTGCTTGCATAACTCTCAAAGTACACCACTCTGGGCAGATGCACTGCATAATGGCAGCTTCTAGATAAATGTATGGGCATCTTTCCATTGTGTGAGCAGTAGTCAGAAGCTTTACGGTCAGACTTCAGAGCACAAATGGTGAAGCAGCGATGCTATGAGGTATGCTCTCACTCTTCTTAAGCATTTTTCTTTTTCCCTGCAGGCTCTTGGCTGCAGCTGAAGAAAAATCTTCATTGTACCTGAGAGATAATATAGTACTGTTAACATTTACCACTGCCTTACCTTTGTGAAACCCATTCTAAGCTTGCAGTGTAATGCTGAACAGACAAACAGGATGAGAGATGCTTTAATTAACGTATAGGCAGTTAAGCTCAATAAGTCTCATTTCAGTGAAAAGGTTGACGTAGTGCAGCAATGCTCATCCACATTGCTCGTATATTTTTTTTCTTTTAAATCCTCCTCACTAACATTTGGTGTGACTTGACTTTTAAAATCAACTTTTAAAAACTGAAATGTTATTTTCTCAGAGGTAGAATGTAAAACCTCTGTGTATTGTACAGGGCCACCTATGTTTTAAACTTGATGGAAATCAATCTTACAATCAAGTCTACCCTCAAAGGATCACAGTAGAGAACCATTATGTCTAATAGTGTGCATATACTTTGGTTCAGTTAAACTTCTACTCCAGAAAATCTCTTAAGGACTGGTTCCCTGTTCAGTACTTGGCCTTTAATATGACTATGACTTGCCAGCTTCATTTTTTATTTGTTATCATCCTTACAGATCACAACATTAAAGAATATGTTGAGTGATGCAACCAATTTTACCTTGTAATGTGCATTAATTTTGTGACTTTATAGCTTGTCTATGTGTTGCTTGTTTCTTTTTTTTTTTAATTTTTTTTTTTTTTTTAAGGATCCCTGGTAGTAATACAGTCTATTTATACCTCTGACACTCTGAATTGTGCGGATTTCTTTTCTGGCAATAAAACTGCATGTGTAGCTCTGCATATGCACATCCACATGCAGTCTCACCTTTCCTCCCTAAAAATGCACACACTGGTGGGCTTTGCAGCTATTTATACATTCATTTTGCTTTCATTTTCTCCCCTTTTCCCTGCAAGATTTCCCTGTGAATGCTAATAAGATGGCTTCAGGCATGTTGCATGGACAAGATGCTCTTCTCAAATTTCTCCTGGGTGAGCAACCACTGTTTCTTATCATGACCCCTGCCTGCTGCAATCAAACTCCAGAATCACTCTGTTCTGCACTTTGATTGAATCCTCACATTTACAGCAGTGCCTGGCCACAGACTTGGCATTACAATCTGCAGGGTCAGCCACCAATGTGCTGAGCCTTTCTGCTAGGACCACTAAGTGTAATTTATATGTTTCAGGCCTTTCTCAGCTTGCACACAGGAAAATATAATCTCAACGAAATCTGTCAACTGGTGCTGTGATAATTGTCCACCAATTAATCAGTAAAATTGTTTTGGTGTTATATTCATGGTGTACATATATTCAGCCTGTTATGACATGGAGTGTTTGCCTTTCCTTCTTGTGTGTTGCATGCCAGTTCTCATCCTCTTTGTTTCTTTATTTCTTAAATATAAACTATTTAAAAACACACAGTTACCATATAGAATATATACATGTATATTTGAAAGCTGTCCAATTCAGAGCTTGAAGAGCAAGAAATGAAGCAATTTAGCCAAAAGGATAGATCACAAAGCTCCTATTGTCATTGCTTCTTTTTTTCTTTCTCAGTGCCATCAATGAAGGTTTTTACAACAATTTTGAAGAAGGTGAATCTTTTCCCCAAAATAATGTTTGAAACTGTCCTGCTTTGAGAAAGATGACATTTTCCTTACTAGTGTGGTAACTGAAATTTTTCTGAAATTATTTAGGGATGATATAGGGCTTGTCTCATACAAGGAAAAACTAGGTCAATCAATATTGTGGCTTCTGGTAGACCTATATTAAAAAAAAAATCACATGGAAACCTCTGCAAACCTCATAGAAAAGATCCATAAGCTTCTTCAGCCCTTTCATAACCCATGTTATAAGGCAGCATATAAGGACAGTTTCCCTGGTGGTTTCTGCAGCATTTCCTCCCTCACAACAACTTACCTTAGAAACTGCAAGTGGTGACTAAAGAGATGGGAGAGGCTGAAGTAAAATTAACACTCTTTCATCACAATGTTGTTTTTTTTCAGGAAAATGTGTTGTTCTGTTCTTCATATTCAGGTTGTGATTTGATCAGTCTCCTAAAGGTATGTCTTAATAAGGAAAGGCAGCAACATCATCTTTTGGACTTGAGTACAGCAGGCATGGGGGGTATGGGCATGTGGCTGAAAAATGGATAATCAAGGTGTCCCAGGTGGACCCAGTTTAGCTTTAAGCACATGAATACTGGGAACTAGTCAATGGAATCGTGTTGCCAAGAGGGTAGCACCAGCAACAGGATTGACGATATAACTGCATGGTCTTTAGCCTGTGACATCAGTCCCTGGTAAATCTGTGCTGAGCATCACTATGAGTTTGTACTGCTAGGAACCCACTTAGATGCCAACTATATAGGTCTGCAGCTTGCCATGCTAGCTGCAAGTGTATTATGAACATAGCAGAAAATGCAGACATAACGTATGTAATCCACATAGGTTTTTACTGGTGTTTTCTTTTCTGATGTCTGACATCGTAGCCATGCATTGAATTGGATTGTTGGTAACATCCCAACTTGTCCGAGTTCTAGATCTGTACACAATAAAAAAATCTTCAGCACATGTGACAAGGTATTAATTTTTAAAAATCTGTTCTATAAAAAATATCCTGCAAAACACACCTATTTGCAAGTATATCCCCACACGTATTTAGCATAGCTCAGAAATAAGAGGACTCTTCATGAGTCACTCTTGCTATTATATTTAAAAATAGGTTGCTTTAACTCATTAATTGCTTTTGTTCTTTTAAAATTATTTTTATTCTTTTTCCACCTTGTGTTCTTACTGAAACATTGTTTTGCTAGTGATGCTTCACAAAAGATATTGCCAATTTGTGCAACGTAATGAAGTCTGAAAAGATGGAAACCCTTGCTTTTGAAGTCATAAAGCAGTAAATACAGAAACATTGCAAATTTCCCACCTCGTCAAACCCTCAGTTTTAAATCAAGGATAGTAATGAGGCTGATTTCTAGAGTAGGTAATTCTGACTACAAAACAGCATCATAAGTCTCAGATTGATTGTCCTTGAATTTTTCATCACCACATATGGCATCATACTGCATATTTGAGACATTTGTTTAGTCACAGCGTTTAAATCCAGAAAACAACCATCCTAAAACTTAAGGATATTCAGATACCTTTTCAAGTGTTATCTACACTTGTATTACCCAGCTGGGGAGATAACCAGAGGGAAGTGTAATATACCATAAGCTGCTTCGGGTCCAGCTTTGAAGGAAAGGGGTTGTGCGGCTGGAGGTAGGAGAAATAAGAAAAGAAGGTATTTTATGAAGACGTTATCATCTATATGAATGCTTGGTAGAGGGATGAATGAAGTCTGAGGTCAGGACTGCCACGTATTGCAGTTTCCAACCTGGGATTTGTACTATATCAAATTATTCTAAAAATAAAGTTGTCCTAATGGGTTTTTTTTATCTATTGTTAAAGATCCCACACATTTTAAGTTAAGTTCTTAGATTGTTGGGCTTAGCACTGCAAGATCTCAGTGCTGGAACTTTTTTTTTTTCCACTGACACATCACCCTGGTCATAAATTCAAGTGCACTAATGTCTTCTTGCTTTTGTTGCTCATGTGAATTAATAAGACACGTACTTGGGTGGGATATTTTTCACCAACTAAAACAAAAAGCCTGTACCGTCTTCTGTTAGATGCAGTCTGACAATATGATAAAGGGTAATTATTTTGGTATTGATTCAGAAAGATTCAGACCCCTACACTTCAAAGGGTTAAATGCTTTCTGTCTGTGTAACAGTTAGAGCTATGAAGTGTTGGAGTTGCTATAGAAACAGTGCAAATTTGATTCAAATGAAAGAGTAAACAACCTCTTTTTATATGTCAAAGCTAAATGAAATGTGGCCCCCAACTTTGTGAGAAGTTATTATAAATACCTTTAAATTGCTCCAGAAAGATTTTATTGTTTTATAAACTAAAGCAAACAATAAAAATTAAAAAAAAAAAAAAGACAAGAAAAGGGGTGGGGGGAAAGCCTGCAGCAATAGTTTCTTCTGCTCCATTGAAGATCTCACAGGCCATGGAGGGTCATGGTGGCTTTGGAAGAGGATCCAATGCCTTGGTCAACCACACAGCACAGCAAGGGCTCCTGTGACTTGGGGCGATACTTCTCCCCAGGCACCGATACTGATCATCTGCCCATTGCCACCAGGGAGAGATGGTCAATGAGGTGCTGGCACAGCAAGTTTTAACCTCTTCAGCTTATTAAAAAGCCTATGGCTGCTATGCTGGTTCACTTGCTGTCTGTCCTGGTTTGCCCCCCTCCCCTGGCCAGCTCTGCTGTAGACTGGGTATGTCGCACGGTATGGAATACCCGTGTCCCTACTAGATCCTGGGGAGAATTAGCCCTATCCCCACCGGAACCAGGACACAGTCCAAAGACTTCCAAGGCCCTTCCATCAGGGTTCCGTCTGTGCGTATGTACAATGAAAGCAAACTGGTGAGGGGGAGAAAAGGGACAATACAATAACTCCTGTTACCAATTTTTCCCTTCTAACTAGTGAAGAGGGAAGAGATCACCTTTCAGATTCCCTCTCCTTTTGCAGCCGTCTCACAGCAACTGTGTGACAGTCAGAGACCTTTAAAGGCTGGCAAGATTTTTGTCAAACCAGATGGTTTTCCTTAGAGGGAAACATGGTTTTTAATTAATAGGTTTGTCCTGTGGGAGCAATCTCTTTCCTGAAGGAAATTTTGACTTTTGCTAAGAAATCTCTTTTTCTTTTCATGTTAATAAGTTGAGAATTTTGGGAGGAAAAGGGAAAACATTTTCTAAATAGACTTCCTAGTTAAGCCTTTCTAGACAGGAACGCTAATCACACTAGAGACCTTGCCTAACGGTTGGTTGCATATTGCTACTGACAACGTGCTGGATAAATTTCTGCTGGATGCATTGGTCCTCCCAAACCAGCAGCCCTATTCTGCTCTTCATAACTGTTTTATTTCCTTCTCGTTCATGCGCCTGCATCTTTTGCCCAGGCATCAGCTGCCACAGGTCTTTTGCTTGACCCTTTCTCAAGGGATTTTACTCTTCATTCAGTAATTTCTGGACGTGACCTTACATTGACTGTGGGGCTAATTAATGAATCTCAGCTTATTTGGAGACTGAACTTGGCATGTCTGTTGTAAAGCCGATGGTATTGTGCCTGGTGAAGCTACATACTTGTGTTATCGATTTCAAATGTATTGACAAAACCCGTAATGCTCCTGTGTCTATTCTCACAGGCTGTCACAAATTTAAAAATGGTGGGAATGAAATGTTTTGTTCAGCTTAAAACAGATTGTGATCAAGTTTTATTACAGCTTTTTCATAGAATGGAAGAAATGCAAAACATCCCTTTTGGACCAATAGACAATCATTAGCTTTTCCATGTTGATTTATATAGGAAATGAAAGCACAAATGTACAATTTCCACAGATCAAGTACTGATGGGGTAAAACAATCCTCTGTTTGGGGAAGTAAATTCTTTATGTGTTTGATAAGCAATTAAGCCACACATGGGTTTTTTTTTCCCTGGCAAAAAAAAATATGAGTAGGAAGCACTGAATATCAGGGGGGTTTCTTTCATATTTCCCAGAGTCTTGTTTGTAGAGAGTACTAAAAAATTTCTCTGTACAAATTAGTGTGCAGAAGCCACCCATGACCTGAAGCAGCAGAAGAGCACTGTATGTGTAGTAGCAATGACATGCAAACCTGCAGCTGAGCCATCAATCCTATGTCTTCGTTTCTAGCACGGTCCTTTATCAATTATATTCCTCACAGTAAGTGACACTTATGGGGCTGAAGTTAGAACAAATTGTTTCTTTCCTTTTTTTTTTTATCTCTGACACCTTTTACACCTTTTGCAAATGAAAAGGAGGTGTCAAACACACATGAAATGAGGTAACTTTGAAGGGGTTGGGAAATAAATTACTTGAGAAGTAAGTGGTTTTCTCATTCAAAGTTCTGCACTCTTTCAGTTTGGTGGCTCTTGCCCTGATGTGAGTTCTTTCAAAAGCTCCTGTTATGCATCAGTTTGGCTCAGATCAATGCTACTCAGCATATGCAGGGCTGGAGAATGAGGAAGAGGAGCAACTGGGCAAAAAGCTATGGACCTGTCTGCCTTGTTATCTATGTGTTAGTGTGAGTGTGAGGGTTTGTGGTGTTGCTTTACCTTCTTTGATCCTAACATGGAAATCTTTCCTGCTGTGAATGCTGCTGGTAAGGGCTACCATACACCTGTTTTCACAGTCCTCTACCCATTCAGGTTTTTAAAATACTTTTTCAGCCTACAAGATTCTCCTGAAGCTTCTCAGAAGAGATCCAGGCAGTAGACACAATACGTCTGATTTTTGCCCTGGCCAGTGGTGACAGGAGCTTGTGGCCAGCAGCAACACTGGGGACATGAAGCAGCAGCCAATTTGGGGCAGTTGGGATTGCAGCAAGCAAAGGAAGTTCCAAGATGAGGTTTAGAGGAAGAGGTTAGTTGATTTAGGTGGGAAGGGACATGAGCCAAGGGAAAAGTGGACCAGGATGGGGAGAACAATACTGAAAGAACAAATGAAGTGTTGAGTGGATGGGTGAGAAGGAAAAAATGCAGCTCTCTAAAAGCAGCTCCAAGGTGGAAAGATTGGGAAAGAACAATAGATTCAAAGGAGTTTTGGGGTAGTAAATAGGAATTTTGGGCTGGGAAGCCCTGAAACTTTGTCTGTGCTGTGATACTGGTGGGAGGAGGAGGAAAAGATACTAAAAGACACCTTGCCACTTGGGTACCTGCAACTGGGATTTATTTTTGGTGAGTGACTGTTTCCACTTGCCATCTTTTTTCTGTTGAAAAGATAGTAGACAGAGACTGGTCCAGGTTAATTTTGCCATGTCAGCATGTTTGTGGGGCACTGGGATCATTAACACCTACAATGCTTGTAAGATCTCAGCAGTTATTTAAAGCAAACCCTCTGGATTTGCTTGAGATCAGTAGATGAAAGTTTCCCAGGAGAGATTTTCCTTTCAGCTAGAATCTATTTTCAAGCTGCCTTTTCACAGCAATCTCGCACTTTTTATTTTAGCTTCAAAAGCTTTTAGGTGATGATAGCCCTGGCTGGGGAGGAGATAACAGACTCTGCAATGGCTTCAATGATGTTCACTTTCCTTTAAACTGTGCACAAGGAGCTCCCAACCATATCCTTTAATGAGAAGCCCTCATTAAAAGGCTCGAGGTAAGGAAACATAAGAAGTCTCAAACTCATGCTGCTGCTTTAGAAGCTTTGAGCTTTGATATACCTGTATGTATATTGTATTTGCAATGCAAAGATGTTGATATGAGGATATTTGTCAAATGGATCCCAGATGAATTTTGATACGATCGCAGACAAGAATCCACAGCCACGGGGAGGTTTTCTCACTCCTCAGGGAAGAGGCAGCTCTACTGTGCACATGGTTATTGTGGGTGCTAGATCGTAAAATAAATGGTTCTGGAAACCATACCTCAGTCATGCAGTGCTTTGTACTGAGCTAGAGGTAAAGTCAGCAGGAAACACTTCAATAAATACATAGTCCTATATGTAATTTTAGACCAGAGCTGTATATTTTCTCCAACATTACTCTTTGCAGAAGGAACAATCCCATTAATTGCATAATGAAAAGTGTTGAAGATTGTCAGCAACATTCTGTTTGCTGTTCTGCTTGGTGGCTGTTTACAGAGAAGAGGAGAAGCGAGTGAAAGAGGTGATTACCTGTCTGAGCAAGGATTTGGAGTGAAAGACTCAGATTGTTAACATGACAGAGTAGGTCTCTTCCTACCCGCCAAATGCATTTGGCTTCTGGGTGTCACACTTACTTTTATGGATTTTTAGCTTTGGTTTATTTGTGCTGAATTTACTTTTATGGATTTTTACTTTAACTCTCGTAGGCTGCTGGAAACAAGATGGTAGATTATAGTGGATGGGGGAATAGTATTGCCATTTGTATTTGTTTAACCACCTAGCGAGAAAATTTGTTTAACTCACTATAACGGAAGAGAAGCAGCACCAGCAGTGATTGCAAGAGTTAGCTTTACAGAGAGTAATAACCTCTAATGTGCTAAACTGATATTCCCAGTATTTAATAGTTTTGGGAGCTGTATGAGAAGGTATCCATCTCTTTTCCCCCTGAGCTATGTGGCAACAACTTATTGGATGGGGCAGCCTTTCTGAGCCTGAACTCTAGGCTCTGAAGCCAATGAAGGATTTAGATGCCAAACACTCAGGTGTGGCAGGAGCTGGTTTTAGGGTCCTGTTTCCTAGGGCTGAGTTTTCTAAGCAGTTCACAGCAAGAGTCTGAACCAGCCTCACAGGAGACACCAATGCGCTGGCAAGAAACCTCTTAAGTGGCCATGGGGTGTAGGCTCCATGAGCGTTTTCCCCACGAGAACTTCCTGAGGCTTTTTCTTTTATCTTAAAATATACAGTCAGTGGAGGCTGTAACCCAACCCATTCTTATTGAGGAGCCAACACTCGTCTAATTTTGCACTTGGTAGACACCATAGATTTCATCTCACATCCACACATTGTAATGTCTGTGCTCCATTTTTAAACAAGCTAAGAAAAAAACAGGCTAGCACCCCTTTTTTTTTTTTTTTTTTTTCCTGTTACAGTGGGTGTGTTTCTCACCTTTGTAGCTCTGGGTGCCCTAAGGAAAAAAGCTGATGGGAGAAGCCTCTGTGTGTTTGCCAGACCTTCTGTATCACCGCCCCCCCGTCCCCCATCTTTTGAATCCAGTGGCCAGTTTCAATCCCAGTAAACCATGGAAAAGAGATCACTTAAAGAGTAACCTTCCTGCATGTCTCATTGAAATATGTGGCTAAGTAAAGCTGTGAGATGCTGTTAGTCTCTCTGCTAAGCAGAAGACGCAGTGTAAGATAAGGTTATTTTGGATTATGGAGAAAAAAAATGAGGGAGTAACTTTAGAAATGGCCTGGCTGTTGGAAAGGTGTCATTTACAGCTTCCACTGACTCAGGCAAGAGTAGTTAATTTCAAGAATACGGATAATGAACACCATAAACTTTTTTATTTCAAGAAAAAAATCACCATAAGCTTTCTGACTTCATGGGAAACAATTGAAAGCCAGTCTCTGATTACAGTGAAGAGAAAACAAAAGAGCTTTCCCTTGTTATTTTATGTTACCCAGTGGCAGAAAATTGCAAACTGCTAGAAAAATAACCCACATCCTGCGTGGGCACCTACATCCTCCATCCTTGTTACCCAGGCTTGAGGCTCTCTGCCAGCACCTCTCCTCGCCCCGGGATGGTGCAGGTGGGCAGCTCACGCCACACTGCTTCCGAGATGGTTTACTCTGCTGGCAGCTTTAGCAGGAGCTTGTTTGAATGCCACTGACTTTCCAAGTGTATGTTTTCAACTGCGGTTACTTCTGCTGTCCTGCCAAAACCAGGAACTTCCAAATGAGCAGTCACAGAAAAAACAACTTATAATATCAGCTGCTGCAGGAGGTTCCAGTGAGCTGGAACTCTATTTATTATATGCTTGAGAGACTCATGAAACGACACAAAGCTGTGCGTTAATACATGGGCAGGCAGAAGACAGACAAGGCAGACGCTGCATTAACCACAGCTCGTTGGAGTTGGAAAACAGTTAGTCCCTCACCCTGCCTGTCTGAGATGGTCAGCTTGATAGCCTCTTTGTATAATCCCCAAGAAGCCTGCTAACATGCAGGCACGATTGAAATCCTTTTTGAAATAGTGGGTGAGTAGAAGAGGGCCAGGTGTTTCTTGTTAAGTTCCTCTTAACTAACCTGCTCTGTCTGAAAGGCAGTAGTGGGTTCAGTGTGTGATCCTGAGTTCCATAGGGGAAATCTGTTCACTGGCAAGTGGCTGGGATGTTCAATTGCCTTTGCTCTTCTGCTGGACCAGGGAAGGAAGATGCGAGCACGTGAACAAGCCTCAGTGCAAAACCAAGGTCTCCTGTGCAAGCCACGACTTCACTGCGGGATTAAGCACCCGTCAGGTCGTCAGAAGATTTGTTTGTATTTGTCCCAAAACCCCATTTCAAGTAGGTTATGAATGGCAGAGCAAGGACTTATGATACCCAGTTCCTCGTTCTAACTGAAATATTTCCTTATGCATAATACCTGATGCTATGCTCATTGGATCATTATGTTTTTGTAAATGATCATCTTTGTTTCTATGAAAACTTGCACAATCATAAATCTTTGTATTTACATAACAATGATTAAGATTAGCAGTCTGAGTTTCACCTTCAGTGCTTCCAAATCAAAGCTCAGAGGATGAGACCAGTTAAATGAAAATGAAGTGAATTAGCTCCATTTTATTTTGGTTAATTTTTTGGGAACATATGGTACAGTATCTTTTCGTATTGTAGATACACCATTTCTGGGTTTGCACATGATGATGAATATTGGTTGGTTTCCCCATCTGGTACCCTATTCTGATTGGAAAAAAAAAAAAAAAAGTAAGTTGTTACTAGCCAGTAAGGTCAACTTGATGCTGGAGCAGCATTCTAATAGGATCACCGCTTGTTGTTTTATTTTAACTTGTTCTTAGACTATTACTATGTTTTCTGCCAGTGGAATCACTTGAGGCTTATGGATCTCTGTGAAAACACGTCATTTCATGACAACTAAAAAGGTGTGGGGCAATTGGGTTTGGTTTTTTTTAGCTTAATCAATGTATTCTTGCTAGTAATGGAAATTTTCACATACTATGTCCCTCAACCAGTCTCACAGGGAGGAGAGCAAGGAAAGCAAAGATACTTCTGATTGCTTTGAGAGTAATCCACATACAAGGGAAACAGCTGATACATACTGTACATTTCTGTACTATGCATCAGATGTGACACCTGCAACCCATCTGAAGAAGTAATTTATCATTTCACATAATTGCTTTTTTAACTTATGTGATTTAAAGTAATTCATTAGTGGGGTATTGGAAAAGTCTTTCTTATAAACTGAAACATTGAACATTTTTAATTCTTTCTCCCTATTTCCCTCGCTGCTCCCATCACCAAAATAAAGTAAAATTGCATTTGTCTATGTAGAAAAAAGAGAAAATATAGTTCCATGGAAAATAAATGGCACAAGGCAACTATGAAAGTCTAGGTGAAACGAAACTGTCCAGTTCATAATTTCACCCATTTCTCCATCAAGGGTAAGCAAAACACTAGTATGCACATAACAGGAGCAGTTTAGAATTAATACATTTGTTTGGAGGATCTCTGTAAAAATGGAGAAAAAGGAAAACACTGGATGGGATGAGGAAAATGCCAAGCTGTTTTCAGATACCTTGTACTGTACAGCCTTCTGAATTTACCATAAACCAGGCAATTGGTCTGGGGCATGTTTTGCAGATGGATAGATGGATCAACAGCAGCCCATCTTCAGCTGGGCATCTCTAAATCTGCATGACAGGTGGTGCAAACACACTGGCATGTATTTCCTGAATCAGGGTGCTTTTTTTATTTTTTTAATCTTCCATCAGTCTTTTGGCAATGTAGCTCTTGGCAGCAATAGGTGGATAAGGAGTGACAGAGTATCTGAAATAAGTTAGATTCCTTTGTTGGATTTTTATCAAAGTAGCTTTGAACTGAATTATATCTAATCCTCTTTCTTATTTCTTTGGCAACATGCTGCAATGCTAGGAGCTCATGGAGGAGAGATATAACCAGAAAAAAAGGTATATTTTCTCTTTGATGACTCAGTTAATCCAATATAACACTATTCTGTGTTTCTTGTTCTGTGGAATATGGGGAAACAAGGAAATAACCACCGAAAAAATAAAACAATTAGGTCATCTATGGACTATTGCGTTTTCCAGTGACATTGAATAGTAGGATCTGTCTGTCTTCTAAAATTGTATGGTATTTTCTTGAAGTCAAACTGAGAAAACACTATGGAGTAAGAGGCACCAGTGAATAACACATTGCACTCCCACAAAGGGGAAAAAAATTTTGTCATTGGTATAGAAAGTGCATTCACTTCTAATGTGCCTCAGTCATAGCTGGGTCTGCTCTGTCTGGGGAGAAGAGATTCTGTAAGCATTTGTTTGTCCCCTCTCCAAATGCCTGGCATACAGCCTGTGCTGCCTGAAGGTGTCCTGCCCAGGGAGATGGAGCAGCATGTTGGCACTGAGGACCTGTTCAGTCCCTGCATGTCCTGCAGAGTATGTACGTCTCAGGTGCAATCAAGGCTTTCTTGAAGCCTTGTCGTCTGCAATGGACATGCTCCTCCATTTAAGAAATGGCAGCAGTGTGGGCCGTAATACTTAAATAGGCACTGAATTGTATAAAGAGGAATGTTAATAATACACAATAGAAACTGTTCTTTGGCTGTAGTCCTGACTTCCCTTAACACCTCCTTTCCCTTCCACAGATTTGTGTGCTTTAGGAATGTGGCATTAAACACACATTATTAATTATTTCTCTTCGCATTCAGTGTGACTGAATGCAAGAAAGGGGAAAAACTTTCCCAAAGAATGTATTTGGCCTGCTGTTTTTGTGATGTTAAAGACAGATGTGGTACCTTGTGCTTTAGATCAGTCAGTGCCACAGCCCTTCAGAGCACCTGAATGCTTTCTCTTCCTAAACAAATTTATCTGTTAAGATTTACCATATATTTGGGGTTATGTGCTTTGGATTTTTTGTTGATTTTATTTCTATCATTTATCTTGGTTTAGAACATGGCTCCAAAAGGTCTCGTGATAAGGAGAGGATTAAAACTGCTAACTGAACATAAACCGATGCAATCACACAACGTGCAATCTGCCGTGACATGAATAAGTGATGCCTTTCTAAGGTCCAAGTGCTGTCTTTCCAGTGGAAGGAAAGAGCCTTTTATATGAGGTGAGTGGCAAACCCTGCTCTCACCAATTTGTGATTGTCTGAGAAAGAAGTAGAGGGGTGCACACCTCAGAGTTTAGTTTTATCTCAAGACTCTAACACTTTATTTGCCTCTAGTTGGAGGCTATTTGGACAAATGAATAGCTAAAGGTCACACCTCCCTGAAAATTCTATTGGTACTTTGAAAAAATCTGAAAGCAGAAATAGGAAAAAAAAAAATAATAATCTCCTTTTCATCTCCACCCCCCCCATCTTTTGGCTGGGGGGGTGAAGGGGAAAAGAAAGGGAGGGGAAGAGAAAGGTCTTACGCCTTAGATAAGAAGGAGTGGACCACAGTAAAGTCCTGGTCAGGACCATTGTATCAAACTGTGCCCTTTTCTTCCCCACCACCACCTGCAGTGTAGGGAGGCAGCATTGTACAGAAGTGAAGATGCTCCATGCTTGAGTGGAGCATGCTTCCATGTTGGGGGAAGATGACAAGTTTCTAGAGTTTTTGTGCTTTGTAGAGAACGCAGAGAGAAATACCTTACAAGATAGGATCCCACTCAATATGCTTCTTTTGACTTAAAAAAAAAAAAGAGACTGGATTTCTTATAAATGATTCTTGTGGAGCCCCAGCACAACCCAAACAGGCTATAAATTAAAGAAGGCAATGAATTCATGGAAAAAATTAACATACCTTTTACCTCCTGTTTGTTACTGCCAACATTCATCAAAATTTCTCTGCATACCCACTGAATTAAACATGCTGCATCTGCTTTTAAGAAGATAGCATTATACGCGTTAAATGCCTGCAATTATATTTTATTTAGGGAGTTTCCTTGTAACCGCTCATCCTTGTATTTTCTAGTTCAAAATTATTGTTGTTTTTTTTTTTCAAAAAAATTTTTAAGAAAATGGGAATGAACACAGCCACCTGGTTTTAGGACCTTTAGTTTGTTGGTTTTAGTCTTTGGCTTAATGCCTTTCAAACTTTCTAAAGGTAGGACAAAACTGGCTGCACATATACATTTTTGAGGGCAGATGGCAGCAGAGGAATGGTGAACACATTTTCTCAAGTATCTAATGTAGAAAATACCTCCACCTGCCAAAGGCTGGCCACTTTGATGGAAAAGCACAAAGATCTAAACCTTGAAAAGTAATGGAATTTGATTGTTCAGAAATATTAGAAGGCTGTGGCTTAATAACCCTGAATGTATTATGTATTTTGATACTGTCTATCAATCTCAGTTTTTCTAACTTAGTTTAAAGTAACTGGTGCAATGTATTTTATTTAAGAAAGTGTGGTATTAATTCAGTGTAAACACGGCTGTGATAATTTTTGTGCTCCCCCTAATGCAACCATCGATTATATGCTGCTATGAGCTCAGACTACACTCTTGAATGGTTTGTGCAGATAAATTACTGATCCCTTGCTGCAGAAACGACACTTTTTTTGTATTGCTGTTTCACTAACCTTGAGAGGATATGATTAGTAATAAATGCATAGATCCAAGGATATTGAAGATGTGACAAATTATTCATTAAGAGTCTTCAGTGGAAAGGTTATCATCATATATTTAAAGGCAGGCAATGGCTGCAATTATGTTTTAAAATATTGACCATCAACATATAGCGTGTAGCATGACACCTCAGTTAAATGGACAAGCAAGTAAACTGGATAAAAAAGACACCTGGTAAACCCACTCAGAGCAGCTTTCCATCACAGTGAAAAACACAGTAGTTTGTCCTCACCAAAGGTAATTCAGAAATAACCACCCCTGGCAGGATAAAAAGGTGCTTTTCAATACCAAGAGAAAGGATTACTCAGTGCTGAAAATTAGCCATGTCCGTCTCCTAGATCCAGACCTGAATTTTGCATATGAGCCTTTGTTTTTGTAAGAGTACGAGTCCAGTACCCTTAATGCATACATTTTTTTGAAAGTAAAAGTCTGAGATGTAGTTAGGTCTATGAGACAGCTCAGTTTAGGTGATAATTCTAACTCTGTTATGATTTTTTCTGTGGGTTTTTCTTTTTTGCCTCAATATTCAGCTTTAAGAAGAAAAAATAATAATTCCCCCAACCTTCCTTCACCCAAAACATGATTCTTTTTGTGTGATGTTTATAGAAGAGGGATCAGGAATGTGTCTGAATAGCTCAGGCTCTTTATTCCAAAATCAGTACCTGCCTATGAGCCAGTATCTCTCCAGTTCACCCGGCTTTGTTGGATTACTTTAAATTGCTTGAATGTGTCTCCTTTCATGTAAGCTTATCCAAGTAATTGGCAAGCTTTGCTACATTACTTCTTCTCCCCTAGTCAAAAAAATTAGGTCTACACATTTCTTTCTGCATATGGAAGTCTTGTAGCTCCCAAGTACTATGGGTTTGGGTTTTTTTCAGTAATTAAGGTAAATCATTAATTTGTGCTATTTTACCACTTCTTGAAAGACTGCTGAGTTTAATGCTCTCTAGAGAACTTTAAAAAAGTCTTTTGAAATTCTAAATAAATTACTTTGACTAATTTTATCCATTATCTGTTGCTATTATTGCAGCGATACAAGTTGGGGCAGAGTGGCTGGAGAGCTGCCTGGCAGAAGAGGACCTGGGGGTGTTGGTCGACTGTCAGCTGAACACGAGCCAGCAGTGTGCCCAGGTGGCCAAGAAGGCCAACAGCATCCTGACCTCAATCGGGAACAGCGTGGTGAGTAGGACTCAGGAGGTGATCGTCCCCATGTACTTGGAACTGGCAAGGCCTCACCTTGAGTACTGTGTCCAGTTTTGGGCCCCTTACCAGTAAAAAGACATTGAGGTGCTGGAGTGGGTCCAGAGAAGGACAATGAAGCTGTTGAGAGGTCTGCAGAACAAGTTTTATGAGGAGAGGCTGAGGGAGCTGGGGTTATTCATCTGAGAGAAAAGGAGGCTGAGGGGAGGCCTTATCACTCTCTACAACTCCCTGAACGGAGGGTATAGGGAGGCAGGGGTCAGTCTTTTCTCCCAAATCACAGGCGATGGGACAAGAGGAAATGGCCTCAAGTTGTGCCAGGGGAGGTTTAGATTGGATATTTGGCAAAATTTTTACACTGAAAGGGTTATTAAGCATTGGAACGGGCTGCCCAGGAAAGTGGTTGAGTTACATCCCTGGAGGTATTTAAAAGACAGGTTGGCATATGTGCTTAATGACATGGTTTAGTGATGTTTTTTGTCAGTGTTAGGTTGATGGTAGGAATAGATGATCTGAGAGGTCCCTTCCAACCTAGACAATTCTATGTTTCTATGGGTCTATTCCTAAAGGATTCTAAGAGAATTGAGGACTCTGATACTTCCATATGGGTTTGCCCTTGTGCCAACTTACACTTTGGCTTAGACTGCAAGCTTTTGTGCACAAGGACTGCCTTCTCTGCTATTTTTTGAAAAGTACATCTCTTAGCCAAACAAGGTTCTGATTGAAATACTGAGGCATTATTAGTACGTTTAAAGCACTTACATCACTAGTTCTAGTTCTGCTAATTCTGCTAGTTCCGATTATTCTGCTAGTTCCCAGGCATCAAAATTAGGCTTTGTATATCATTCTCCGATACCCTTATAGGTTTCTTTTAAAGGCAAGTATTGCACTGAAGTAGATTCTTATTAGCTGAAAACAGGTTGCCATAACCTGTGTAGCAACTGTACATATGCCAGTACGTATGCAACTCCTGCTTAACATTTTTTTTAGCTTTTTTTTCAGTCTTGAGGCTTCCAGCACTCCAGGGAATCTGAAAAAAACAGCAGGAGCCATTAGTAAATCATTCTACACCAGAATGATTTCCTAATTATTCCTGTTTCATCTTACAGCTGTGATGATCACGCTTTTCTGTTTGACTGGCTTTGCTTTCCAGATCCTGCAAGCTCCGCCAATGGTCCCTCCCAACCTAAGATATTCTGCAGTTCTGTGATAACAGCTTAACAATAGGCATGTCTTCAGCCACTTCTCTCTGTGGTGTTTATTGTTTTAGCAGGACACACTGGGAGCGTGTGAGAGTCTTTTGATGAGAGGAACCTCTGACTTGGGGGTAATCTTTCTTATTTCCATTAGAACTCAAGAAGCAATTGTCTAAGCTCTTCATGTATATTTACATCCTACTAAAAGCAATGAAAATAACCCTTAAAATTTTTCTCTGTTACCTTTGCTGTCACTCCACCATGCAAGTAACTAAAAAGACTCATTGCAACCTCAGACACAAAGTCATGTTTGCTTTGAGCTATGAGATTCTTCAGTAAAGAAAACCTTTGGGACACTCATATTAAACCCTGATAGCCAAATTAGAGGAAACTGCTCATGAAGAAAAAGAGCCTTCTTTCCATGAAAGATGGATTAGTCAAACATTTTTTTTTTCCTGAAGGGGTGACTGCCTTGAGCACAGAGAGAACTGTGTCATTTTATCCCTGTGGACTCTATTAATCTAGCTATGTAAGTAAGAAAACAGCAGTTGCCCTTTGTAGACCTTCACAGAGTTGGGAATTTGTCACTACAGTGTATTCCATATATTTAAGAACTTTAGTCCTAGAACTTTTGTTGGCTTGATGTGACCACTTAATCCAGGACACCTTCACCATTGCTCCCTGCCTGAAGCAGGTTCGAGTCCCTTTCTGAGTTGGGTTCTGATTTTCAAGGTCCTGTTTGCAGCAGCTCTGTCCCTGATGCAGCAGGCATTGCCAGAAAGTGTATGGCCATGGCAATAAAAACTTTAATCCTCTTTCAGCCTGTTGTTTCTAGTGCCTCTCTTCTGAAAACAAAATTGGAGTGATTTGTTTGAAAGAATCACCCGTGATGATGGACAGTGAATGCTCTTAGTCCTGCTCAGCAGAGGTGCTTGGATTAGGTCGAATTTGTCTTTCATGGAAGATTTCTCTCCTTTTAGCTTCTGTTCTTTCCCAAGGATGGCAGTACTGGAGCTACTAGACTCTTCCTTCTCAACATGTCTATGGATATCCTCATTTAGCAACAATTTGCAGATTCACCAGTGCGTAGTATGTGATCTGGTCATTAGAGAAGACAGAAATCAATGTTCCTTGCAAGCCAGCTTTGCAAATGCTTGTTGTTTGCTGAGCTGCCTTTCATAGTCTTGATAGAGAACAAATGTTACTTATAATAACCAGGCAATATCATCATACATGACTTTGTTTTGCTGATTTAGGAAAGATGGTATCAATTTGTGATCTCATATATAAGTATCAGAGCTCTAAGTTATTTTTGTTGCCTAATTAGTATGCTGCTGAGAAATTAATTAAATTCTAGCGTATCAGTGAGGGGTAACATTCATCTTTCATATAGCAGCTGTAATACTGACAGAAAAACATCCTAGACGATAGAAATTATTTTACCTGTTGTGCTGGTGGCTAATGGAAAAGTTGAAGGTAAGCCTTGTAAGGCAATAAATGAGCCAATACACGTACATAAAGATGCACCAGTCTTCAGAGTTTCAGTTTCTTGTATCATTAAACAAATAAAGGATTGTTTCCTTTTGGGGATTTGTATTAGAATAATCTCAGACAATATGTTGGATTATTTAAAAAGACAATACCTCAAGTAGTTCCCAAACTTAAATAAACAATATCTTTGTTTGGTTAGAAGTGTTTATATTTTAAATGTAAATATAAACACCTTTGTATTATCAAATTTCCAGAACAAAAATCTAACTGCTATGGAAATTTGAACAAGGTATCTCTTTGTAGAACTGTATTGAATGTGATACTCTCAATTTAAAGATTATTTTTAAAAAATTCTTCTTTCATAGTAACCTGTTTATAATGTCACCTTAAATTACAGTTGCATCTCTCTTATCCCCATTTGTGAATTTCTCACTGCTGAAGTTTGATTGCAGGATGATGAAAATACTTCCTAGATAAAAAAAACCAAACCATATCTTATGTTCATATAAAACACATAAACTAACAAGTTGTTAATTTTCATCCATAGGACCCATATTGGAATTTCACATGTTTTGTTCACAACCAATTAACATCCATCAACTCCAATACATACTCAAAGACATACTTCAGCACAATGCAGGCATTGCTCCCCTGCAGAGGATGGTATTTACACTTCAAAGTGTAAAGACATTGACAGTGAGATTTGGAGAATATTCTACATACACCCTTCTCCCTCCTTTTTGTAGTTACACCAGTTTAGCCCTCTTTTGTTTGTGATGCTGCACAATTTTGTGGACAAGCTGAGAGTGAAGGTAAAGTGTGTTAAAATTCCATATTATGAGCTTGTGTCTTCATGATGTTGGAAGATGTATTTCAGTAGTGTTTTTTGTTTTAGTAAGACGTATTTTGGTGACATTTTCTTCAGTAAAGAATTGTGATTAAAGAAAAGAATTTAAAAATGCACAGGGTCATACTAGTTCAGAGCAATTAGGCTAGATAATTAGGAGAACGATAAAAGGCTGCAGGGGGAAAGGAATTTAAACCCTCATTGAACTGTAACATCCAAAAGTGAACAAGGAAAAGAGTAAATTGAAAGTAGGGTTTTATAGCTGGTAGACAAAAAAATAAAGCCAATTATTCTGGAAAAAGAAGTCCATGCTTATTTATCTAGAGCTACTATTCATCACATGTAATAAGGTTCCTGAACATGGCAGTAGCAAACATACTGCTAATTTCCCTTCTTGGTTCCAACTTACTGGTCTTATTCTGTTAGAAGGTGAACACTGTCAGCCTTTCCCTGGAGCCCTTCACAGATGAATGTAGTAAAGAGCATGGTTTCACAAAACAGGTATATGAAGAAAAGCTAAACAATGTTAAGGCCAGTTGACATGATTAAAGACTGTGACACCAAGTGGTTAGTTTGAAATAGATGGGAAGAGGAACTAGGAAATGAGCTTGATGTCTGTTTGTTTTTTCACCAGGAATGATTTTTTTCAGTGGCTCCTAGGCTTATATTAAATCCAACCATACTTCAAAAAAGTAAGCAATCATGCAGCTGGGTGAGTTTGCTGGCATTTGATAAGGTTTGAATTTACACTGAAGCTTTAATAACAGGAGTACTGGGAAAAGAGACTAAGGGGATCGGTTACACTATTCTAGCCCAGTGGCAGTATTTACGTGAGCGCTACTGTGCATCAAAGAATGACAGATTAGCCCTTCATTACACAAAGGACCTACATGTTAAAAGCTTCCCTCCTTGAGAGAAGTATGGAAAACGCCACGGTGAGATTCATGCTGAGTTCCTAGAAGGAGACAAAGAAATTGTCATGACCAAAAGAAAGGATTGCTACGTCCACACTTCACCTTAGAGCTGTGGAGGCGTTCACGTGTCTCTAATGCCACAGTGGCATTAGATGATGGTGATGGTGTTATTTAATTGATTCATAATTTGTGTGTTTGATTACTACTGCCCTCTGAAACAACCATTAGAAATGAGCTGCAGGTCTCCCTGGGTTCATCTGTGGTTAATTAATAATCAGATACACTTTTATAAGTACACCATAACAGAGTTTGACAGCAAAAGACATTTAAAACTATTGATTCGATGAGGGGACACAGTTTTTCTTTAATGACTGTGAATAGTCAGGTTATTTAAATCAAAAGCTATAATAAAAATGCCCTCTTTGTAACACCACCAACAACAAATGTTGCCCTGGTAATCAACTTACTAGTTTAATTGTGCTCTGTATATTGTCATACATTTCAAGACCAGAAAGCACCTTTATGACAGTTTAATCTGCACTCCAGACAACCCTGGCCAAAAAAGTTCATATAATAATTCTTCTGTCAAGCATCTAATTTTTTTTTGAGATGGAGTATCTCATTTAGAAGCCTGGGAAGCTCTGCTGACCTGCAGCAATCCAGTGCAAGCATTAGAGGCATTTTCCACCAGAGCTAGTAAATATCCCAGACAGTCAGAAAATATCTGTTCCTGTCCCATCCTTGTGTGGGGATGGAAACTAGACTCTACTCTCATAGATATGTCTATACCAATAGCAGTAATTTTAATGATTCCTATGTGGGATTTTTTAAAGTAGGATAAAGCTCATTTTCATTAAGATTATTTTGTATTATAGAGACTGTTTCAGTAAAAAAAAAATATATTTTTTTATCCTTAAGTAATGGAGTAGGCAACTTCAGTAAGAAAGGAAAGGGCTGGGCTATCTTTTTTTAAATTCCTTATGTTTCCCTAGATGTTTCATAGTCTGTTCTGTCTTGTGTTGTTTTGTAAGAGTAGTTAGAAGCATTAATTTAAAGCCTTTTATCCAGTTTCCATTCACAGTTTGATTCTTTCCCACTCCTAGCATATTTCAATTGGCATTTAGAGCAATAGTACTTTAGTGTGATCAAAAAAACTTTTAAGAGTCTAACTTGTGTGTTTTGTGGTTTTTTTTATATTTTCATTTCTGACCTCACTCTTTACACATTCATTCTCTTTTAGGGTGAGTCTAAGGCTTTTCAGTACTAACATTAGGCAGTGGCTTCTTGTGTATTTGCTGAGGAATAGCAAGTTTTCTAACCTGCATCCCATAACACATTCCTTGTTACTGACCTGAAGGGTCACCTACCCAGCAAGAGCATATTCTGCATTCTCTGCATAGACTTCCTTGCTGTGACAGCCTAGATCTGCTGTGCGAAACCAACACGCTGAACACTTTACTTAGGTTGTCAGACAACCATTAGATATCAGATACTTGATCTACTGCTGATTTATGATGGGTTTGAACTGGCGGCCTTAGGGCAAAACCTACTGTCAAGCTCTCTGAGCTATCTGTTGTTTTGTTTTGCTGTGTTTTCTACTTTCTTTCTTACTTTAGTGACAACTCATGAATAAAAGCAGAGATGGAAAAAAAGCACAAAAGATATGCCTGGAACTGCAAAAAGATAGAAGGTAATTTAAAGTATTTTTGCTTCCCAGAGTTCAGAAGAAATTAGGAGAAACTAAATGCTCTAAGCAATCTAGCTTTTAACTGATTGATATTTTCTCCAGGATACTCCTGAAAGGACAGTTGTAGAAGGTGATTTCAGATAACTTTGTTCTTTATCGTGGGAAATCAAAATCTTTTTCATAAAAATACTACTCCCTTTGATGTTCTGCTATGAGCAAACATCTAACTGGCATAAGCTTGCATTTCTAGTGGAATGAACAGCATTGGGTGGTAAAAATGACCTGGAAGTATTATTTATTTATTATTTACCATAGGCATGAGTATCACAGATAATATCCCATTGATTATGACGTTTAATGTAATTCTAGGATGTAATTCGTCTGTGTTGGCCTCAGCAGGCATCAAGGAGCCATAGTCTGGATGCCATTAGTTAGCTGGTTCTTCCCCTGGCACACCAAGGGATGGTTGAAGGGAGCACTCCAGGCCGTTCAGCCAGCCCTTGGCCTAAAATGCTGCCTCCCCAGCAGAGCCTGGAACTTCTGTCCAGCGGTTCTTGCTGGGGCTGGGGCTGGGAGTGGCTCTGGAAATCGGGAGCTATCTCCAGCTGCACCTCTTTGCACCAGCTGCTGGAGCCATGGTACATGTGGGATGCAGGATCATTGTCCCTGTTTACGGTCCTGAGTCTTCGTATCTCATGGGTTTCTACCTGCAGCACTGAAGCATTAACATAGAATCATAGAATCATACAATGGTTCAGGTTGGAAGGGACCTTAAAGATGATCGAGTTCCACCTCCCCTGCCATGGGGCAGGGACACCTCCCACCAGACCAGGTTGCTCAGAGCCCCATCCAGCCTGGCCTTGAACACCTCCAGGGATGGGGCAGCCACAGCTTCTCTGGGCAACCTGGTCCAGTGTCTCACCACCCTCACAGTAAAGAATTTCTTCCTAATACCTAATCTAAATCTTTCTCTTTCAGTCTAAACCCATTACCCCTTATCCTATCACTACACTCCCTGATAGAGAGTCCTTCCTCATCTTTCCTTTAGACCCCTTTAAGTACTGGAAGGCTGCTATAATGTCTTCCCAGAGCCTTCTCTTCTCAAGGCTGAACAACCCCAACTCTCTCAGCCTGTCCTCATAGGAGAGGTCCTCCAGTCCTGTGATCCTGTTCCAGTAGATCCATGTCCTTCTTATGTTGGGGGCCCAGAGCTGGATGCAGCAGTCCAGGTGAGGTCTTACCAGAGCAGAATAGAGGAGCAGAATCACCTCCCCTGCCTGCTGGGCATGCTTCTTTTGGTGCAGCCCAGGATGTGGCTTTCTGGGCTGCCAGCACACATTGCCAGCTCACGTTGAGCTTCTCATCCACCAGCACCCGCAAGTCC
Organism: Tringa tobata; assembly: GCA_033628505.1. NCBI lineage: Eukaryota > Metazoa > Chordata > Aves > Charadriiformes > Scolopacidae > Tringa > Tringa tobata. Next base: position 1,032,183 of record JAHREE010000332.1, on the reverse strand, counting down.
TTCTCCTCAGGAATGCTCTCAATCCATTCTCCACCCAACCTATGGGAAAATATCACCTTGGAGGAGCACCAGTGAAAGCACAGAAGAAAGCTTTACAAACTCTAGTGACATTAATTCAGGCTTCTTGAAAATACCCAAGGAATATGCAGATTCTTCTGCAGCTGCAGTATTTCTGAGGCTATTGTTTCCATTTTCCAGAAGGTGAAACAACAACAACAAAAAAATTAGACATTGTTTTTCTGTACAGAAACAACCCACAGTGAAGAGACAAAAGAAGTTGTTGGCTTAGATGTGATGTGAGAGACTGAAAATTTTTCTCTGAAGGCCCAGGTTGACAGAAGTAGAGACCTGAGAAGTTGGCAAACTAGGATGAAAACCAGCAGTTGGGTTAACAGTTTTTCTGACTGAAAAGATAAACATAATCCCCGCCACAAAGCAGCTGATTCCTGAGACAACGTGAGTAACTAAATACTAGCATACAGAGGTGGTGAAACAGAATAAATTTATTGGTTGTACTTCCTCTCTATCCGGCTTACTGTATACATCATTAACAGCCCAAGTTGCAGACCTCCATGTTTTTGTATTTTTTTCCATCTCCATAAGGCTTACAGATGAAATCCTGACATCCCTGACCCTGCGGGCTCTAGGATCATGGATCATGTTCTACATCTTCAGTCCTCTTCAGGCTAGACAACAAAGACTATGTCAGTAAGTTCTTTGGATGGCTTAGTTCCTAGGATACTTTTGTTTATTACTATCAGCCAAAAGTGCAATGTATGCATTGAAAAACTCAGTTTGTATAGCCTTCAATAGTAGGAATTGGAGTTATTTGGCACTTTCACATTTTTTTCTGTTTTTTTCTAGATAAAAGACATGTCGCAGTAGCATACCTGGTTTCTGCTAAAATTTAGATCTATTGGCAAATGACAGATTCACCTCTTGCCTTCTAAACTTCCACTCAGTGACTTATGGTATGTTAATTTTTAACTATCCTGCTGAGCAGAAACATTCATAATAAATATGATATAGAATAAATGTGTTACAATTTATTTTTACTGTAGTGTTAAATTATGCTTTTATAGCTCTCGTTACTCCTGCGTTATGAAGAAAAAAGTAAATTTCCAATGAAGGTACTCAAGAGTGCAAAATGCTCTCTATAGTGCAGATGTTTCCTCTTCCCAGACACTCCTTTGTTTAATTACAGTTGCAATGATATTTAAATAGAGGATTGATTCACATACCCTACTTTACTGCTTCTACGGCAGGAGGGCTTTCCACTCAAGTGAAATACAGTTTTATTATATTCCAAAGTTTACAACATTTCAAAGAAAGGGCTATTCCAGCAAATGAGATGCATATTTTCTTGTTCAATGATTTTGTCTCCCTTGAAACAACTGGGAAAGAATTCTATTCCATGCCACACTCAGGTGAACTGGGTCATAGAGCTATCTCTTGTATATTCAGTTGGTATTGCTCTCTTCTCATTAGACTGGGATGTTATGACAAGTCACTGAAAATCTATGTTTGCTCATCTTGAATAAGAGAAATGAGAGTCTGAATGTATTGCTGTTAAGTAATTCGAAGTCACCCAACAACTTTCTTGTTCAACCGGAAAGAACCGAGACTTCCCATTTCAAGAAGTTTCATGTATTGATTTATTTTTAAAGGACCAGTATCAGTAAGAAAGGTTGGTTACTCTGAAAGACTCTTTTGAAAGGGGAAAGACTCTGCATGCTTCTGGGGGTGCCCACAGGGGTCTTACAGTGTTCTTTACAACACCAATAAGAGGGGGTTTTTAACTCAAGAAGGCAAGACCTATGATCATGCTCTGCACAGCCACAAAAGCACGCAGTTCCCGGTACATTACTGGGAGAGAGCGTCAACTTCAGACCCTAAGGTCAAGTGCAAACAAACCCAACAGCAGGGTACAGACCCTAAAATATTGAATTTCTGTAAGTCTCAGGAAAGTCAGTGACAAAAGTGAGAGACCTTTGCGAGCAAAAGGCAGCATGTAACCTCAGCCCTTATTAGACTCCAGAAAATCCGCAGAAAAGTTGTGCAGCCCGAGCTGTAGAAGCAGCTTCATTAAGTTCTCACACCCTCTGTGGAAGATAAAAAAAACAGGTCTGCAAATTATTTAAGTTGAATCTAGCCCTTTTAGGTCACCATAGGAACTGCTGCGTACTGGGAAATTTTTACAGGAATGTTGCACTGCTCAGGGAAGCTGCTGAGTTTTTGAAAATATGGCTTTCAGCAATACTAAAATTCTGGTGCACACACAACTAATAAATCAAATCTTTGTAGCTTTTTACCATAAGCTCATGTGCCTCTCAAAACCTGCAGTATTTATAAAGTCCAGGAATGTCTGTCTATTCAGTCCTCTGAGTAATATGTTGATATATTAAAGTTATTACTGCCCTTTACAAGCTGGAGAGTTAAAGTGCATTTAGCCTGGGAATTGCAGAGAAGGGCAGAATTAGGTCTATATTTGTGTTCAATTCATGTTTCATAGACTATATAATGTATAGGTTAGACTCTATTCAGTGACAATGTCTTATCTCAACAGGACAGATTCGTGAGCTACTGAGATTTCTTTAAATAGATACATCACTTTTTCAAGGACATCCCCTGACCTAAGGAAGGTACCACACAGACATTATTTTACACGTTATCATCATGTCTCGTTGCAGTTTAATACGAAGCATGACAAAATGTGCCCGCCTAAGGACACTTTGTCAAGCCTACTGTGCCCTGCCATGGAAGAAACACTCTGTTGATCAATGATTGCTAATAGCAGTGCTTTTAACACAGATTTGTCAATTTGAAAGAGGCACAGATGTGCGTGTGTGTATTCTTTCATTACTGGTCACCCATTTTAAATCATATTAGAAATGGAGAAGTGTTCCTTTATTTAAAGTGTACTTTAAAAAGCGTCAAGTAAGGAGTTTGAAAAGTGTGTTACACTTTTCCTGTAGTTGTCTAGAAGGGATTCTGAGAAAAGTAAAAGCACAAAGTCATTGCTTTCTAGAGAGGAGAGCTAATCCGTGCAGCAGCATGGAGTGATGCACTTCACTTGTAAGAGAGAAGCAGCAATATATTTATTGATATAAAACAATGACTTAACAAAGTTAATACAGCGTCAGCCAGAACTGTCAGCGAGACCCTCCCGTTGAGTCACGAGGTTCAGAAAGGACCCCCTTGTTTTCTAAACTCCTTCTCAGAGAGGAGTCTAGGTGCGGCTGGGTCCAGTCCTAGTCCCAGACTTGGTCAACGGTTTATGTCTAAGGGATTATATGTGCACAATAATCCTTTATATCAGTTAGCTAACAATTTCAAAGGGTAGCATGCTATAAAGCACTTACTGAGAATCTGTTGCAGCAAGGAATCTCTTAACCACGAGGATAATCTTGAGCAGCGTCCTGACTCAAGGCGGGGATCCTGGCATGCAGCCCACTGCTATTCAGGAGAGCTCCAAAAGGCTCTTGGGCTTTTCACTATTTATATGGAGGTAAGATGACTGACTTATAGTCATATTTGCATATTGACCACAGTACCAGTATGGTGGTGAGGTGGGTGAATTGCTTAAGTTAGCTTTTGGCTGTTGTGTTGTTACCTGTTTCCCTGAGACCAGCTTTGAGCCCTGGATGCTGCCGTCACAGCTAGATGCATCCATTAGACCACTACAGGTGGTTATTGCTTGGGCAGTGTTACAGGAGATAAAGGTCAGGTTGGCATCTGGAGAGGGAGCACATTGTCACACAGCAGGACATCTGACCACCAGATGTAGCTGGATTTGGGATATAGGAGGACTTTTCCCCCCGATGGCAGAACGGTGACTGTCCATTTCAATGTACACTATTGGTTTTCATTCTCTGTTTTTCTATGGGCTCTTTTGTTTTTATTTGCTTTTTTTTGTCCTTGTCTTTTTTTTTGGGTTGACATAGATTACTTTTTATGTTAATAATTTGTCAATAATTACATTAATAATTTTTTAGTTTTTGAGATGTGCATCCAAGAACAATTGTCTACCTTAGCATTGGTATAGGATTTTTTCTTTTTATTCTTTTACTCTGAAATTTTGGCATCTTGGATGTTTGATATCAACCATCTCCTTATAAATTCTGCAAATTTTCATGAGTATTACATTCTCTGGCCTTTTAATAAATTCAGGTGTATTTAACATATATCAGAAACTCTGTCTGCAGAATAGCCCAAATACAAATGAAGAGCTCTCTCAGCTGTGGAAAAAAAAGTCCCCTGAACAGTGCGTCATGTGCTCAACAGAGGGCTAATATCTTTAAATAAGATGCTTTTTAATTCTGCTGGATTTGGACCAGTCAGTCAAACTATTGAATTGTTTTTGGCTACAATAAGCCTGAGAGGTAACACGTCAATATATCAGATCCTCAAAGGGTTACCTTTCTCATTTACAGTAAGTCATAACATAATGGTAGAACTGACCTAAATGTAAGATAGATATTTTAGGTAGTCTTTGGAGATTCTTCACTGAGTAATATTAAAATTCTTGAGGATGGGGAATGGAGAGGAGAAGTGTTGGATTGTTTATAAATGAGCGGTGAAAATGAGGGAACATGTTTTTGACCTATCCTTTCTGTGTCTTTACGGTCATTATATTTTCGTAGCCGCAGCTCCACCTGAAAATGATAACAACAAAAAAGAATACCCCCCCTGAGTCCTGTAGTTACTGCATTCACCAACTGTGCGTAGATGTTATTTGATGTATTTCTTGTGTATTCTCTAGAAGCTGTCAATACAACCAGAAAAAAAAAAAAAGTTGCCAAAAAAAAGAAAAAACAAGTATGAGCAGACATCAGAAAGGCTTTGATTTAGAGGAAGATGCAGTTTATACACTGGTAGCAGACAGAACCGGGGGCATTTTACAGGTAATGGAGAGATTGCCACATGTCACATCTCTGCTGTCACAGGCATCAAAGGGCAGGTGTGCTCCTCCCTGGCATGCAGGTCACTGCTTACTGAAATGGGAGCAAGATTAGAGCCACTGAACTGACAAATAAAGAAACACAAAAGTGGAAACACAGCTCTGGCAAAAGCGTTTCCTGCCCCACAGCAACGACTGGCGGCCATGCTCTTCCGGCTCGCGGCCCTAGCCAGAAGCAGGAAGTCCGCGGCAACCAATCACGCGCGGAGGGGCCGTGGCCAGGAGCCGCGTGGAGATTTAAAGGCGGGAAAGAGGAGGCGGTCGGTTGGTCGCTGAGGCGGCGGCAAGGCCTGAGGTGAGCCTGAGGTGAGGGCCGGACGGCGCTGCACAGAGGGGTCTCCGAGCTCAGGGAGCCCCCACTCACAGCCCCAGCGGGTCGA
>JAHREE010000332.1:837721-1013458 GCA_033628505.1 Tringa tobata | reverse complement strand
CAGCCCCACCACAGCTACAGCTGCCACAGTGATGCTGGTGGCACCACCTTGCAAATAATGTATTTAAGAAGGGCAAAACGCTGCCTAGGCAGTGAGGGGAAAGAAAAGTATGAGAAACAGCCCTGCGGTTCCCAGGGGAGAAGGGGAGGAGGTGCTGCAGGAGCAGGAATTGCACTTCATCCTATGGAGAGACTTGGTGGAGCTGTCCTCACTGCAGTACACAGAGGATCCGTGCTGGAGTGAGTTTAACCTGAAGGAAGGTGCAGCCCAAGGGAAGGATCCATACTGGAGCAGGGGAAAGTGTAAGGAGGAGGGAGTAGCAGAGAGGGGCTGTTATGGACTGACCACAACATTCATTCCCTTGCCATGCTTGGTTGGGGAGGAGAAAGAGGACTTGGGAATGAAGTTGAGCCTGGAATTGAGGTACCTTAGAAACTGGAATCTTTCACTGAGCAAGAGCAAAGAGCTGTAAAAAGGTTACGAGGCCTTGTGAAACAGGACAGTGTATCTAAACAATGCATGCCTTGCTAATGAATATAACCTTGGAGAGAACAGAAGGCTGATAACAAGAGAATACTCCTCCACAGGCGGTGCTGAAAACCAGATGAGAACCAGACAACTGCTAAAAGCAACAAAGGGAAATATAAAGGCGGCAGTGGGAGATTGTGGTCACCAACTAATTAGAGACTGAACTACCCTCCACACACACACACTGTACTGTAGCATGGGCACATCAATTAAAGGACATTGTAGCTTTAAATGAAAGCGAGAGACTGTACTAACCAATAGAAATTGTTAAATAAGGTACTAACCAATAATGATAATTAAGGGTTTGTGTTTTTGTGTTTTGAACCATATAAGTATTCTAAGGCGTTTGATGGCTGGTGTGCTAGCTTTGTGGATTACCACCTAGAACCCATCTCTGCAGAAATGGTTTGAACAAAAACCTCTGCTCTGTGTATATTGGCATCCTGCACACTGAGCAAATGACCCCACTTTGGGACAATGGGATGAAGAGTGTTAGGAGAAAGGTGTGTTTGTCTTTGTTTCTCACTACCCAAGTGTAGTTTAATTGGCAATTAATTAAATTAATTCTCCCCAAGCTAAGTCTGTTTTGCCCGTGAATGTAATTAGTAAGCAACCTCCCTGTCTTTATCTTGACCCTCAAGCCTTTTCAACTTATTTCCCCCAGACCTGATTGTGTTGAGGAGGGGAAATAAGACAGCGGCTGGGTGAGAGTCTAGCGGCTGGCCAAGGTCAACCTGCCACACATTTTTAAGGAGTAACTGTATTGTAGGTACAGTTAAGACTTCTCTTAACATCATTTGTACCTGGAAATCTATGTAGTGATTTTTTTAGCTTCTTTTTTTATTGTGGGTTTTTTGTTGTTTTTTAAAAAGGGTTTTCCTGAAGGGAAATCGGTTTTATACATTTGAGTCATTAGTCTCAACTCTGCTTTTCAGAAATTCTGATGGAATTTAGAGGAACAGTGTCGGAAGTGTTCAAGTGCCTAGGAAGTTTATCACAACTGCACTCTTCAATGGGTAAGAATCTGATTCTTTTCTTGCTAACACCAATTTCTCACCACCGAAATGGTGCCACTCCTGGTATAGAAAATGCTTGTTTTATAAGTGGAGATGAAGATGGAAGTCAAAGGGAATGTTATAGTTTCTCTTCTAAAGAAGAAGGATTGCCAATTGGGAAATCACACTGTTAGAAAAATGTCCCCTGAGGTCTATAAGAATGAAATGAATTGTGAGATTGTAACACAAATATGTATTTGTATGGGTTAATCGATGCCAGATAGTATAAGATCCCCTCCCTCTGCCACTTTAGCCTCCTTAAGAGGCCTGTGAGGGCTTTGTTTTGGAAACCTGCTTGTGCCCTTTTCTCCTATTTTTCCAAAGTACAAGTATTTAAATCCCTTCTTTTTCTTGCTAGCCAATGTGCAACACTTGCATGAAGCAGAGGTCCACATACTTCTAGAGAGTTAAAAACACTAGTTCTGGAAAGAACACCTCAGGCTGGCAGATCATTTGAGCAGACAGGATGGCAGAGCAGATGTCTCTGACTACCTTTCTTACAAATATATTGCTATGAAGCCAGCAGTTGTTGTTGATATGTACCGGATGTTTCTATCATTTTGTGTGTTGTGAAGATCGTTAGGTCGGAAAGGAAGGAGGGAAGGAAAGGTGAGAAATATTTTCAGCTTTCTCACATTGATACTTATGTGAAGTCATCGCTGTATTTCCCAAGTGAAAAGCAAGGCAGTTCAAGAAATTCCATGGTGCAGTGACAAGTTCTGTTCAAAAACTGAACAACCACTTTAATAATGGGTCAAAGACTTTGAAATATCTGCATAGCCGTGTCCACTATAAGGAAAACTTCACTCCCTTGTCACCGGGTTATGACTCGTTTACAACCCTTTCATGACTAGTCCATAACAGGTCTCAAGCTGCATTTTTTTTCCAGTGGCTTTTTTTTTTTCCTAGTTCCTCTTTTCCTGACACTGTAAGGGTTACCTGTGCAGAAGTCTGAATGGTGCCCCTGTAGAAATCACCTTGTAGAACTAAGGTTTTTATGTCATACCATGCCAGACATCCTAGTGGACTGAGAACTTTAGTGTCACCGTGAAGTGATATAATTTGGGGATTTGTTCATGACCCTCTTTTGTGGCATTTCATGCAGGGAAACAGACAGAGTGTCTTATGTCTCCTAATCCTGATCAAAAATGTCCCATAAATAAATTATAACATTGAAAATTAAGTTTAAGTTCTTAACTGTAGCTCTTAACTGCACCGCTTTGTATGACTTTCAGGGTTGTGGTTTTTTGGTTGGTGGTTTGGCTTTTTGTTTGTTTTTCTTTTTTTTTCCACTGTGATTATGTACATGCTCATCTACAATAGACAAGCTGCTAATTTAAAAATAAATGCATGCTGTAATTGTCTAACAGCACAGTATGGTATGTCATGGCTATGCAGAACACCAATTAAGGTTCACTACTGATTAAATAAACATGCTTCATAACACAGTCTGAAGGGCTTATGGAAAACAGGGCTGCTTTCTTTCACAGCAAGGACGCCGAAATCTGTGCATACTTCTTTCACTGCAAAACGCTGAGTCAAAAGGGATTCTAAATGTTACTTTAAAACTTCTATAGAATGCAAGTTCCTGCTTCTAGGTGATCCTGGTGGATATGTGCTTTGATGTTTGGTCGATGTGTGTCTGGCTGGCTTTGCAAGCCATGTATCTGTGAAGAGAGCTGTTAGGCCTGGGGCAAGATGCAGGTGAAAGATGTGACTGTTGCTCAGATGTTATAGTTGGGGGTCAGCGTAACTCTCTCCATAAATGAAATACCTACTTGAAACCCCATTTCTAGATAATGTCTTTGGACATGCTGTGTAAGTAGAATCTTGGTCAGATTGGTCTGGTTTGGATCATCGTGTTGACTGGTACTTTTGTATTGTTTTCTATCTTCAAACTCTCAAGTCAAAGCTTTTATCTAAAAAGATGAAATCATTGCTTTTTCAAAATGTGACTCCAGTGCAAACTGTGAACTCCTTTTTGCTTGAGACTTCTCCTGTTCCTTTCAGAAGGATGATATTAAAGTGAATGCTGAATGCTTTTGCAATTGACTAGCACATTCAAGAAAGAGTTGTTCTTAAGATCTATCACTGAAGTATGATTAGACTCTAAGTTATGTATCACTTGTGAGTGTAAAGAGAGCTAGAAATAGATGACACATTTGACTGGTATCTTACCGTGGCCTGCAAGCCTTCCAGAAAAAGAGGAACTCTGGTTATTCCAACATCTGACTCCTCTAGGACCATGTTTTAGGAAATGAGCAGCTGTAATTTAAGATAGGAAGAAAGATATTGTTCATCAAGATGATTTTTAATATCCAAAAGCAGGGCAGGCATCAAACATTTGCTCACACTAATGAAAAAATAATGCTCATATAACTTCTAGAAAGTTAATATTGAAGCTTAAATGTTATTTAAACACATTCTAAGAGAGAGGTTCTAACCTTTTCTAAATAGCAGATATTGGAGCATACCATTTTGCTGATTCTAGACTTTATTAGCTTTTTGGGATTGCGAGAGTCATGTAGATGGCTGAAGTACAAAAACATGATCGAAAACTAGCATGTGACATTTTCTGCAAACTTTTCCCCATTTAATGAGAAAAAAGGAGCTAGTATTTATCTGAACAGGAGCTGACTTTTCATTAGAAATAAGTCTTAATCCCCTGCTTGGAAGAATCAAGGTTAAAGGTATCAAATTTGGGAGGATATAGCAAAGTCCTAAAGCATTACAGATTCTAAGCTGGGATGGTTCTGAAAGGTTTAGGAAACTTTAGGCCATTTTTTTAAAAACAAACACTAAACAAAATTTCATTGATTTATTTTCTGCCTTGCTGGAACAAAGAGGGTTTATTTTATTAAACAAAATCTCCCTACACCTGTGGTTTAATACAAGATATCCAAAACAAAAATGACCATCCTGTTCCAGAAATGCATGAGATCATCTCCTAGTCAGAGAAGGCATACTGCATTTCTAAATGCTAAGGGCAGCAACAAACTTCAGGCACCCTCAAGCCATGGTTCACAGTGGATTCTTGAATGTACACACTGAAGAAAGATTTTGGGCCTAAAGTACCTTGACCTATGAGAATCCTCTTCAAAATGCTTATCAGTGTCCCAGGAGTGGCTAGTTAAAGCATAAGATAACTCATTTATCAATGAAAAATCACTGGTTTGGAAGAAATATATTGCATTTAATAATACAATACTTCTCCATTGAGGCTTGCTGTGTTTTCAGCACTGAGCTGATGTGATACATTTTGACAAAACACTCAAAATAAAGGAAGAGGAGGAATTATTTACTGCAAGCACAGTAGATCCTTCCTCCATACATGATTAATATCCTTGACAGGGTCATCAAAACAATCCTTCAGGGCATGAGTGAAAACAGCAGAATTTTCTGAAACACCATCTCAGGCGCAGCACTATGGGAACACCTATAGGCATTTAATAAATGGATTTTTGCTGGTGGCTTTTTTCTTCCTTTCATGGAAGATTCACGGATCAGATTGTTGTAACTTGTGAGCTGTTCAAAAGCAGTGCTCTGCCAGTATCTGACAAACATCAGTGGATTGCCTGCTATACTCAGGGACTAGAAGTATATGAAAATCCCAAATTCACAAGAGAGACAGACTTTAGAAGCTTTTGTCTAGCACAGGAATGTCTCTTTTTGGCTACATGTAATGACAATGGGTAGCTATTATCTGAAATGTAATTTATTCCAACTACTTAATTAGTATAAAAAATTCCATTTGGATGTCAAAGCTCTGTAACCAAACTGTGACACCCAGTCAGCTGTTTCTTTGTGGAGAAAGCAGGAGGTAATTGTTCCTGTACATACAGTTCAAACCCTCTGTGATAGTATCCTGCTTGAATGAATAGCATTAAATCAGAGAAAGTGAAAAAGAACCTAAATAATGGCATAGGTAATGCTCCTGGGAAAGACAGACTCAAAAGGCTTTCTATTTGAAATGGAGATATTTATTTGGTTCGGTCTGGGTTAGAATGGTTTATTCATACCAAGCTTATTCTTGGGAAAAAATAAGGAAGGTATTAAACTATTAGTTTCCAAAACTTGAAACAAGAGGGAGTTCATTGGGAGGCGGCTGTCTATGCGCTGGCACTAGATATTCACAGAAATTCAAGTCTCGCATAAATAGCAACAGATCAACCTGCTTCCTCCAATGTAGGTAGGCAGCTACGTGGGCAGCTGTGCAAAGGGGGATTAAAGATTAGGTCAATGTATGGTTATCAATCTTTACTGATTTTTTTTTTTTAATCTTTTTTTTCTGTGTGCTTTGCAACTGTAGATGGAGAAATAAAGATTTGAAGGTAATGTTTTAATTATTTCAATTAGCTTGCCCTTCAAAAATCCCTACAGTAAATGGACTTATGGGTGTCAAATTAAACTAGGCCTCTTCTCAACACAGACAATTGGGGCTATCAGCCAGAAACACAGTTCCAAAATGGTTAAGTTGCATGCTCCTGTCCAGATGAGTGGAGGTGGAGTCCCATCAAAAAAGTACACACATAAAAGATTTTAAAAGGTGAAGGATCTCATTCTGTCTCTGCCTGTGGAAAAAACAGATGGTTAGGATCATAGAAACATAGAATTGTCTAGGTTGGAAGGGACATCTCAGATCATCTAGTCCAACCATCAACCTAACACTGACAAAAACCATCACTAAACCGTGTCTCTAAGCACTATGTCTACCTGCCTTTTAAATACCTCCAGGGGTGGTGCCTCAACCACTTCCCTGGGCAGCCTGTTCCAATGCTTAATAACCCTTTCAGTGTAAAAGTAATATCCTAATATCCAATCTAAACCTCCCCTGGCACAACTTGAGGCCGTTTCTTCTCATCTTATTGCCTGTTACTTGGGAGAAGAGACCGACTCCCACTTCTCTACACCCTCCTTTCAGGCAGTTGTAGAGAGTGATAAGGTCCCCCCTCAACCTCCTTTTCTCCAAGCTGAACACCCTGAGCTCCCTCAGCCTCTCCTCATAAGACTTGTTCTCCAGACCCCTCACCAGCTTCTCTGGACACACTCCAGCACCTCAATGTCTTTTTTGTAGTGAGCAACATCTTTCTTGTAGTGAGAAAGTTAGAGAAGGAGATTTATGATCTGAGTGGTGCTTTTCCTGAAAACAGACTGTTTTATCTGCAGAAGCTTTTTCAGTCAGCACTCATTCCTGTGAGACTGGAAAATACCTTGTAGCTACAATTCTGCAAGAGCTAGAGAAGGGAGAGTGAAGAAAGGGTCATTAAAGCACTTTATTTAGATAGTGAATTAGAGGGAAAAGAGATACAACTGTGTGGGTATCTTAAGTTTCAGTGTCTGCTCCTGTCCCTGACTGTTCTTTCCTCAGTAAATTTTAATTCATCTGTGACTAGGTACCTAACCTTTGTGCCTTCGTAAGATGGGCAAGGAGGAGGATATAGGGAAATACAGGCCAGTCAGCTTACCTCAGTTTGTGGGAATGCTAATGAAACAAATCCTCCTCAAAGAATTTCCAGCACATGAAAGACAATGAACGTTTGGGAATTGAGCAGGAGGTTGGACTGAAGCACTTGACAGGTGTCTTCCTTACCTCCATAGGTTTCCATGATTCTGTATTTACATGACTTCTCTTTATATTAGAATTGGGTTGCAGTCCCTTTTGAAATGGGTTTGTTAATATTTCATGCATTTAAATGTATATAAAGGTTATATTGCTAATATTTAAACATGGAAACTAATACATATTGGTGTGTAACACAGCACAAGAAGAAAATATTTTGAGTTTTAAAAATGGCTCCAGGAGAGACTTTAAGTAGCTAAGAAATCCTGCAGCTTAAGAGAGTTGCTGGCTTTAACTTCACAGTGGCTGATTCACAATCTACTAAACACTTTATTGCAGAATGTTGATTTCTTAACAAAATAAAACTGACACTGGTTTATTACCCTGAGATAGCAGTGTTACTATTATGCCCTTCTGAATGCTGCTATGATTTTAATACAACATTTGAGAAATACTGCATTGTATTTCAGAAACTTGTATAGTTAATGTGTGGGAGGTTTCACCCATAAGCTGCTTCACAAAAGAGTAAAGAACCCAAAAATGTGGAACACTTTGAAAATATAAGCACCCTACACTCTCGTCTGGAGATGAATAAGGGAGAAGAGTGGCTAGAGAAGAGGTAGATAATGACAAAAAAGGAAAACATGTCCATATCCAGAAGGGTTTACTTCTCCCTCTGCCCAAAAAGTCACTCTTCAGTAATACCTAGCTAAGGGATACTGTTGTTCCTGTGGCTGGAAGGGGGACCATGTCCAGCGTTATGAAACATTTGTTCTACAAGAAAGCAGCATTTGCAATAGTTTTCCTGAAACACTGAAGCATAGATAAGCTTGAAGCATGGAAGGAGTATGCAGTTACCTTCTCAGGTAGTTAAAGACCTGTCTAATTTTAAGATGATGGAGTTGAAGGTGTCTGCTGAGCACAGTGCAGAGGAAAGAACAGCTCTGTTTTGCAAACTCAGTGTTGTTTTGCTTTTGGCAAGAATTTGCATACTCTAGCGTAGACCACAGTAGCCATTAGCTAAAGAGGTCATGTAAGCCATGTAGCTTCCAGGCCCACTCCAGAGTCAGGCAGAAGTTAGAGCTGAAACGAGATCTCTCACTTTCCAGCTATAGTGGAGTTACATTTCTCTCCCCTGTATGAATTACCAACTCCATTCTGAATCTGAGGAGGCTTCCTATTGACTTTGCTGCTGGTATATTGTGCTGCTTTTAAATCCAGTACTGTTTTTCACGTGTTTTTCACAGGAAAAGTTTTGCACCAAGTGGGGGGAATGGGGAAGGTGGACATAATATTGGGAGGTTAACCTGAAAGAATACTAAATCCAGAGAGCATGATGGAAAATGGACTAAAGTCCAGTGAAACAAATGGAAGCTCTTCCATTAACTTTGCCTTAAGATTGCATGCTGGAAAACCTTTATCAACTCTGAGTACACCTTTTTTCCAACCTACTTTCAAATGGCGGTAACTTCCAATGCAAACTCAGGCTGGCTCAGATAAGTTATGTTAGCACTTACTTATATATCTTCCCTACTCTAGTTCTGTGCTTTATTAAAGAAGCGTTCTGCTTGGTTATCCCTCACTCTGCAGAAACAGCAGCTGAGGGGAAAAAAAAGGTGAAAAAAGTGCCAGAATACCCTGGAGCTGTCCAAAGTAAAGTAAAAAATGAACCCATGGTGTTAGCATATCCTCCAGTCAAAAAAAAATGATTGTTGAAAACAGTGTATTTTATTCATACTGCTGTACTTAAAAATATATTTTAAAATATTTTTTTGAATATTCCTATAAAAGACGGCACTTGAGCATTCTGCATGTACTATCACTTTGTTAAGAATTACAAACCAAATACCGAGTCAGCAAAAAAACCCCAGGAATCCAATCCTATATAGTGAACTTGAATTGACTCTACAGCTTTGCAGCTGTTGGAGGATCAAAGCAAGCTTCTTTTTTTCCACATGCTTTTGTTTTTTAATAAGAAGCGCTAGTGTGATGTGTGCCAATCTTAACAGGATACTTGGCAGTTCTTTCTGGTGTTAGAGGGTGGAGATTTCTGGTATCCAAATGAACGATTTAAAGGCATGCTAAAACCTTGAAGGTAACTATTACCATGTCAAATATTACCTATTTAGTGCCTTGTTATAAAATCATATAATTAGGTTTTAAGATAACTATAAATACCTATCTGTTTACCAGTTAGTATTTTTGTTTTGCAACTGTAGCATTAGCATAAGCATTTTTAACTGCTACCCAAGAGCATTTCTGGTGCTTCTGTGTGAAATTATTCTTGCATGGCATTTGTAATTGTTCCTGTCAGGAAAATGGAAACCTTACACATATTCAGTAATATGCCTTGGAGAGGATGTGTAATGTGTAAACCTTGGAGATCTGTGTAATGTACCTTCGAATAATGGAAATTCTGTAGATAGTTCCTGAAATACTACTTTCTTCCTCATGAAAACTGAATTCTTTCCAGAGGTAATGCTTGCCCTTGGCAAAACAAGTTTTGATACAATATTGTTTATAAACAGCGTAGGAAGCAAGAAATCCTTCACATCTGTCAAATGCCCCAGTACAAAACTTTCTGCTTTTCAAGCATGCAGAAGGCTGCACTGAAAAGGAGAAACTAACAAAAAACCTTTGAGTGACAGGTATCCGGGAAAGTGAAGCAAAATGTGGTCTTTTACTGTTCATGTTTTCATATGAAAATTGATTTCTTTTTCTGGAATTGCAGTTTCCCATTTCATTCTGCCCCTTTCAGATTTGCAATGAAACAAAATGCACTTTTCAAAACAAACTAAGGAAGTATTTTCTTTGTCAAACTATTTTCAAAGGCTCTACCAATTTTAATCCTACTCATCAAGTAATGTACCTTTTTATTAAACTCAAAAAGCAGGTTCTTTTTCACCTCTGAACACTTCATTGAAGTGTTATCATGAGGAAAGTAGATCTGTTCTCTTACCGGAAAACAGTGAGTTCCCAAAAAAGAATAAATAAAAATCCTGAGATTGTATTTTCTAGATGATTGACTTGGAGGCTTTGTGAATAAAAGACACAGGCTTTAAAATGATGTGCTCTCTGCCCAGAATGGATACGTGAATCAATGCATAAACAAATCACATACTTCTAATCCTAAAAAGCATCTTCTAGGGTCGCTTCAGTTGCTAAGGTATGCAGCCAGCTTTTATTATGCTGTTTGTTAACTGCAGCTTCCTTTCTTCTTCTTCCTCTTTCCATTTATTTTCCGGAAACAGCAGCGTGCCTAGATTGAGGGCCGTATTGTCACTTTTCAGGCAGCAACTGCAAAGCTTGCCCGGCTGTCTCCTAAATTTACTGTTAGTAAGAAAGTATACCTTATGGCAGTACTGTATAACACCAGTGCCCTACTTTTAATTTGCAATACAATCACTTTACGCTAGCCCTGAAATTTAAGAAAGCCCCTACCCTACAAAGAAGTGCCTAGCACATTAGTGTAAAATAGAATTAACGGGAATTAGGCCTTTCTGGCACTACACATTACTTTTGCCAGCCTTGGCAATATCCCTTAAAAAGTATTATTTGTTTTCCTCTTTCACAGTGTGAACTATTGGCGAGAACTGGTATTTCCAGGCTTTGCCAGAAGCTGCACCCCATGATAAGTTGCATTCTTAAATTTCACAGTAGGTCTGTGCTTTGGCAGCACTCCCTTCCTCCACTTGGAGTCATGTGCCTCAGCAGCACCAGTGCCAGGACACGAAGTCATGTTAAAATATGTATTTATTTTATGTACATGTAAAATTTAATAGGTATTTCAACTAGTAAGACTTTTATCATACAAATTCACTTTGTAATCTTGATGACTGTCAAGACGTGAATGGAAGAGAATTAAGCTTATAATAAAGATTTGTTTTAACTGGATCCAAACTGTTTTAAATGCTAGCAAATATTTATTACACCTCCACAGGTACAGCAAGCCTAATGATTTGCTTCACCATAAAAAAATTATTAATAAAATTGGTCTAGGAAAGATCTTCAATACAACATTATTAAACCATTTTATCAGAATGCATTTTATACAAAAGTTATGAAAACATGAAAGGACAGGATTTGTAATAAAACTTAGTAGGAATGTTAGTTTCTACTCATATACTCTAACATTCTTTTCAAAATTCCTGAGTCTCAAAGTGAATTATCTCAAAAATACAGGTATGATATCCCTTTAGTCTAAAGAGATCAGTTAAGATAAAAACAAATGTGAGGTATCTTTACCCCATTAGACTGTATCAGACCAGTTACTATAGTGTAATTCATTTTTTTTCTTGGGCATGATTTGACTCCATAGAAAGAAAGGACAAAATATCACAAAGTGGGGAAATGACGAAGTTTCTTCTGCCTGAAGTTTTCATTTGAGGTATCTGACTAATGCCAGTGAGAATACATGTCTCTGTTCTCAAATTCTTTACTGAAAGAAAATGGAATAACTCACACTGGCTTCAGCGGTTCTTTTATAGGATAATGTGCCTTTGTGAGTCTTTCTTCCTTTCAGGATGTCTGTTCAGGGCATATCTGTGCTAACAAAAGCTTGAGGCATCGCTTTCTGCAAACTGGATTTTGAAGATGAGGAAATATGTCCATTGGAACCCCGAAGAAATAAAATTTCATTTAACAAAAGTCTGTTCCAAAACCCTGAAATCAGTAGGAACACTTCAATTTGATTCCACAAACTGTGCAGCAACACAAAAAGGTTTCAGTCAGTGGCAGTCTAGATTGCAAAACAATGTTTCTCAAAAATAATTGTGCTGTGACTTACTTGCACTTTTCTGAACATAATGCTGTTGGAATTTTTTAGAAAAAAGGAGCACCTCTTTCAAGGATTGTGCACAAATGGATAAATAGCAAGGAACATGGTAGAATTTTGACACAAAATGTCTTAATGTAGCTTAGTGCTTGAAACATTCATCCTGAGTAAGCTACTTATTATCATGTCATCTTGAAAAAAAAAAAAGCCCATGAAGTTAGAACTTGACATTAAAGATGAGGAAACAACTAGGAAAGCACCGTGTAAGGAAACAGACTAGGTCAAGTCATAGTCTTTGTGTACCCAGGGAGTTAAAAGCATTTTCATAAATTAAGAACAAATAATATAGTGGAATCTGACATGCACTCCTAGTGGAATGTTCTAAATTAATTTTATTACTGATCCCTTGATGATATTAGGCTAATCTTTACCACCCTAGCACCGGGTTTAACTGCACATTTGTGGTTTGAAAGGGAATTTTCAAATCAGAAGTATCTTGGTTTTCCTAGGTAAGTGGATTACAGAACAGTTCTGCAGTTTGCTTTGGGACTGAAATCTACTTTTCATATATTATAGATTAACAGCTTGTTTACTCAGCAGTCGTTTACTGGGCAAGTTCCAAAGGTACCAGCAATGGACTTTTGTAATAATTTTCTTAAATATATTTGATTAAGAAAATAGCAGATGTTTAAAACTGAAGCTGCCACGAACACAAAACTACTTTCATTGGCTAGAACCATTCAAGCCATTTTCGATAAATACTTCATCAATCATAAAAACTCTGTGTGCAATTTAATTTTGTTGACTGCATGAATTTTCTCATGGTTTTAATGGATCTAATTATTATGGTTATTTTTTGCTGATTCTCTAATCATTATTTTTCAAGCAGTCTCTACAGTGGATGTTTAGTCATGTGAGTGGTTTTCTGCTTAAGCTCTAAATCCCTGTATATGAAATACCTGGGTCAAATATGTTCCTAATAGGCACTTAAATAATTGATTGAGTTTTCAAAATAAAAATTATCTGGAAATCTTGTTATGTTAGCTGGTAACCCTAGGCAATTGTGTATTGCAGACGATTCTAATTGAAGTGAATGATCCCCAACATCTTGTAGGACATCAGCAGTGTGGACAGGAATAAAAGTATGACAGGTACATAAATGAAAAAAAAATTTGAGCTATTCTGTGCCATTCAGTTCTGCAAAATTTGTCTGGTCTTTTCAGGGTAACAACAAAACCTTCTCAAAAATTTCCTAAACCTTCAGGCAGGGTAGAGCACACGTTTGAAGGCTAGTTACTTGTCAATGCTCAGAGTAAAAATGAGTAATAATATCTGAATTGCCACATGTTAAATTTTCACTGTTGCGTTTTGGAATTGCTCTACTTTACTCAGAGGAACTGTATCAACCGATACCAACAGTGTTACTCAGCAACTATATTCCAGCATATATGACCATGCAAGAAAATTACCTGGTTGCTTTTTCCTTGTCTAAAAGCATCTGCTGTGTGCCTACTACCATTTAGGTGCTGTATTTCCTACTTCCTTTTTTTTTTTTTTTTTAAGAAAAAAAAAGATAAATTCCTCAAACGCAGCAATAGGGCCCTCTTTTATCCATCTTTGTAATAGTACACTTCAAGAATATTACTAAGATAGGTGCTGATCAGGTACTTCACAATAGTGGGGTAGATTCCCAAACTGAAGCTTAATTAGAAATTGGAAGATAATTTGAAGTTTTTAAAGGACTCAGTGCAGAGTGTGACCTAAAATGTTCTACCAAACTACCTGTAACGTGAAGCTGAATGTATGTAGACATTCCCGACCCTGTTCAAAGGCGTAGCGGTAGCATTCAGTCCTTCATGCAAAGGATGTAGCTGCTTTCCATGTATTGATTCAGTGTGGACTTCACAAATTCTAAAAACTCATTGCCAGAAAATAAACACACAAGAACTCGATTTACAAAACAGAATCTTAACATAGAGGTGATGAATGCAAGACTAGCATAAGCACTGTTTCTAACCATCTGGCTTAAATAAAGGTGTAAAAAAAAAGTTGTAGAGTGTCCTACAGCTGCTATAAGGGCAGGTACCTACCCTACTTATGTATCGTGACAGTCCCTCTGTGTTCACCATAGTGGGGTGTCTTCCAGCACTCTTGTTTCTTCTTCCTCCAAAAAGTGTCTGCTTTCTGGTTGGGAAAGGCCCCCTCAAGCCGCCTGGATGTTGGATGTGCAAGGGCTAAGTCCACACACCCAACAAAAGGTCTATAGCAGGTCTGTGCCACAGTACTTTGTAAGTGCTTGAAATAGTTTAGGGGATGAGCTCTGTTTGATAATTAGATAAACAATGCAAACTGTGGTCATCTGTAATGTGGATTCTGAAAAAAAGAGTGCTCCCTTCACCAAGCTGCTTGTCATTCTACTAAGATAAAGTAGGTTCTAAAAATTATGTGCAGTGAGCGAGGCCCAAATGTCCTCCTTTCTCCATGTTACCAATCTTTAATGAATTTCATTATTCTTTTTTAATTTACATGCTCTTGCAGAATAAAGGTCCCCAAATCATTAACTAATTTGATATGTCTGAAGTACCAATTCAATTCTCTGCTCCCTTGAGAATCTTAGCCATCTTGTTCAAACACCTCTTAACTTAGTTTCATAATTAGATACACCTTGATTGATGGTTTTTTGTATAGCATTTGCAGAGGGAAGGAAATCAACCTAATTGTTATCACAATTTAGCATGTTAAAGATAAAAGTTAACCAAATTGCTGATTTCCAAGAGGAAATAGAGCTCTGCTGTGATGTAGGGCAAGGTAAGGAAGGTTTTTCAGGTAATGACTCCAATAATTAATTACTTTGGGAGGAAGAAAATGATGTGGCAATTACTAAGAAAGTTATTTCCATGCTATATGCACATTGGATATATATTTATATGAAAACAGGTACATCTAGTTTTTATTGTTCTTAATAGCTAAATCATTCCAAACAGGAAGTTGATGGTGAAATAAATATTGGAATTAAATGATTAGGTAGTGTTGGAACAAAAGGGAAAAAGTACTTTTTTTTTTCTAAAAGAAACCCTTTCTTTTTAGAAGAACTTCTAGCAAAACCTTCTTTTAATAATAAAAAAAAAAATTCAAACCCATGTTGAATCCCAGACTTTTATGTCTGCTAACAGGACTGAGCAGTCCTTAGTCAGAGCTTGTGGCAGACATTGAGTTAACAGGAACACACTTTGCTTGCTATTCTGTTATAGCTGAGCTGCAGGTTAGAATGTTCTAAAGTAATGGACTAAAGTCTTGCTATGAGAAGAAATCAGAATAATTCACGCCTGAGACATAACACAGGAAATTATTTCATCTGTATAAGCAAGCCTGTCTCAAAATCTCCATTCTTGCTGAAGAAACTTGTCTGCAGAGGTAGAAATGAGAAATTGTTGTGTTACTGTAGAACACTAATTACTTTAGGGCTGAAATGACGACAGAAGAATCCGGTTTTTGGGGCAGAATCCATGCTGCAGAATGAGTAAACTGAAAATAATTACTTTCTTGTTTATGCAACTAAATAAGAAATTCAGGATTAGGCCTTGTATTGTAATACATTTAAAGAAAACTTGAGCAGATTTTCTGTTTCTCATACCATTTTTCTATATGTCACGAGCTTGATGTGCAGGAGTGAGTCACAACATATATAAGCAAACAGCCACAATAATGGATATGAATGGGCTGAGGGATTTGAATTTACAAGTATTTGAAATGGGTATTAGCAAATAAGAATTTTCTGAAAGTTTTGAGTGTTTTGGTAATAAATCTTGTGTTGTGTTAAATTAACTGGAAAAATCCTAAGTCATATATTTCTTTATATTGTCATCTGTGTGAGACTCTTAATGTTTGGGAATTATTCAAGGTATTAAAAGTGTCAATGGTTATAGATTTACAGTTTGTGAGTACTACTGAAGAAATTTAATTATGGGACCTGGGGAATTATGAAAAGATTAACTTATTTTCAGCATCCTCTTTTTATTCTATTACTTTGGGAAGTTTTGAGTATTTAACTTTGTGATTAGTAATGACTAGTAGTGGTTAACTGTAGCCTACGTATTTTGTTTGAGTTGTGGTTATGATGGGGATCACATCATCGGCGTAGGAAACTGTTTGGTTATGCAGGCTTTCATCTATTTGTTGTAGAGTGGTAATCTTGGAGGACTCTCATTTTACTTGATTTTGGACACTTTTAGTAGCTCTGTTACTTTAGTCGTGTGCACTTGACTACTGTAGCTGATCTTTTGCTTTTGCTTGGTTTAGATTTTGGTGTGTTCTCGGCTGATTTTCTTAAATACTTTAAAGAAAACTCAGTTTGACTTTGTAGGAAATTTAGAACAAGACTCATTGTGCAGTATTTATAGACACAACATGCCAGTTATAGCCACATATCAGGCAAAATCTATGGCCAGCATGTTATTAGCTGTTCTGGGATTTTGCATTAATGGTGGGAAGAAGAATGGGAAATGTGTAGAATTACAACAATTTGGATTAAAACAGGCCTCAGTTCTGTAATCTCAAATTTAATGAATCGGTATTTCCAGACAGTCTCTATCAGTAGAAATTAAGCAAGTTGTTTGCATCCAAATTCACATTTGCTTTGGTAGGTAACTCTTGTCTCAAATGAATGCTCATGATATACTGATTGACAAAAGTAATAACTCTGAAAATGGTTGTCCTCAGCTGATACCGATTATACAGGTAATAATACAGGTAAAGGAAAACCATAAGGGAAATCAAAAGGCCCTAAACTAAAGATGATCAACCTTAATTGCTGTGTTAATTTGTTTATCGTTGGTACAAAATAGGTATTTGCTGAATAGAAAAGTCATTGGCTGACAGATAAAGGAGCGTAGAAACAGAAGAGGGAACAAACAGTATGTCACTTCAGTTGATGGTTTGAAAAAGTATACTTTGTAGACTCTTCTCAGTACAGAGCTGAGGTGGGAAAACCTTCAAGCAAGGTCCTAATATCACCATGAATGGATTATTAAAAATAAAACAGTCTGTATGTGGATGATCCAAACAAAAGACAAAAGCTGAGACTCATAAGCTGATTATGAATATGTTGATTATAGCTCCCCAAGGTTAGCTGGTAACATTCAAAGCTTCTGCCTTAACATTTCTCAAACAGCAGTCTTTAAAAAGGGACAGTTTATTTAGCAATAGTGCAAAATCTTCATTGCCACCACCAGTATCTCTTGTTTTAAGCATTGTTTCTCCTTGTGTCTTGTATAATAAAACTCCATGGAAAACATACGTATACAGAATCTGATACAAAACCCCACATTTACCTAGTATATGTAGGAAGTTCATAGGCTAGCAACATACACTGTGTAAAACGATGCTAAATGATTTCCATCTGTTTCCACCATGGAATATGACAACATAAACTCGTCAATTATTAGATATGAGACAGATCCTGTATAAATGCCCCTGCCACAGTAAAAGAAATAAAACAATACTAGAACTTCTACTGCATGGTCCAAATACACATGAAAGGTACTTTGTATTTGAGGGCCTATTAAGCTACATATTTCATTTTTCTCTTAAAATGATGCTTGTGTGAGACCTTTCACTTGTCATAGTGTCACAGACTTATGCTTATATATTATAGTTAAACATTAGAAATGCCATAGAGAACCATCTGTAACAGTTGTATTATATTCCTATCATCCTCAACTCTAGCCTGGACAAAATTAATTTCTATTAATATAATTCAGCCAGATATTATTAATGAGGTTTACTGAGGGAGGATGTCTAAGCCATTGGACTGTGACTCAGATAATTTCCTAGTTTCTTCTGTGACCTTGGGCAAGTTGCTCAATTTATCTGCCTGGAATTTTCTGAGACTCCAAAGATTTTAGAAGGACAGTAAAGCTGATTGATTGTTTTGGTTCATTGGCTAAAATGAAAAATCATGCAATATTGAGGTGAGGTCTAACAAAAAAGAATAAGAAAACCAAAGAAAAACCTAGAGAAGAAATAGGTCCATCTGAACAATTGAATTTTGCTCCTGAAGTTCCTTTCTGGCTTTATCCCCTTTTATTACATCTGGGAAATTTCTGAAACATATTTGACTTGTATAAAAAGTAAAATATAATAAGAGTGTTTTCATTGCTTATGTGAGCAATTTGACTTGAACAATATAATTAGCGTTAACTCCAAATTTGACTGCTTCCCGAATTGAAGTACTTTTTTAAAAAAAAATAAATCATAGTTTCAATGAGATGCTCCTATATAAAAAATTTTATTACACTTTCTGTTATATTGAGTTTATAAGTTTTTAGAGACAGTGACTGTGATCTACCTACAGCATTTACACAGCATGTTTTACATTTTCTGAGCCTTAAGTCATTTGTGTAATGAAAATAAATTTGTAAAGTCTATTTAATGCTCACAGTGAACTTGTGTCTTAGGTGACATCATAAGGTGGTGAAAGGGAAATGATTGACTTGCATAAACTTGTAAACAGAAAAAGAAAAATGCTGAGATAAAAAAAATTACTTCTCTGGTCTCAAAGGAAGTCAAATAAGACATCGGAAAACTCGGTTTCTTTTTGTGATGTAAGTAGGAACAGCAGGAGCAAGAAAGACGTATCCTGAAGTTCAAAGCACTGCACTGAATCAGGCTTGCAGCTCCCAGAAATCTCACTGCTCCCTCCAGAAACAGATTTAGGGCAGCTGATGCGTCCATCTACAAGGATTCAGTATGTACCCAGGGCAAGGGTTTGTAGTGGGTTGGGCAGGACAGGGTTTCACACTGCAAATGCCATTTAAATGCCAGGCTTATTTATTTTCATTTTAACAATCATGGAGATGGGTGAACAATAAGGATGATTCCCTGTTACGGTGCCAGCCATACTGAATAACTCATTCTGAGTAATGAGTCCTTCTACAACTACTGCCTAGTAGTGGGTAGTAAAGAACCACCTAAAGCCCTAGTCCTCCATACCAGAGGCATTTGTTACTGCGTCACCCCACCCAGCAGCAAAAATGTAGTCTGTATCCGACACTGGTGTGTTTGCTTTTCCCAGATGATTCGAAAGTTTTATGCTGCAAAAAGACAGACAATATCTGATCCATTGTAAAGTGTACTGTAGCCAACAGGCAAAAATTTATCTGGCGTAAAATTTCCTCTGTGGGTTCATGCTGTTCACAAATATTGCTAGTGAGTAAACAGAATTTTTATCACGTGGCTGCAGTATTTTTAATTCTTCCTAGGAGTCCAGAGTCAGATTTAGTGCACTGTCAAAGTACTGTGTAAGGTTAAGCAAACACACTTGAGCTTGGTTACAGACACACATGAGTGTTTGCTGGGTTGGGAAATCTGTCAAAGTGCCTTTTTGCTAGTGGCTTTTCTCTATATGAAAAGATCATCATTTTAAGAGTCAGTAGTGCCACTGAACAGCGGTAAATGGGAAGTGCCAATCCATGAAAAACCAATTTATAATAGACAAAGAACTTACTGAATTAGAAATATATAATAATAATAATATGTATTCAATATTTTTGTCAATGATCGGGATGCAGGAGTTGAACGCACCATCAGAGTATTTGCTGATGATGCCAAACTGGGAGGCTCTATTAACTCTCTTGAGGGACAAGAGGCCTTGCAGAGGGGATCTAGGTAGATCAGAGCATTGGGCAATGATTAATGGGATGAAATTTAACAAGTCCAAATACTGGATTGATTTTGCACCTAGGATGGAGTAACATTGGGCACAAGTATAAATTGGGAGAACAGCAGCTGGAGAGCAGCCCTGCAGAAATGGGTCTGGGGGTGCTGGTTGGCAGCGGGTTTAATAGGAATCAGTAATGTCCCTTGGCAGCCAAGAGGGCAAACTGCATCCTGAAGTGCATCAAACACAGCATGACCAGCTGGTCAAGACAGGGGATAGTTCTGCTCTATTTAGTGTTGGTGTGGTCTCACCTGGAGTACTGTGTGCAGTTCTGGGCCCCACCATATAAGTAGAACACGAAGGTACTCAGATATGTCCAGAGTAAGGCAACAAAGCTGGTGACAGTGCTGGAAGGAATGTCATATGTGGAGTGGCTGAGGACTCTGGGTTTGTGTACTTTGGAGAAAAGGAGGCTGAGGGGCCACCTCATTGCTCTCTACAGCTTTCTGAGGAGGAGACCCGGAGAGGGAGATGCTCATCTCTTCTCCCTGGGATCCAGAGACAGGATGAGTGGGAGTGGTTCAAATTTGCGTCAGGGGAGGTTTAGATTCAGAAAATATTTCTTTACTGAGAGGGTGGTCAAACACTGGAACAGGTTTCCTAGAAAGGTGGTCAATGCACCAAGCCTATGAGTGATTAAAAGGCATTTGGACAATGACCTTAAGAACATGCTTCACCTTTTAGTCGGCCCTGAAGTGGGCCGACATAAATATATTTGTATTAAGTCATAGACCAAAACACATTGAAATGCAGGGGAAAGTGAGGGATTCTCTCCTGAGATGCAGTTGGAATAAGCTAAACTTTGTGTCAGCTCAACTCACTTGAAGAACTGTTCAAAGACATGCTCTTCAAAGGCATGGTGGAGGTATGTTCTTTACAGGAAGGTGTGTAGGAAGATCTCTTCAGGCATGTTCACACCTGATAATTCATTTTCTGGGCCTACCAAAATTAATCTAATCCAGATGGGCATTGTCTTTCCTCCTTGTGCTATTTGTGTGAAAAGTCTGTGGCATGTATGGAAAGAAACTTCAGATGAACATAGAACTGAAAGAATATGCTATCTTTTTTTAGCATACTCCCTGCTGGGAAAATAATTGCTTACTCAATTTTTTTATTGAGACAAAGAGAAGCTCTTTCAGACATCTCTTTTCTAGTTTATAACTTATTCTGGGCTCTGCTAATTAACATACTTGAATTTTCACAACACTGTATGTTGTAGCCACAAATGTATGCAGTCTTTACTAGATGACCAATTTTCTCCTTGCAATCTGTGCTTTTTTGCCCTTTTTTTTTTTAATTGATCAAATGTGGATCATTTGCTAACACAGACCTTGGTGAAAATTATTTTATTCTCCCTGCCTTCTCTTGCTATATCTAGTTCTAGGAGCTGGAAAGTCAGTTTTGCAGGGACAGATGCAACCTCTGCAGTACCTTGCCTTGGTATGCTGACCAACACATTGGACTGAACAGAGGGTGTCGTACAGATTCATGCTAATCTGGCCATTTGCATGTACCTCCTCAAAGAGAAGGAAAGCATAGCAAGAACTGTTTTACAGGAAGTTTCTGGGACTTGCCAATATATGGAACGTATTTCAAGAGATGCAATTTGTAGGGTGACTGCTGCTTTCACCTGAACCTGAAGCTTCATCTGCTACCTTAAGTAACAAATACTAGTCAACCTGAGGCTCTTTTATTGGTCTTGGTATGCATACACTTGGAAAAAAAATCTACTAATGTAAAGCAAAAATCAGACTGAGCCTTTCTATTATGGAATAGTTTGGTTAGAATTTTTAAATATTAAGCACTTGTATGTCTAATACATTTATGGGAAATACTGAGACTAATTCTCAGTGTTCACTCTTTAAAAAGATTTTAAAATTAGTGTAAATAACTTTTTAGTGTAAAATGACTGATACATATAAAACCAAAAGAAAACCGAGAGACAATTAAGTTTGGTCCGTATATTAGACAGATGTAATGCCAATGTCCCTTGCCTTTTTTTTTTCAAAGACTTTTCAGTCGTGAACAAGCAGATGATCAACTTAGATACTAAACTCAGAGTTCATAGGCAAGCTTTCTAGATCTCCCCAAAATACATCATTAATTTTCATCTTGACCTACTGAGTTTTCTATGAAGAGATCACTTTCTTGGCGTGATCCAAATTGTTTGTCATCCTACCTCCAACAGTGGTTGATAACTGTATTAAGGTTCTTAAATAAATGCCACTATTTCTTTGTCCTGTTGTAGCAAACATAACTCCTCACATAAGATAAGGAATTGGTTTTCCTTTTTTTTTTTTTTTTTTTTAAGAGTCTGAGGGTGGGGACTATATGTGTGAATACAGGTATGACTGCATTTATCACTGCAATTTTTCCAGCTCCTGTGAAATCCAGCATGCTCAATGGAGAGCTGCAATAGCTAATAATTGCTGCCTGCAAAATGCAAATGCATATCCTTGACCAAATTAAATTGAAACTGCCCCGAGTGCACAGGACACAGAAGTACACATGCGGTGCCCAAGCAATAAGAAAAGGCTTTCTAACATGGTCACTGAAATGATTTTGTTGTGGTTTCCCATGGACAGTGTCTAACATTTTGCTAATGGAAAGACAACATGCACGGCTGAAACAGCTGGAAAGAAATATTTAAACAGCACATGGAGTTAATAAATCACTTGGTATTTGCAGCAAAGGTGAAATGTGGACAGGTCTGTGGTTTGGAAAGTAGCATAGAATTCTCTAGGGAAAATGTAGATTGGACTTTATTTTAACCTTTCCTCAAATACAGATACAGTTTACTGATATGTCATGTCGGAGGTCCGCTATAAGAGCCCAACATGTCTAACTGTTGTCAGAGAGACTATAAATTGGATTGTTCCAATTATCTAGGATCCAGGAAGAATGATACTGCAGTAAATAAAGCTCTCTGGAGGTTTGTTGTAGGCTTGTAAGGACTTAGTGAATGCCAGTGTCATCCCTACGGATGTGGCTGTGTTGGAACATTTTAACGTCTGTAGAAATTTACTTCAGCTTTCCCAGGAGATGCTGCTATTGTAGATCCTAGCCCTGACAGTGTCTCCCAGGAATTTAAGGTAGTGGTGATGTGAATTGGTTGAGAAAGTAATTTTTCCCTCTTCTTAATATCATACGTAAAATACATGTCACTACCTAGCCCAAGTTAGCGTGCAGCATTAACACATGGGTTATGGAAAACATCAACAACAAAGCCGCTTGGGAATACAAAGCAGAGATTCTAAAGGACAACCAGGTTTTAGTGACAGTCACAATACCCGCTTTGTACCCTGTTTCCGTAACTAAGAGAACTGGTTTTGGGGGTTTTTTTGTGTGTGCAGAAACTGCTGCATATTGGCAGCTCAAAACAGAAAATCAGTTTTGACTGACTCAGGGGGTGCTGGAGGAGAGGTGGCCACCCCTGCAGCTAGTCACGGGGTGTTGCAGAGGGCATATGGACACACTAAATGGCAGTGCCAGCAGTTGAAGGGGGAGGATTCTGAGACACTGTTTCTTGATACACAAAAAAATCAAAATCTGACTAAAACCTGTAGGGAAGGGATGGAAGAAACCATCTCCAGGTTTCTCTCTTTTGTAGAGTTGGCCAAAAAAGTCCTAGAACGCAATTGTTCATTGAAACTTTTCAAAAGATAATTTCTTAATTTGGACTTTTCAGCTTTCTTCTTAGATTATGATACCTGATGATTGATAGGATTTGTTCGGAGTTTGGGGGTAAAAACTTTGTGTCCAGGTTGTCTTAGAAAAGATACTTTTTCCTTACTAGAACTGAGATATGGGTGGAAATTATTTGAGACATTCTTTATTTTTTAGCTGTCTAGCACTGTAAAAGCTGTATCTTCTGTATCTACTTCTGTACGTAGTCCATATTCTCTGGGAAAATTTGCTTAAGGGTGCATAAGTACTTAAAAAGCTGTCATATAATAATTACAATAAAACACATAGTTGTGTAGCAATTGCAATGCTAGAAAAAGCCCCAAAAGCCAATGTGTATCATCAAAACCAAGCCTAAACAGTGAATACACTGGCTAAGCCAATGAGTTGAGCTGTGTTTCCTCTGAACTGCTGTTATGTTACCTACAGGAAGCAGAAGTTTTAAATAGATCCTTGGACGCTAATTACATGGAGTACAGTAGAAATTTTGCCTTGATAATGTTCTCAGTAATTATCCTTTATGACATTATAAATTTCAACTTTTATATCCGTGATTGTTCCTATGTGAAACTCTAGAGTTTATTTAAAATCAGCAGCAGTTTTATTAATGACACTCAACATTTTCAGTAATAAGCATATAACATAAATCCTTTAAAGTGCTTCATATGACACAACTTCTTATTTAGAAATGTAGGGTGATAAAGTAGGGAAAAAAATAAAACATGCAGCAGAAGGAAAAAGCTGTGAAATTTTCAGGGTAGTGAACACAGACTTGGCCAATATCGATGTGTATTACAGGTTGTAATGAGACAATGAAGAACCTT
Organism: Tringa tobata; assembly: GCA_033628505.1. NCBI lineage: Eukaryota > Metazoa > Chordata > Aves > Charadriiformes > Scolopacidae > Tringa > Tringa tobata. The sequence continues at coordinate 989,316 of JAHREE010000332.1, read as the reverse complement.
TGTGTCTTTGCAATTTTTTTCCTAAACATTCATAATTTTGCAAACTTGTATTTCCACCAGCAGTTAATGGATTTGTGTTTGGATGTAGCAGGAAGAAGAGTACCTATAGGCTATGTGGCACCGGGCCATTAACTGAATGTAATTTAAAACAAACCAACCAACCTTTTGTCACCTCTCACAGTTGCAATAGGAGATGCTTTTTTGAGGGGTGGAAGTCAAACATGGAAATGTTCGGGACAATGAATTTGCAATTAGCATTTCAACTTGCTGTATGTGGTGGGATAATATGGTGGCCTAGTTGTACAGTACTTGATTATTTACCATATGGGAAAATAAAATAGATAATTAAAAATTCGGTTCCCTCTTTCAGTTCTGATTCCAAGCAGGGCGTATTTTGGGCAGAATCAGTACTGTGTAGCAGAGGCTTAGTGGGGTTTGCAGCAGTACCCTACTGCTACCTGTTGGACAGGAGTTCTAAGAGAGACTAGTTTAAAAGGAGGGAACAGTATTTTTATGTGAGGGTATTGTCACAATTGTCATACAGTAGAATGATTTCTGCAAGAACAAGTTCCTATCTTTGTGATGTGACTACATCCTAATCTGCGGGCATTTGTAACTAGCATTTTCTGTTATACTTTGTTAGCCTAAAATTCCATATAATCCTGGAGCCTGAAAAATGAAAGAGTGCCCAAAACAGTGTGTTTAACATGACTTTTGTAAAATGTTGGCATAAAAACGAAGGTAGTCCTGTACATGGGATGTAATCTGAAAGCCTCTTTTTTCATATAAGGTGATGGTTTTTCATTTGTGAACTATATGAAAAGCTTCATTTTCTGACATCTATGTACATGAAAATGCTTATAAAATTTATTAAGTGAACTCTCATTGTCCAGACACTAGCTATATATTGCTTAGTCCAACTATTATATTTGCTTCAATACTAAGCAGTTACTTTAGATAATTTATTTTATAGAAAGTTCTCTTCTTTAATAAAATGGTGCCTGCAGGTTTCACATTGACCGTCTCAGAAGAGAATTCTGTTTGTGGCAGTGAAATATTACATTGTTGCTTTTACAAGAACTGAATTTTAATAATTGGCTGACTGTGGTAGTGAGGTCTCTGAATATATAGAAGTTCTTCACTGTAGTAAAAATGAAAGCAGTGTAGTTAAAAATGCAGTTCAAAGTCTTTCAGTGATTGGAAGGTCACCCCAAGAACTGCAAAACAAAGTTAAAACAAATCAATTAGATTTCCACAAATATATTGCTGTTTCTATTGCTGTGTGATTTTAGTTGTAAATACATTTAGTATAAATGCTTTTGGAGACCCAAATTCTACTTCCAATGCTAATATAAATCCACTGTTTGTGTTACTCGCCAGCTTCTTGCTGGCCTCTAAACTTTATGGACTATTTTTTTTATGATAGGAGAGCTATGCAGGGTATGTGGGGGAAATCAGTAGCTTTAAATATATTAAATGGAAATGATCAATATGGTATAGAAATATAAAATAATAATGCTAGAAGTGACAGTGAAATCTGTGGGAAGTTCTGAATAATAGTATATACTAATGTTTAAATATATTATGACAACCCCTCTTTAAAAATCAAACTGCAGCTCTAAATCATATTCTGATAGCTCTTATTGTCTGGAATTAAGCTGAATTATGAACAGCCATTGCCTAGGATATAGATATAGATATATAGGAGCTTTTAATACTTTCATTTTTTAGCATTGGTCAGTGTTTGTCAGAAATTTCAGTCATAAATTGACAGAACTGACTTCTAACTATTTTCAAAGATCTGGCAGAAATACCTTCCCATACTTCCTGTAGGTCAAGGCATATTCAAAGCATATATTTATGTCTCTGCATTGTGCTAAAACTCTCTGGCTGGAATTTTAAAACTTGCCTTAAGGATATGGATGCCCAGCTCTCATTAATTTTAATTCAATTAATTAATTTGGTTAGTCATTTCCCATTAATTTACATTCATTTTAATGGGAATTGGGCATCCAAATCCCATAGGAAGTTTTAAAAATATCAGCCAGAATATAATGAATATCAAAGGGAAAGGAATTCCAGAGCAAGTTGGAGCTTCTCAACTCTAAAAGTTCACCTGTTAAAGATCCATTTTGTTGCTTTGCACTGTCAGGAGTGAGAAGCGATGATCTTTCAGAAAAAAACAAGCCTCTGACTACTCCAAAATTCAACCAACAACTTGAATTATGCCTTAAGAAAGCAGTGTAAGCATAACCGTGACTGCTCAGGGCTAAATTACAGCAGCTTGTTGCATCTAAAGGTGAAATATCTGTACTCAGGTGGGAGCACTGACACACAGATTTCATTGGTACGGTGTTGGAATAGTATGCTAGTGTCATATGGAGAGAGTTCATGGGCCTATGATGTTATTGTGGGATCCACATTAGATGACAATAACTGAATAAACCAGCCCTGGCAATACAGGGTGATCCAGTGGGTTTCTTTGTGCTCATGGCTTCTGCAGGTGGTGTGAGATGGCCAGGATGGTGGGCACCACCACCCAAATACAGACAGATGCAACGGAGATAAGTGTGCTCCATCAGATAGTGTGTGTGCCTCTTTCAAGCATTTGATCAAGTTCTTCTGCCAGTACTCCGCCTGATCTTTTGGGGGCTTTTATTATTTTGTTTTGTGGGGGCTTTTTTTTTTCTGTTGTAACATTTGCTTATGGCTGTTTTCCCTGGGAAGTGTTTAATTTACATTTTCATTCATTTTTTTCCTGGCCACAGACTTAAATATCCTTCTGCACATCTGCTTTTTCCCTTAAAATTTAGAGGTGAACACCCTTAATCTATTAACAACTTCCTTGGATAAGAAAAATAATAAGAAAATAGTTTTTTCTGCACCTTTCATCTAAGTCTTTTTTTATTTCATATGTGTTTCATATACTGGAATTCTAAATAGTCTGTTTCTTTCTGCTGTTGTATCTAATGTATTTCATAAGCCAACCATTGATAAATCATTATCAAATATAAGTTTGGTGACCAAGTCAACAAGAGCTATTATTAATCTTAATAATCTGAACCTCTTTTATCTTTTTTTCTTTTTTTTTTTTTTTTAATGCTTGTGGAAAGCATCTTTCCTTTTTCTTTTATCAGATTGAGGCCACTTTTGTTTACAATAGAAGTGTACTGGAGAAATTAAATTTCTCAATTATCAATTGAAATAGAAGAGCAGTTTAAATTGCAAAATAAGCAAGTCAAACCTCTCAATTAATTTTATCATTACTTAAAAAAAATGCAGTTTAGCTGCACAGGGGAAAATGTCTCTTAATCATGCTACATTTAATTGGAACAAATAATTATAGCGAAATATTAATCATTATGCACTGAAGCCCCATTTAAAATGTAATCAGCCTGAATTGAAGACAGCCTGTTTCCTGCATTAATTTGAACTATAACCTTACTAAGGTGTGTTTTTCTATGAATATATGTGGAGTACTTGTATCTGTTCTAAAACTGTAGAGAACTTCAATATAAAATATCACATAACTATGCTATTTTATATGAAAATTGCCTCTGTGAGGACCTGTACACATCCTGGGAGAAACATTAGGATGAAGTTTTCAAAGTTCTTGGTATGTGATGTCAGTATCCATTGTCAAGTTTTGTCCCATGGGTGTTATTGACTGCAATGGAAGCAGAGTTTCTCAGTGCCAGGAGCTTCTGAACAATTACTCCCAGAGACTGGAAGGGAAGCAAAATAGTAATAATTGTGATTGCATCGATCAGTTTCAATCTAAAAGTCCTCTGTTTTTAAATTTAAATGAAGATGGATTTGTTGTTCTGGATGGCTTAGACGTCTATTAATTATGCATACGCTTACTATTTAATTATCTTAAGTAAGTATGGCAATTTTCTTGAATTAGAGATGGATTATTCCATTCAGAGTCCAGAAATTGGACTTTATGATGTTTTTCAGTTCATAATTAGCTTTGAATTGCTAGCTATGGTGTGGGTATTAGGAAGTTTTTAAATGCTTGGAAATCCTACAAGATTATCTGTATCACCCTCGTGGTACAGATATCCTGCTCCTGGATGCCCGTGTGAAGTCTGAGTCTATGAAGGTCATTCATAACCTCTTCCAAGCTCCTGATTGCCTCAGCTTGTGGCCTTTCAGGCTGTGATTCTGAAGCATTCATTCTCTGGCTTCATATTTAATACAATTAGAAATGTTCAAATGTAATAGGCCCAAAGCAATTGTACATATTGTAAATATGAACTAGAGGCAGTAAACTTTCATCTAAGCATAACACCCATCTCCTTTTATTTTAAGATGCAAGGAAATGCAAATGGAAATTGTCTATATGTTTACATAAATATGCCAACATTGCCTAGGAGCTAACAGTTTCTCAGCACTCTTACAGCTTAACACTATGAGGTCAAATTCATAGAAGATATTGGTATCTGTGCATCCGCTGATAGCACCAAAACACTCTGAAATACATATGTAAGTCTTCAACTATGGCCATGGTAGAATGCCTGCTGAAACCCGAGCCTAAACTGATATAAACTGCTGACTTTGGAGAAATGAGCAACTTAATAAGCTCCTCCAATTTGTTATTGCATGGGAATAAATAAGCACGTGTTCAGTTTGCTTGTAAAGTGCACCCAGGAATAGGTGGTCCCACTTTGTTGTACCAATGAAGGGGCATTTTAAAATATTTACCTCTGAGATAATGGGAGAAGAGGAAGTGAGAAAAGGGAGAAGGGGAGAGAGACCTGCTCTGGGAATTTGCTGTTACCTGAGTTCAGCTCTCTACTTTTGGCAAGCAATCAAAGCGTTGGATAATTTCCTTCCCTAAAGTAGCATAGAGTAACTATAAAAATGTTATGCAATGTTTCCCTATTAAGGAAAACACTTTACAGATACTAAGTTTTCCATGTGGCTCACTATAAATGGTTAGCTGTGCATGTATTCTCCCCGGAATCAGAGTGAGAAGGCTTTGCTCACTTTTCCTCTCAAGGTGCCTTGCTCCTTAATGTTCTAAATGCCTTCCAGTGTTTGCCTTTTCTATGAAGAGCTCTGGCTAAATGTTCCTGCATGGGAATTGGCAGTTTGCAGTAAAGGTGTGAGTGGAAAAATGCGCATGAGGGGGAGGAAAAGGAGTGGAAAGTGAGAGAGCACATGAAAGCTATTTTCTGAGAAAGCTTTGGGTTTCAGGCTTTTTCTCAGGTACCTTTGACAGGAGTCAGGACTTGCTGAATGGATAAAAGGGGAGAGAAGAAAAAAGTGAGACCAAGGCAATTTAAGATACTATCGACTGCTAGGTATCATTGAAAGCACATGTTTAGTTTAAGTAATGGTTCTATAGTGTATTAACCTGTCTACCTTCCCTTAACCCCATGCTGAGCAGTAACTGTCCTTTCTTGTTTTTTAAAAATATCTTACCAACTTTACTGCTCCACTTAATCTTCTCTTTGAAATACATGTTTCCCAGAAGTTATCTGATTTGAATCATGCTGATCTACTTGCCCTGTACCCCAGTAAAGAAGGTAAATATAGATTGTAAATGGGGTTAATATGAAAAAAACAGGGAGGTGGGAGAATGCCAAGGCAGCAGCAGGAGTCAACTTGGCTGGCCACAGAATGGATGAAAGCCATGTAGTTAGTGGGCCAAAATGAGTTTGAAGGAACCTGTGGATATGTGGGTCAAATATTCTGACAGTGTAAATGTCACAGGTGTGCTGACTTTGATAAATCTGTGCCCATTTATTTCAGTAGGAGAGTTAGCAATGCTTTCTAGTACTATTTAGTTATAGCTGATACCTTAGGTTCCTATCCACGCACAGGAATGACCTGTGTGTTACACTCTTTTCTTGTCTCATCCCTGACCTGACTTTTGTAATGTCTCCTGAAATACTTGTGAGCTTTGTCTAGTGAGTTTGGCATCTGTGACTTGAACATGACAAAAAAATCCCCGCCTCATTCAGTATTTGAGTAACAGAGTTCTAGTTAGGATAAATTGTGCTTTCAAATGAATTTTTATGTCCGTCTTTATTTTTTTTAACTAGCATTTCCTATTTAACTTTTCAGTTAAGCTGTAAAAAGGAGAAAACAAAACCTCTGCATTGATAAAACATTTTTTTGTCACCAAAATGCTGTGTTGACATGCAGAAAGGCTATACCCCGACATGATATTGGTATTGTGCTAATAATCTCAGAAGCTGGTAGGTGTTCTCATCTATTTCATATGCATAATGCATCAGTGCACAACATCACAGTGTGTATTAACACATATTAGGGCTAGGAAATTAATTAGAGTCAACCAAGACTCCTCCATCAGCAAATGTCCAGGCCATTGCTTAAGAACAGCACTATACATTTTCTTCATGGCTTTCAGTACAAAGCCAAGGCTACCTGGAGCCAGAAATAGTACATTTGATAGCATTAATAGTACTATCTGTATTTTTCTTTCATGAATCTGTCCAGTTGCTAATGAACGTGGGTGTACTTTAAACATCTACAACATCCCAGGTCAAGTATTTGTATTGACATTAATACCTATTGTGATGCCTCTTCTGTGAAGCCTGACTGTTTCAGATGTTTGAATGAATTTAGAAAATAGCACTTGGATCACTGAATCTCACTTTGCCTGGAGTTTTGACAGTATTAGTGTATGACAACAGAGCAGTTCTTTCCACAGGGATGACTTACACGTCCAGCAGTAAGTACCTTTGTGTGCCTCAACAGTTACAAGTAACAATTGCGGGTGTTTCCAGTATATAAATGAATCTATATGTACATATTGACCTTCATAGCTATCCCTTTTTGGTGTTAAAAAATGAAAAAGCAGCTGGAAAAATCTATCTATAAATAATTAAATCATTATGTTTGAGATTATAATATGGGTGGCAGGTTGAAACTAGTTCATCCAGATGGCATCAGAACTCACAGTCTGAAATAATTTGTCTAATGTATGTTAAGAACTAGTGTAATAGTTTCAAACAGGGGACTGGATAAAAATGGCTTGATATATTTTGGAGCAGCTACAGTCCCTTCTGACTTTTTGTAATAGGTAAGTTCAGACACTTCACTTCTGAAAATGTGGTCCATGAGAATTTTTTAATGGGCTCCACCACAGAGTCCTTTCTATCTGACAAATAGGGCTGCAAGAACTCAGCTAGTTTGTAGAAAAGCCACAGATGAAAAACACTGACAGCCAGTGCCCAAAAAAGAACAAGCTGCATAATTTACCGTGGTTCACCAAGTTTGAATGTTGTAAAGTTATATCCAAAGCTGTCACCTTCATAGATTGAGTGACCTCTTGTGATAGTAAAGGTTATGAAATAAAGAAACATATCTTACAACTTATTAATCTTTAGACAAACATTCAGAAGGATCTCTGACTGCTATTTGCAGATAGCAGAAAGTATGAGACAAAACACTTCTGTGAAAATTTGTGGGGAAAATAAATCAGGGTTTTGGAAAAAAGACTTTGCATCTTCTTTCTGGGATGGAGTGGCTTTGATCTTTAAATACTTACATATGAATCCAAATAGAGTTGGGGGTTTTCTCAAGTTTGCATAAGTGATTTGCATTTCAAAAGACCCTGCAGTAAACCCCAGTTAAAGTCCCAAAAGTCTTCTAAGAAGATGATTAATTTGAGAAATCCTTTGTTAATAATTAGTGGCACTGACTCCTGGGTGAAAAAAAATAAATCATGTATCATCACACACTGCATTGTGGACTTTGAAATCAGTTTCTTTTTGAAATCATGATTAAGTGTGTGACGGAACGTTAGTATTTACATTTGAGTTCATAGGAATGTAAAGAAATCATATAAAGACTCTTTAACAACATTACAAAAAATATAGTTTGCTTTTCTCTGAGCTTTGTAGAGCCACATGAATTGATAAGCAATATAATTTTTTTTTTTACCATCAGCATACTATGGATCAAAATTCTTCTTAAACACTACGAAAGAAGACTGAAACCTCTGTTTTGAGTTCACCATCTAAATGTACGTAAAGAAACATCAAATAGGTAGATATGGCTTGACTACATGAAACAGCATTTCTATAGAATAGAATGGGTATTTAACCTCTCCCTCCCCTCCCCCCCCCCAAAAAAAAAAAAGAGGGCAAACCAAACTTAATCACCATCCAGTACTACTGAGCCCAAAGCTATATCAGTCCTTTCCACATGGTGAGAGCTTCCCTAGCTTGAGTTCCAGGACTGTGCAGATCAGGTGAGACTGCTAAAAGTCATCTTGATCACTTCCCTCATTCAAAGCAGTTACAGTTACGGAGGGTTGCTCAATGCCTTTTCTGGTAAAGTTATGGATATCTGCAAGGATGGAGATTTCACAGCCTTGCTGGACAACCTGTGGCAGTATTTGAACACTCACATGGTGGGGGTTGGCAGAAATAATCCTTGTATTTGATTAATTTCTTGTGCTGCAACTTGTCTGTGTTGCCTCTTATCCTAGCATTGTGGAAATCTGAGGAGAGTCTGCTCTGTCTTCACTAGCCTTTCAATTAGGTAATTCAAAAGTGATGTAAGATCTGCTGCTGAAACCTTCTCTTCTGGCTGAACTTGCTCTCTCAGCTGCTTCTCCTGTGTGCCCTAGTCGTCTGGGTGGCATTTCAGAGCCCTGAGTGCACAAAGTCCTTCAGCCCCTTTCCTGAAAGAAGCAGGGACCTCCATGTACTACTTGAGAGCTGCGTTTAAGCTCAGCCCCTCAGCCTCAGCGCTTGCCTGAGCAATGTTGGGGATATGTGGGGATAAGTGGATCAGGACCGTGGCAAAGGCAGACTGGGTCTTGTGTCTCATGTCTTCTTTTATCAAACTGCCTGAGGTATCAACACAAGATGTTAACCTCTTTAGTTGATGTGAATCATTATGACATCTCTAAAATCACTTTTATACTATTTATTGTTATTTCAGCTGAGGTTCTGATCCATCTTTCGTTTCCCACTGGAGCAGATACAGCTCCAGGCCAAACAGTGTCACGTGTACCTCACTGCCTGATGAAACCCTTCTTTTCTCACTTTTCACACTGCCTTCCTTTCACGTTGCGACACTTATCCATTGCTGTGAAAGAGCATTGGCGAAAGAGATATTTTTGTTCTGGGTTAGGCACCTAAAAGTTAGTAATTAAAATAATAATTGGCTATCTCATGTGGATTAACATATGCACCACAGTTCTGTAATGCCTTAGAGGGAAAAAGGAGGCTGAATATGTGAATTTGGACAGGCCACTGAAGAGATTTCAAGAGGTCAACTTATTTTTCCATCTGTCCTACACCAGGATCAACTTTGTCTAAAGTTTTCTGGTAGAAAGCTATGTTTCTGGTGTAGGAAGCAAATCCTAGGCCTTCTTTTGCTGCTGGAGGGGAAAAAAAATAATAAAACATACTAAAAGCTGATAATTCACTAAATTTTCAAAGCAAATGTCCTTGACAAAGCAACCTCCGAAATACTATTTTGGTGGCATTGATGTTCATGACAACCATGTTGGAGATTCAGTGCACAATTTCTAACAGAAGGAGCTATAGACTGTCTTTCTTTAACACAAAATGGATAAGTTGCCTCAGGAAACTGTTAACTAAACATCTTCGATGTATTTTTTTGATAGGTATTGGGCACCACTGAAATCTTTCATCAGTAGTTGTCTCTTTCCTCACTGCTCTAAAATGCAATACTGGCACTGCTTTTGGCTCAGCGCTTTTGTGTCTTCTTCCAAAAAGTCCTGCTTTTGTGTTGTGAGATAAACTGCTGGATCTGCTATGTATCACAACCTGGAATATCTGGAAGGTAAGCACAATGTCCTTAAGCTAGACTTTCTCGTTCCTTTTCACAGTTGACTATAAATCATGCAATTTAGAAGAAAGCTGAGGAAATAGCTTTATGTTGTGTGACTGCTATTAGCTGGTCACTAATATGCATAAATGCTTTATGGAGGTGCAGCTGGTACTACTGTAAATTCCATACTTCATTTCTTCATTGAGCTCCCCTTTCTTCTTCCACATTCTCCTCCTTACCATAGTCCTCTCTTTCCTCCCCACTCTCCCATGTCTCAGGGAGATACACGTTCATGGTGATAAATGAACTCGATGGTTAGACTAGGTGATCTCTCAAGATCATCTAAATGATCTAAAATGATATTTAAAGGTCCCTTCTGACCAACACTATTCTATGATTCTGTGATTCCTGTATCCATGCTAAATCAGACTGCTTTCTCCCCTATCTTTGCACTAATGTCCTTTTTTCTGAACTCTGGAATTCTTATGATTTCCTTTTTGAGTAGAGAGTTGGGTGAGGAAGACTTGCTTGGCCTCCTACAGACACGATGGCTTTTGTAGTAAAGTAAATACAGCTTCATTTATCTTCTAGTGCTGCAGGTTTTATCAGCAGCAGTGCTTTATTGAAGGAAACCGTTATCAGAAGGGTTGTTGGACTCCCAAGTGTTATATTTTTTCCCTCTTACACTTGACACAATCCTTGTTTTTGTGCTGTTAGTAAAATGTACCCATCGGTCAGCCCCACTACTGTAATGCACAATAAGTAGCCTCTAAAGGGAAAATACTCCTAACCTACCTTGCCTGTAATGAATTGTTTCCCTGTAACAAATTTTTAAAAATGCAAACTCTCTAGCCACATTGTCTGCTTACTGCTGAAGGAGATTTTCCATTTACAGGATTTTTAAGCTTATCTTTTTCTATGAGATTTCCTCAGAAATCCATTTGTTGGGCCAAGCTGGAAAGCTTGCTTATTGTCCCAAGATAAGCAAATATGTGTTAAGTATGAAGAAGTAAATCTTTTTATATATTTTCTGCCTTCCTGCTCATTATTTTAAAACTACTGAAGTTACTGGTATTGTAAGTTTTTCTTCATTTCTGATGTTTGCTGGTTCATTCTGTCGTTTGCTGGTTTATTTCCTGTCATACTAAGGCTTTTTCAACTTCAGTGGTTTGCATTTTGAGTGCTTGATTTCCATTGAAATAAAGGTAATAAGATGACTCATCCCTTGAGTGGCAGGAAAAACTAATTGTTGTATGCTTGGCCCTGTATCCACTGAGAACTGCACTCAGTTTTGGGCACCTCAGTCAACCTCCAGGGAGGTGGTTGAGGCACCGTCCCTGATGGTATTCAAGAGAGGAGTTGACATGGTGCTCGGAGATATGGATTAGTGTTGGGTGGTGTTTCGTGTGTGTGTGTTTTTTGGCTGGGTTGGTTTTTTTTTTTAATTGGTTGGACTAGATGATCTTAAAAGGTCCCTTCCAACCTAGGTGATTCTGTGATTCTATGATAAGAAGGACCTCAGACTACTAGAGTGCGTCCAGAGGAGGGCGACCAAGATGGGGAAAGGTCTCAAGGGCAAAACTTACGAGGAGAGAAGGCTGAGGGGTGACCTCATTGCAGTATACAAACATCCTTAAGGCGGGCAGTGGAGGGGGAGGTGCTGATCTCTCTCTGGTGCCCAGTGATAGGACACAAGGGATGGAATGAAGCTGCATCACGGGAAGTTCAGATTGGATGTTAGGAAAAGGTTCTTCACTGAGAGGGTGTTTGGTCACTGGAACAGGCTCCCCAAAGAAGTCATCATGGCACAAAGCCTATCAGAGTTCAACGAGCATCTGGACAATGGTTTTAGTCACATTGTTTAGTTTTAGGTAGTCCTGCGAAGAGCAGGACTTGATTAACCTTATGGGTCCCTTTCAACTCAGAGATATTCTATGATTCTTCCTCTTCCCTTCTTCTCCATGACTTTTACAACTAATGGGTAATAATGGTGATGGGAAGTGAAATTCTCATTCTTACATTGAGACTGCCTTGACTTTTTTTTTTTTCTGGTCAGATCCAACCAGTCTCTCTGCAGTACAGTCAGGTTGTGCCACCAAGGGTGTCAGACTGCCAGCTCTCCCCAAGCCTTCATCTGCTCCTCACCCGCCTTTCCAGATAACTTCTCAGGTGAGCCCTTTTCTTTTTGTTTGAAAGGCTACAACATACGCACGGTACTTGCCTTTTAATTTTATTCTGTCTCCATGCTAGCAGCTGTTGGATATGCAAGCAGGAGGCCATCCCATTCTTACTAGCAAAGGCAAAGTAGGCAATTTTAGCCAGTGCGGCATTTGCTGAATCTGTGCTACAGTGCTTTATGCCTTTAAGACTAGCTGGATAACCCATGTACAGACCTTAACTTTTTCCAAGTTTGTTTTTTTTTTCTGTATACATATCTGCAAAAATATTTTGTCTTTTCAGGTAAAAATTCAGACTACTGAATAATAAAATACTAGCAAGAATTTTGTTAACTAATTCAAAGTTGGTATAAGCCTAGGGGGCTGGAAATACACAGAGCTTACACATGAATGTTTTTTTCCAAGAGATTTTAAGCTTTTATTAGTTTTCTGTTATTTAAAGTTGCAGTTCTCTAACTCTGTGTTAGAGCTTAGTCTTAAATACACATTTCCTCAAGGTGTTATTTTTTTCCTAAGCGATTATCACAAAGATTGGTCAGGTGAACAAAGAAAAAGTCTTGAATTTTCACTTCGTAGCTCAAGGAAATAACTTCTTTCTGGTTTTGAGTTGATAAAGACTCCACTCAGTCCTGTTAAAGCAAAAAGTAGATATAATTTCCTGAGAACCAAGCACGGAACCAGTTGGGCAACTTTTTATGGGTAAGGAAAAAGTCTTTTTTTTCATGGGGGGGGAATGGGATACATCATTTTTATTCTGAAGTTACATAGAGCTGACTGAGATCTTGATGCACCTTAATGTGTGGTATTTTTAATTGCTTTCTTTGTCAAAAAGGTCTCTGCTTCCTTTCCATCTCACTTAGGGTCCTATCCCAGTATGATCATTTATTTTAAAATGTAGGACTAGAAAAAAAGTCCAGCTATCAATTTGCTACTGCCATTTACAGGACAAAAGAACATAATCCAACAGAAAACTTGTGACCCTCATGCTTCTCCACAAGACAGCAGAAAAGGTTCAATGAAACATTTAAGTTTATTGAATACAGTTCTAATACAATAAAGACAAGCAGCTGTCATGAATATGAAGGTAAATGCTTTTACATTATCGCATTGACTTTCACACTGAAACACCAACTGTCCAATCTTTTTTTAATATCACACTTGGGATATGATTTGGTGGGATGGCTCCTATGACTGGAATATTGGAATGGAAGGATACAGTCTCTTTTGGAAAGACAAGCAGGGGAGATGAGGAGGGGGTGTTGCCCTCTATATCGAGGACCAGCTGGAGTGCATGGAGCTCCACCTGGGGATGGATGAAGAGTTGACTGAGAGCTTACGGGTCAGGATTAAAAGGAGCACAGGGGCAGGTGACGTTACAGTGGGGGTCTGCTACAGGGTATCCTGGGCTGCATCAAAAGAAGTGTCCCAAACAGGACGGGGGGGTGATTCTGCTCCTCTACTCCGCTTTGGTAAGACCCCACCTGGACTGCTGCATCCAGCTCTGGGCCCCCCAACATAAGAAGGACATGGATCTATTGGAACAGGTCCAGAGGAGGACCACAAAGATGATCAGAGGACTGGAGCACCTCTTCTACGAGGACAGGCTGAGAGGGTTGAGGTTGTTCAGCCTTGAGAAAAGAAGGCTCCAGGGAGACATTATAGCAGCCTTCCAGTACTTAAAGGTGCCTAAAGGAAAGATGAGGAAGGACTCTCTATCAGGGAGTGTAGTGATAGGATAAGGGGTAATGGGTTTAGATGGAAAGAGAAAGATTAGGTGTTAGGGAGAAATTCTTTACTGTGAGGGTGGTAAGGCACTGAACAGGTTCCCCAGAGAAGCTGTGTGAGTGTCCAGAGGAGAAAAAGGATAGGTCTGGAGTTGTTGGAAATGGGGACAGAGAGACTGGAGTCAGAAAAATGGAGCGAAGAATATCCAGAGTGAGGAAATGAGAGAAGTTGCAGACACCTGATGAGTCAATTGGTAGAGGGATACTGCACCGTGATAATGAGTTGGAGGGAAAAACCCTGCCTGCCTCATTAATTGTGAAGCTTATGCAGTGACTGTCACCGGAAGATTTGCTCAGCTGGAAGTAGAAAAACAGGCAGAGTCTCATGACAAGAAAGTAGAAAAAGGGACAATCTTGGACTTTTTAATGTCTTCAACAGGCTTCAGAGGGGGATAGAGACAGGGAGAGCAGAGTCTGGAGAAAGCAGGCAGTCCTTTTATGAAGATGTCTACAGCACAGTGATTTTAGCTCATATGGCCGTACTCAGGCTAACTTTAAGCCAGCCTAGTCAAGTAGAGCCTGCTGCTGAAGGATTATAGTAATGCACAACTAAACGCAAGCCTATCATTAGCAAAAAGTCCTGCTAGGGTAGTAGAAATGGCCTAGTAGGCATGTTAACTAATCATGGATGGCTGTGTAATTTTGTTGTGTCTTCCCACACACCTAGCAGCAAGATAAAGTAATGAGTGACCCACTAAAGAGATGCAGAAAGAGGTAGAAAAACTGCTCTTCCAAAGTATTTATGCAGTATACGTGGAGAGGCTTTCTAGGGCGTGTTAAAGTCTGTTAAAGATTAGTGACATGTAGGCACTTATGTCCCCAAAATGCCTTGAAAATCAACTCCGCAGTTACAGACTTTCTTCCTTTATTCTCATTATAAAACTGATCCAAAATGGGACATGAAACCTCAGAGTACACAGGTCTCTGAATATAAATGGTATAAATGGGAATGAATATCAGACTAATTTGCAAGACAGGGATACTATAAAATGAACATTTTTCTCTTTTTTAACATCTTCATTTCAGGACCATATAATTGGCTAATGTGGAGCTTTTGAATCATATGTCTTAGCTTCATGAAGGATCTCAAATGAGCACATTGTCCCCTAATGAATGTTAGAACTTTCTGAGAAGGAGCAGCAGCTAGAATTTCAAACCGAAAAGTCATTACATCACACCCAGCCTGCGCCTCGCCGTACTGCAGTGCAATGCTTCCCAAATTCTTCAGCTCGTTGGCTTGTTTCAACTGTTCAAATTTCAGCAGGTAAGTTTGTTAATGAAGCGTGTCACTGGAAGTCTTAGGAAGATCACGTGCATATGCTATAATGCAAGATTAGTTCATATGCAATAACACAGTATGATGTTGTGAGCTTGCTACTGTCTACTTATCAAGCCGATTTCTAGCAGAGTGCAATTTGGGAAACATTTGTCTGTGAGGCTGAAAACATATCAGAGTATTAAAAGATTATTGTTATAGTTTGCTATTTATATGACTTTATATCTGTATCTGTATGATTTTTATTTTTTTATTTATGTAACGTTCCTGCTAGTAACACAATGCTTCTGCATGTCTGAGATTAAATTTCATGATAGTTCTTTCATTTGGCCAAAAGGGACTAACAACCTTGGGGTACTTGATATTTGGATCACCTAATGGGTTCCGGAGGCTCTGAGACTCTTCTATTTTCAGAAAAAAACAGGCACTTCCCCTGCAAAAATCCTTGTTCTTTAAGGTAACCTACATTAAACTCCCCAAGAAATGGAAGGCAGCCCAAGTCACTTTTTTGGGGAGCCAAAATATCTCTACGTTCAATTTTAAAACCGGAGTCCTCTAATAATATTTGAGCATAGCAGGCAGCCTTTCCTTATTAGTGCAGGAAGAAATCCATCCACTTCTTGATGAGCTTGAGGCAACTCTCTATCTTGCTTTTAGATGACTGAGCACAGTCAATTATAGATGGCAAATATACTGCAGATTTTCATCTGTATAGCCAACTGGGCTACCTAATTTGTTTTCTCCTTTTTGGTGGCATTACTTCTGGGTTCTGAGAACAGTTGGTTTCATCTCAGGGCAAGAAGGAAGTACTGAGGCCCAAGGTTTAAAAAAAATGCATAAAGTACTGTTCTTAGCTATATTTCACCTGTGTGTACTGACCAGTGAGCTCTTCTAGGTGAGATAAACATATTTGATGTAAGAGAGCCATTACCCCTCACTGTATGTGTTAGCACCATCCTGTATACATCCTACCCTTCTCCACCCCTCATTCCCACTTTAAGTGTGAGGAACTGAGGGAGAGAAAATGCCTTCCTGAGGCTGATGGGGGAAGCCTGCAGCAGAAAAAGCAGCTGAAAACTGAACACGAGCTGTGACAGTACTAGCCACAGGTCCTGCCTTTCCCGCTGTTAGCCATAGACCTGGACTCAATGAAGATAGCCCATGCTTCTGCAATTCAGATCACCAACTGCTCAGCTGCAGAAATGAATTTTAATTTTTTACAATCTGTGAAAAATCAGTGTTTTCAGTGTTTTAGCTATAATCACTTTGAAAATGAAAATCCTATTTTTTTAAATGATTTTTTTTCCATACTGTGCTTTAGTGCACATCATCGAGTCATGAATTTCATTCCTTTTGGATTAAACTAAACTGAAGGAGACACTCTGAAATGTTCCAGCCCTTAAGGGGTACTTGGTCTACAGGACTAGAGCAAAGATGTCCCAAGATAAAACTCCCTGAAATGCATCTGTTGTGGACCTTAAGTCCTCATCAACAGCTGGTGATTTACATATAGGCTAATTTAGACATAGGCAGAAGGGTGAAGGCGCAGTGCAGGGACTGGGAATGGGGAACCGTCCTGTTTTAACATGGACCCTTCACCACGGGTTGTGTGGGAAAGTCTCTGTACCGAGGTCTGCCTTAGAACATGATTTTTCCTTTTAATAACACCTGTAAATCATCAGCAATGCAGTAGGCTGCATGGGCATAAATAGGAGGATTTCTCCTAAGTGTACCCTAAAATGTTTGCAGGAGATCTTTTGTGAAATGCTGCGAAGTACTTCTGGAGCTTTCTAATTTTTTTCAGTAAAAGCCCTTATTACAATTATAAAGTTAATAGCCTTATATTACCATCAAATTCTGGAGGGGGAAAAAAAGAGTGTTACTCTGTAACCCGCTTAATGTTTATAAAAGAAAATACTGTTGTTCACTCCTTTAATCGGTGTTTCTTTATAAAATATAAAGTTTGTTTGGTTGGTTTGGTTTAAAGTACATATGCTAACGTGTCTATTAAAATATGCATTAAGAACAAAATATCAACTTAATCTTGTTTTCTCACAAGAAATATTCTCTCTTCTTGCTCTGTGTGTTACAGGTCTCAAAAATGCCTGGGAAGAATGTATTTATGGCTCCAAAGTGAGTTTAGTGAATGTTTTTCTCTGCAAGTTTAATTCTCTCCCTCTGTCTGCATGTATTACAGTCCTTGGTTATTGCACACTAACACATTTTTTCCTGTCACAAGCCTTTTTTTTTTTTTTTTCACTCAGAACTACAAGGGTAGAACTCTCTAATTTGTTTAAATTGTTTGGATTGAATTGAAAGTACTTCCGAGTGGTATAGGAAGATGAGTGATTGGCATAGTGTTTTTGCAATATGTATATTGGGCATCAAGCCAGGGACAAGCTGTGCTTAGAAAAAAAAAAAATAAATGCAGAACAGAAACATTTAGAAATTTGTGAGTTTCCCAAATCAGAATAGATATTCATGGCCCACCCTCCTGCCAGGCTTCAAATTGTCAGAGTAAATATGTAGGCATTTTGAGTCTTTAAAACAAACAGAAAGGATAATAGGAAGCTGGTAAGATCAGAGTTCTGCCCTCACTTTTGCAGGAAGAAGCCAGAAAGCATTACCCATTTATCACTAAGGTGCTCACAGTTTTAGAGCTCTGCCAGCCTGGAAAGTTGCTCTGCAGGGACACAGTGAGAAGAAGAGGAGGTATTTCTCTTTAAAGCAGACCTACCTCAGACATTTCTACCTTGGAAAGGATTTTGCTAAGCTTGCAAGTTGACTAAACACAAGGTAAAGATTGGCAAACAAAGTGTATCTTGAAGTGAAGCTTTCTGGTGTCTGCTTCGCTTCAAGATGGTAGACAAAAGATATTTCCCTCCTATTTTCCAGCTTTCAGTTCCTAATGGATACTGCATTATATTTCCAGCATTAATTCGTGACATCAAATGTTTTTCTACATGTTTAGTGGCCATTCTCAACCTCATGAAAATGTCTGGCAGCCTTACCAAGGCAGCAGAAGTGTGATGATGAGGATATTTGCTGAGGATATGGAAGACATGACTTCAGGTATCAGCTTCTAATGGGTTGAATGGGCCTCTTCTTATGCCTCATCTTGCTTTATAACACTTTAATTTGTGCATGTGTAGTTATTTATATATTATATTATACTACATATATAATATACATAATATATATAATATATATGTATGTGTATATATACGTGTGTATATATATTAAGTATCTTCTTAATCAGTTTCACTGAAAATGTTCCCATTGTTTATATGAGTTTTGCATGGTGATTGCTGCTGGGACATTGCTGAAATGGAATCAATTAGAAATACTTATTTAGGTGTATTCCCACTGCTCTTAGCAAACCCCAGTTATGAACTCAGGTGACCCTGCTGTGCTAGGTGTTGTACAACAGGACCTGCTGTGAAAACCTTATTAACATAAGCAACATAAATACCAAATATATCTTGAAAGAAAAGACTGAGAATTGGGTAAAGATCAAAGGGGTTTTGCTCTATTGATTTTATTCTCCTTTTAAGCAAAAGGTGGTTTTCTTAAGTAGGGGAAATTCTGCTCATTTTTCCCTCACGTCCATCTTGTTTTCCTGCTAGTACTCGTACAGCCAGAATAAGGTGGCTTTTTAGAAAGATGAACACTGGGTTTTCAGGCCTTCCAGGATGTATTTCTATATTTCCTTCATGATGTTTCCAGTTTCTATGCTTCTTTTGTAAGTTTTATGGTACTTTGTTATAAAATAGAACTTTTGAATATGGATGGTGGCATAAGCTTTATAATATTCTTTCCTTAAAAGTATCTGAGCAAGAGAGCAACATAATAGTAAATTTCGCCCTCTCACAGTTGCAAAATTAAGTAAGCTCCAGTCCTATTTCAAGTTTCAAAGACTCAGAACACACACAAAAAAAACAAGTGGCAAAAAGATAAATGTGCTGCTTAATTAAAGTATCATGCTTCTGCATGCTATCCTGGAATTTTGTGACCCATGTGTTATGTACTCTGGTGTTCCCAGTGCTCCAGAAGAGCAATGTTGCTCCTGTGTTTAAAGCAGGTACTTAGTGGTATTGAAAAAGTGGTTTACTGGAAGGCAGTTGTATAATCCTATTTCACGTTTACATCACTTGCTTAAGTGATTTACACAACATAAACTGCTGCTAATGAAGTTCTGCTTGCCTCGGGCTTACACAGGCATTCAGACTTTTTGTCTTAAGTGCAGTTAAAGGCTTCTTTCAAATGCTTTAGACCTTGTGATATTCATTTTATCAGGTGAGGGAGGTGGTTGATATAGCCTGATCAGCCCAATGGAGCTGGACGGGTTTAAAACTGTGTAAACTCCTGAATCTACAAGCTCCAGAAAGCAGGATAGGTAAGCACAACTGAGGTGACACAGGATGGCAGGGGTTTTTTTGGAGACTAGTGAAAGTATGGGCCTCACAAAAGCCTAATTTCTCACAGGCATAAATGAAAGTAGCGGAATTATTTCTGCCTGAACTTTGATTAATACAATGCCTATGAAAAGAGATGTGATAGCTGACTGTGTACTCCTGGAGACATACATTTTTGTAGAGTTGAAAATTTGTGAGATGCCAGTAGAATATGTTACAAGACAGGGGGCTGAAGAATAGCTACCCATAAATATGCAAGCCTACTTAAAACTTTAAAAATTATTTTTAAAAGCAATATTTTACATTTTCTCTGAATATTATACAGTCATAGCCTACAGAATCCATTTTATCATCTATTACTTCATTATAATATATGGCCTTGCTAGGATTGAATTGCATCTATAATTTACTTATCTCTGAACAGTTTCTCAGGTCTGAGACACATCCTAAAACAATTGTCTAATGTCAGCTTCATTTGACAAAGAGGAACGGTAGCATTTTTACCTCAGTTTTATTTTTTGTAACAAATTTCTCTCACATCCCTTTGATTCCTGCTTAAAAAAAAAAGAATACAAACACAAAGGCAGAGGGAGCCTCTTTTTTTCCTTTTCCCCTCCTAGAAGAAGATCAAATAGGAAAACAAATTGAAATCAGTAGAATGTAGTGATTTCACTGAGTCCATGGCTTCTGAGTCACCTTTGGACAAAATATTGGGCCACTTCCTCTACTTTCCACTTGGCTAGTGACTCAGAGTTGGAAGTGGAGACTCAGGCCAGGCATGGTTTGTGCACTCCCTCTCTATTCTAGAGAGAGAGGAATAGGCAGTGAGCCTCCAGCTGGACTCTCTGCAGGAGTTCAGAGCCTCAGTTCGATGTGCTGCACATGCAGCTATGTTATAAACAACAACAGCCTGTTAAGACCCAAAGGGAGAGGGGGAAACAAAAAAAAAACCTCTTCCCCCTCATTTACTGGCTTTCATGTTGCTATAAATAGTAATTACTCTAAGGCAGAGAAGCATTTGCCAAAAGACAACCTGTATAGCACAGAAATGGTGATGCTTTGTCTGGGTTTACCAATCTGGTATCATAACCAGATAACTAGTTCCCAGTGAAGCCTGTAAGGGCTGTGATGTGCTAATAGGCATTTGTGGCACTAACCATTCCTACCTCCACTCCCCAGCCCGCCCACGAGCCCAAAGAGCTCCATTTCAGCCGACCCAGGGCCCTTGGTCTTGCTGCAGGAATGCTGTAGGATGCTGCTCCTCTCTTCTCTGTCCTGTCTCCTGGATGGACCCCTTGGATGAGCTGAGACACCAAGTCGACAAGACTATGTTGTCTTTCTACTCATGGTAAGTATTGGAGCAATTCTTCAGGATCAGGATTTACAGTCTCTGTTGAAGGGATACACATGGGGACTTTTATTAGGAAATTTGTATATCCTTCACTCCATTTCTGGTTTTCTGCAGGAAGAAAGAAAATCATCCCACCTCTTATGCCATTAGTATTTTTTTCAAGGGATTCTCACAAACGCTTTTCCCATACAATTTTTCTTCTTATTTTACCCCCTATTCACCTGAGTTTATTGATTTTAATATACAATAAGTAAATAGGTATACCGAGTAAAGAGAAGTACAAGACAAACAAGATGGGATTCAGGACTGAGAGTTATAGCAGCAATTTAAGTATAATTCTCAATGTGTTTTTCCCTGTGTTTTCTGTAAACCGTCTGCCTTTGCAGCCTAAAAACACCAGAAATGTTCTTTTTTTCCCTGCTTTGGTTTTTTTTTTTCCTTCCAAAACCTTTGTGATCCTGGCTCAAAGACTGCAGAAATCTGTGAGAGTCATTCCACAGACTGTAAGACTTTATCAGACCCTCTATGTGGTTTAACTTGTACCCTTCAGAGACTACAGCTTTGATTGCAAAGAGCCTTGGCTCAGACTCCAAAGTAATTCCTGGGACAACAGCTCCTCTAGCACTGTTTGCTCTGGTGTAACTAGTGCAGGTCTCTGTAGAGCTGGCAGGAAAGTTAAGATAGATCTTCCCTTTTGACTTGCATGTGGTACTAGGGAAGGGAGGGAACATGACCTATACGCAATAAAACACAGTCCTCTCAAAAGACAACAGCATAAAAAAAAATTCTAATGTAACATTTTCTTTGTTCCAACTTACCCTTTTGGGGGGAGCGATTTTATGACAGGAAGGATAGAAATGGGAAACATTGATACAACACTGTAACTTCAAATTAAGCACCTTTATCCTGAAGTGCAAAGATACAAATGAAACAGCCAGAGGCAGAGGTTTCCCTGCTATCCTGCAGTATAGCACTGAGTCCAAGAATGAACGAAGCTCTGTCTTTCTCTAGGTATTTTCACTGTCTAGCTTAACATCTTTGCCCATTTCCTCCATGCTACCAACCCTTTAAGCTTTGTCATCCTTCTCATTGGCTTCTTGTGTGCTCTCTTCTGAGATGTCAAAACCTTTGTACATTTGTCTGCAATGCAAAGCGTTGCTGGGTTCATCTGCCTGGAGGTCTTCTAAACCAAGTCTCCAAGGGTCTTAGAGTGCCATCTGATCTTTACAGCCATGGTGGATTCACCTTGGCCAGCAGCCAAACACTCACCCTGCATCTCTTTCTCTCTCCTTTTGCACGGCATGAGGAGAAATTAGAAGGAAGGAGAGAAGATTTGTGTATAGAGATAATAACAGTTTAATAGGAAAAGCAAAAGCTGTGAGGGCAGAAAAAAAAAGAAAAAAGAGAGATTAATTCACTACTTTCCATCAGCAATTAAATGTCCAGCCTCTTCCTGAAAAGCAGGAGTTCAGCACATGTAGTGTTTGCTTGGGAAGACAAATGGTGGAACGATAAACATCCCCCTTTTATCTCCCTTTGCCCGAGCTTTTCCTGCTGAGCAAGATGTCATATGGCACAGGATATCCTTTTGGTCAGCCGAGTTCAGCTGTCCTGATTAATGCTGCTGTCAGTCTTCAGACATACTCAGGTAGATGGGAACTACGAGTGTACTTTGGTCAGTGTCAGGTTTTTGCCTCAAGAAAAAGTGGAATTGTTCCTAAACACCTTTTTAGATAGCCTGGCAAAGAGGCTAAGCCTGCATATGAAGGAAGAGAGTGACCCAAAAGAGAAGCTGTGAGAAATTGTATGATTCCTTGGTTTTAAACTGTGTTGAAAGTCTTGAAAAGCAATAAATGGGACACAGAATGAGAAAAAACAAACAAACAAGCAAACAAACAAAATTATGATCAAGAAAAACAAGTCAAAGTAGAAAAAGGATTGAGAAAGGCCAGGGTTGTGGGAACTATGGATGAAAGTAATGAAGTTTGTCTAGTGGTAGTAGAGAAATGAAAAACCTGAATATCCTCATTCTGACCTTTTGAGTGTCCTCTGTAGTAGCTGCTGTGAAAAGGTCACTTTCTGGTACTGATCACAGCAAGGAAGAACTGCTTAATTCTCGGTTCCATATCAAGTGAGGATTTAAGATGTCTTGTTTTTTATGACATGTTCTTAACAAGCAGTAAATGGATTATCAGGATCAATGTTAGCTGTACAACAGATAGACCACAATACCAGACATTTATGAAACGATAATGCGCACCTACAAATTCCTAAATGCCATTCTGTAATCCCAAAACATTCTAACCTTGCACGTGTGTGTATGTACACACTCACATACCACAGGCTATTTCTGTTAGCAGCACACATCCCCTCTCATGGCAGTGTGCATTCATAGAATCATAGAACAGTTTGTGTTGGAAGGGACCTTGGAGATCATCAAGTTCCAACCCCCCTGCCATGGGCCAGGGACACCTCCCACTAGATCAGGTTGCTCAAAACCTCATCCAGCCTGGTCTTCAACACTTCCAGGGAAGGGACATCAACAACTTTTCTGGGCAACTTGTTCCAGTGTCTCACCATCCTCACAGTAAAGAACTTCTTCTTAATATCTAACCTAAATCTCCCCTCTTTCACTCTAAAACCATTACCCCTCATCCTATTGCTACAATCCCTGACAGAGTCCCTCCCCATCTCTCCTATAGGTCCCCTTTAGGTACTGGAAGGCTGCTATAAGGTCTCCCTGGAGCCTTCTCTTCTCCAGGACGAACAGTCCCAATTCTCTCAGCCTGTCTTCATAGGAGAGCTGCTCCAGCCCTCTGGTCATCTTCGTGGCCCTCATAGAATTGCCTAGGTCAGAAGGGACCTTTTAGATCACGTAGTCCATCCATCAAGCTAACACTGACAAAAACCATCACTAAACCATACCTCTGAGCACTATGTCTATTCCCCTCCTTGCACACCCTGTGTGGGAGACGTGCGCGCTCCAGGCTCGTGTGTGTGGATCCCTGCCATTCCCCACATCCTGCTGACCCACACGCCTGTGACAAAAAGTCCTCCAGGAGTCACAGTCCCTTTGTACAGCTGATCAGTGTAAGAGACTGTTTTTCAAGCTGGAGAGGACAGTTTCAGCAAGAAGTTTTGCAGCACGCATTTGTGCAGTGGAAGAAGCAGGTAAGAGTTGTCACACGTGAACTGAGTTTAACCTTTCTTGCTTGACTGAGAGAACCAGTCTTAACTTTAGCATTTCCTAACATTAAAAAGCTTGACTTCAGTGCTGTAATGTCCTTTTAATGTGTGTGTTTGAATGAATCCCAGGTGATTGTATTCTTTTTGCTTGTTACTACCATTCCTTTTTCTATTTGAAATCCTCCTAATTGTACCTTAGAGCAGGACTGTATTTCCTGATTGTTTTGGGGAAGGCGTTAAAGAAGTGAGTAGCTAAGAACAAACTTCACTTAATGCATTATCTGACTTTAAATAATGAACCCCAAATCTCCCAATTTTGTGTAAGAAATAGAGATCTCTTTCAAGATTACAGATGAATACTGTCTACAGCTGTGTAGACACCACATGCTCTCTGGAGGAGCTGGGTTTTGTTTTCAGGGAAGCATTTTTTTACTTCTAGGCACTATTTTCTCACATGGTTCCTTTAGGAATTCAGCTGTGCTTTTCCCTGTTTTCTTTTGCCATAATTAAAAGTAAACTTCAATTCTTTCTTGCTTGCCTACAAGGACAGCTCTTTTAGCCAGATCTTCCAGGAACAGAGGAAGAGAAATCCCTTTCCAGTTCAAGGCTTTCCTGTTGCACTAAAGGCATCTCAAACATGCACACATCTCTTCTCATGGAATCTTAAAATTCTATAATTTTTTGTACCAGGTAAGAAAAATTGAACTTGAACATTGTGTTCTTTTGGAAGGATTCTGTGCTGGGGTGGAGAAGATACCTCTAAAATGTTGGTGGCTTGATTTCTATATGTTTTTTCTCTCCAGACCCTTTTCTCTCTCCTTTCCTTCTCTTCTCCTCTGACTCCCTCAGCTTCCCCCAAATCTATTGAGAGTACAGAGAAAAATAATCAAGAGTTGGGAAATCTCTAACCTACCACACAGAGGATTCTTGCCTGCTATTTTATATTCCAGAAGAGAATTCTTAAAGAATCCAAAATTTAATCTTTCACGCTTTTTCTCTTATAAAATCCTGTGATCAGAGACATCTTGAAAATTATGCTTTTAGCTTAAGATCAGCTTGTATTTTTAGACAAAAGTATGCAACTAAAGTTCACTGCACAAAGCCTCCCATTTTAATAACTTAAGCTCATGAAAAAAGTGTCCGAATAATTCAGACAATTAACCCTGATACATTTACAACTCTGTGGTTCCCCCTCAGGAAGACTGAATCTTTTTTTATAACTTTAACTGGGGAACTAGCTGCTGAGTAAAGGGTATGTACGTTCCCATTAGAATGGCTATTTCTTACATTAAAAATATAGCAAGCTATTAAACCCTTAAAATGTAATCATTAACATTTAGCACACTATGCCTGATGCATTAAAAACATTATGTGCGGCTGATCTGACTGACTTACAGAAATATCAAATGGCTTCAATGTATCTTTGCTTTTTCTTTTAATTTTAGGTGATATTGCTGTGTTCTTACTAATTTGCATCAGTGAGTTCTCCTATTTCGATGTGTTTATCATTTGAAAATTATAAAATATAATTATATGTAGTCTTTTAGAGAGCTAATTCTGACTCATTTTTCATTCTGACTTTCAGGAAGCATAAGTGTCAGTTTGTGAGTAAATTCACTATCATTTAAATATATTGTTAAAATAATACCTACTGTACAATATGACATACAGCCTAATTCATATTCATTCTTTGTAGGTGGCACACATTAAATCTTCATATTTAATAATTATACGATCTTAAGATTTTCTTTTAGAAGAATCTCCTTCTCTTCCTTGACCATGAGAAAGTGCTAACATACTTATATGCATCAGGTGTTATCCTTTGAACTCTCTAACCAGGATGTACTTGACTTCTCCACACTGACATTAAATGTTTGACAGTATTTTGCAGCTCGTTAGAATATTCACTCTTATTTCTTCTTGAAGCTTTCCAGTTTAAATTGGCTCTATGTGGACATTTCAGCCATTTTTCAAATTGTATTCCAATGGCTCAGGTCTAGAATTTTTTCTTTGGTTCATAAATAATGTCAGGTCATTATTTTACTATATTTTACTCCACATTATGAAGGGGAAAATTATAGAAGTCTTAAATTTGGAGGAAGGAAAACATTCTAATTGCCACAACATTTTCACATCTTAGTAACTGATACTAAATTTAGTGTTCCACATGTTACATGTGCAAAACACTGCATCTTTTAGTGGGTCAGCTATCTTTTCTTAATAAGGAAATTGTCCTGTGACTATAGCTGTATATGAAGTCTCTCTGTCTTCTTTGGCTCAGGGAAAGGCCTTTATATTTTAGTTCCCTGTTTTCCAAGAGTTGTGGGAACAGATACTTTGTCGTGTTTTTTTACCTGATGCATCCAGATGTAGTTCTGTGAACGCTGAGCAGTTTGGGGATGACTTGTCATCCAATCAAATCTTAAAGACATTGAACCTAGTTTTTTCTAGAAAATTGCAGAAATTATTTCGTTATGCTGATTTTGCTGCTCTGCAGCCCAGCTGAAACTGGAACATGGCAGAAGTAATAGCAGAAAATGTCATCTCTATGGAAACTTCCAAAACCTATTGAGGATGATGGGATAAAGTTTAGAGAAGAATCAATATTTTATTCTGAGCTCATTTCTAAGTAATGCAGGATAAATTAAACTCCTGATTGGATAAGTGCTCCTAAGGAGAGATGTTAAATTCCAAACAGAGATGGAATCTTCTGAAGTGGGCTCGATTGAAGGGATTGGAGTGTCTGGGTCTGAATCCTCACACGGGAAGAGGGAATATAACAAAGACAAACTGCATTGGGGATATGTACTGTAAAACACTAGCTGACTGGAGGAAAATGGAGCAGTATTGCCTCTAGCTGGGTTTTTTAAGTTGGTAGCGATGTAAGTACTGTTTATTCTCACTGTCAGATTGAATGTCTAAACAACACAGGCTTGAGTTTTTTATACTCAAGCTACCTCATTTTTAGTTCTTTATCCTCACCTCTTCTTTTTTTATCACTTGTCTCCTATTTATATATTCTTCCCTAATCCTGAGGTCTATCATTCCTGGGAAGGCTTTCAACTTTTTCACTGGACATGCCCGGGCCTATCCTCACAACTGGAAACCATTACGATCAATGACCAACAGATGGTCTTGTTGATATCCCTACTTACTTCTAACCTGCAACCCAATTTTATTTTATTTATCTGTGTCCCAAACCTGTTTGGTTCCCCAGTCTTGTCCCCGTTCCTTCCTTTCCTCTAAACTCTGTGGTAATGTTTTGTTTCAGAACTGGGCTAGGCCTGCCTCTCTGCCGGACACCAAGCAGATGCTTAGGCAAAGGCAACAAGAACCGAAAGAGTGTGGAGTAACCTTCACCCTCAGCTTGTGGTAATAACCTTGTGATTTAGGAACAGCCATGAATACATGCCAATTATCACAGTTAATAGACATGAATGAAATGATGCTCTCTGATTTTTTTTTAACCTTTTCAACAATTATTTATAATTTGTAATTATTTGTAAATATATACTGGTGCATTCCACAACTTAACAGCTATGCATGATGTAAAAACATCTTCTTTAAAGCTGTAGCACGTTCAAAGCCATTGATTTCACTTACTTTTTATTGTGAGAGGATGCGTGACAGCTCTCTGTCGCCGCACTATTTTCACACGTTTGCCCAAGCCACTCAGGTTGGTTCTTTTCTATGCAAAACTCCATCTTTTTCTGTTCAATTTTCATCCCAGAGAGCTGCACAGGTGGCAGAGATCATTCTGTATTGAAAACTGAAAGGAGTGCTTTCAGCCATGCCAACTAGATTGTCCAAAAGTCCCTCTTCTGCTGACTAGCAGAGACAGCTTCCCAGTCTGTTTTGTAGAAATCATGTTGAGGCACATAACGTTTCCCTGCTTAGACGCTTGCGTGAAAGTGAAATCCATCACTTTGTGTGTCAGGTGCCTCAAGATGCATTTGTGGCACTAAAACCTATTTGCAAACATAGCTCTTTCTGCCTCAGTGGTAATCTGCTGAGACAACATGATTGAGAAGACTAATCAGACACATGGTTTGCAATGCGTCTTCTTAAGGTGGAAAGTCAGTGATATGGTAATATGCCAAGATGGACACTGAGTATAATTGTTTTTAATAGAAATGCATATGCTTTCTTTATGTTTTCTGTCTCAGGCCCATGCTTCCTACAAAAATTAGAAATTAGTATGTAATCTGTGCGTAGCTGAATGAGCTCCCTGACCAGTAAGCAGATGCTAGGCTCTTGGAGGAGCTGGAGTACATGGAGTGGCAAACCAGTTTTATGATGCTGTAATTATGCTGCTTTTGGTAGTCATGTAAAAGAGGAGTGGTGCGGCCTGAAAGTCTCAGTGTTTTCAAGTGTATAAAAAGGGAGAATATAAAATCCTCAATTCCTGATGAAGGAAGGGAAGATTTAGTCCTTGGTGGTAGATGATAAATACCTTATCTCCCATTGTGTGTTCAGAGCTGCAAAAGAGCGTTACAACTTCTCCACTTGTGCAGAAAGCAGGCAGTTTCTGGTGCTGGCTTGTTTCTCTACACCACCATCTCTAGCAGGAAGCAAGCCTTGTTTTAAATACTGTCTCCCTGCATTACTGGAATGTCACACCTCCCAGGTGTCAATCTTTGTAATTCCAGGTGAATACTGAGTTTCCAAAATTCATCCTTTGCAGAATAGCCCAAAATTGCAGAGGCCATTTCCTTACCAGGAAGGGAAACAACTGCCCTTGCTGAAGATAATAGGATCATAGAATGGTTTGGGTTAGAAGGGACTTTAGGGTCATCAATTCCAACCCCCTGCCATGGGCAGGCACATCTCCCACCAGACCAGGTTGCTCAAAGCCCCATCGAGCCTGGCCTTGAACCCCTCCAGGGATGGGGCATCCACAGCTTCTCTGGGCAACCTGTTCCAGTGTCTCACCACCCTCACAGTGAAGAATTTCTTCCTAAAGACGCCAACCTCAGTCTGCAGCACTAGAGGAGTTCAGGTTTCGTTCAGCAGTTGTGTTTGAAAAGGGCTGAAGAGTGTACCATAAGCTGTTTTTTTCATAGATAGCAAAAGGAGGTTTCCACACTGCTTTCATTAAGCACCAGTAGTTCAGAAGCAGACACAGTACAGAGGGGAAAAAATGTAAATTGTGAGGCTGTAGGAAAAAAGTATGAGGAAAA
This sequence comes from Tringa tobata, assembly GCA_033628505.1. Classification (NCBI taxonomy): domain Eukaryota; kingdom Metazoa; phylum Chordata; class Aves; order Charadriiformes; family Scolopacidae; genus Tringa; species Tringa tobata. The sequence goes on along the minus strand of JAHREE010000332.1, from coordinate 960,161 downwards.
GCATGATTTAGATGACTGAAGACTGTAGAACAGTAAGTGAACCTAAATGTTTCACAGTTTCTTGCTCACTAGATAAATATTTAAGTTTAAAGTCCAGAAAAACTTATTCTTAAGGGGGGAAAAAAGCAAAGTATGAAAGGCTTTTGACAATGTGAAATACATCCTCTCCCAAGCTAGATGATCATAAAGAATGCTGACTTTTCACATGCCTGGACGAGCTTTAAAAATGACTCAATAGATTGTAGAATTCAGCACATTTTCTTCCCAATTATTTTTGAAGAGATTCTGACAAATGTTTTCTAAGGGAGGAAAGGCAGACTGTCTATTTTATTTTAGTTTTATGGGACTTTTATTTTTATCCTGTCATGAGAAGCAAATGGCAGAGCTATGATTAGGATAAGCCATGTAAGAGGGCTCAATCTGCACAATTTATAGTACAGCTTGCTTTAATCTGTCAGGGAATGTGTGTTATATTGCCTTTCAATAGAGGCTAGAGCTCTGGCTATATATGTTAATAAATTCTATCCAGATAGTCTTAAAAGATGCCAACAATTGCTGGAAGTACTTGGAGCAGAAACCGGCTGCAGTTTTGAATCCTTGGAGGACTTTTCTGTATAGTATGGATTTCTTTAAAAAAATAGTCAAACAGAGTAAGCCCCCAGCATCCCTGCTATCCAAAAAAATCTTTGGACAAACCATTAAAACTATAGGTACCATTGTATGTTTTAATAATTAGGTTTTGAAAATTTACCAGCCTGATAACAAGTCAGTGGTTATTATTATCAGTGTTTTCAACAACTTTTTGTATTTTTGTTTTGTATTGGTTTGGGGATTTGTACTGTGAATTTAAATCTAACAGCACGTTGTCTTTTCCTATTTCCTGCCTGTGGACACCCTGAACTAGTCCCCAACGACTGTGTGGGCACTAGAGATGGAAAGCCACCTTTGCAGACTCTCCATTGGGCTACTGTACCTTTGTAGTTCTCTGTGACTGGAGATATGAGAGACTGTAGCTATCAGCTGCTGAAGAGGAAATGCAAAAGTGGGCATTGGTCTCTCTATTCAAGAAACTGTTTCACTGCTGGCACCAAGACTTCATATTTTGATACTCCTTTTCTACATCAAGAGAATTATCTTTTAGAACAAGTTCATGTAGCATCATATTAATTTTAATTTTGTGGCACGATGTGGTATGCTATACAGCAGTAGAACCACGGTGCAGTAGTCAGATATGTCTAATCAGATGCTAAATAGCTCTTCCCAGTGGTGAATATTTACATACGTCAAACACCCTGAAGTTGTGGTAAAACACAATCCCATCCAAATGCATGTTTCTTTATAGAAACACTGAGAGAGGTTGTGGAATCTCCTTCTCTGGAGGTATTCAAAACCCACCTGGATACGTTCCTGTTTGACCTGCTCTGGGTGACCCTGCTTTGGCAGGGGGATTGGACTGGATGATCTCTGAAGGTCCCTTCCAAACCTTACCATTCTGTGATTACCACTGCCATCTTGTTTCAGCTCTTACACTTTATGATAGATTGATTTGCTTCACTGGGGTGAATGTGATAGGAAAATTACATCTAGTATTTGCACTGAGAGATTCTGGTTTTGTATTATACAAAAAGCTTTGAAAGCTGAATAACAGGATTCTGGAACTGTCATGGAAAATAATTGAGAGTTCTTAAAAAAATATTTTCTGCATTGTTCTCCTAGGCTATTTTTGCAGTGAGAGTTGCAAGAAAGAAGTCACATGTGAAACCTGAATGTTAGTCTAATCTCAAAGGAGAAGAATCAACCTCCTCTGTTGAAGGTTAAGAAGAGGTAATGTATGGTCTTTTCCATTGGTTTCAAATGTTTTTCAAGGAAAGGGAAAGTAATTGCTTTAAGTAGTGGAATAGGAAAAAACCCCACAATCCACACATTGTATTATGCTGCCCGTCTAGTCAAAATTGTAATTTAAACTTGTGTAAGGATCAATGTCGATTTCATTGTAAGTACAGTGGAAGCAATAATAGGCAAAAATGAAAGTGAAATTATAATCTCATATTCACTAGAAAATCAAAACTGCAAAAGTGAAATAGCAAGTCACCTACATCAGATCATCCTGAGGGTCCAAAGAGAACAGAAAAATTATATCCAAAAAAGACTGAGAAACACCATTTTTCCCAAAAGCACAGGATTGCCTTTCTGGATCTGTGCAAAATTTCCATTGATTAAATATTATTCATATCCTAGATGGATTTTTTAGAATATTTTCATGATCTCTGGGATTATGGCCTTCCAGTATGACTGCAAGGTGACCAATACATAATCTAAGTATCACTGTCTTCTGCATTCATAATCTATGAAGTTGTCTTGGTTGTAAGCACTTCCTTTATTCCTTACTGTTAGGGGGTTTTGAATTTAGACATGCATGAATAACAACATACTGTTGCTTTTGTGGCTTACTAATAGTAGTATCAAATGTGTCCAAATGTCTCCCTTGGGGCAGAAGGCAGACACAAACATGCTTTTCACGCTCCTAGACTTCTACAGAGTCAGACTGGAACTACCTATAAACAGCAGATATGCGATATTTCACTAATATAAAGGTGCTATATTCCACCATTTGTTTGTGCAACAGGACACTGGGCAAAGACTAGAGAAGGTTGGTTTACTGCTGGTTGTTGTTTTTCCCAAAAATGATCAGTCATGAGGATCTAGAGTTCAAGTTGCCTTTGTAACCTTAAAAACAATATTTTGCAGACACTTCTTAAGCGCGGCTGTGGTTTAAAACCTCTTTTTTCTTTATATCACTGCTGCAAACTCTGAGCAAAACAAATGCAAGGTCTCATTTGCAGCCATGCAACTCTATTTTTCCACTGAATTTCACTGAATTTTTAGAGTTGGAAGGGACCATAGAGATCATCTAGTCCAACTTCCCTGCTCCTCTTTTTTTTTTTTTTTTTCTCCAGGAATATAAATAGGTAGTGTCAGTATAGATAGAAATCCCATTCCCAAGAAGGAACAAAGTAAACTAAAACATGTTAACCTATCAAAGGAAGATGCTGAAGCTGCTATTTGTGTGAAAAGGTCTTGTGATAGCATTAGGTCACCACTTGCTTAGAAGTCACTAGAGTAATTCTATAAAATACCTGATTACTAAGACTTATTTTTACCAACACATCAATCAAGATGTATGTCAGCAAAATTAGAAGGTAGGTAACACTTGCAATTAGGTTACTGTATATGCTATAGCCATAGTAATTTATGAGTATATAATAGGCCATACTGTGAGAAGAAGATAATCTCTTTTATTAGAACCATTTTTTTCCCTTTAGAAAAAGCACATAAAGTTGTGGACCAAGACAGTTGATTCAGAAACTAGTACGTTTTTTCTTGACTTAAGCTCTTGCTCTAGGTCAGCTAGCTTCTGGAGTAATTAACTTGGTATAAATTTAGTTAATTCCAAATCTATCCAGTTGTGAAAAAAACCAAAACCAAAATACATTGCTTTTGGTTTGCTATTGTCCTAATGGAAAGTACTCTGAAACCTGTATCATTCAAACCATCCATTCCACAAAACCAGNACAGAAAAATTATATCCAAAAAAGACTGAGAAACACCATTTTTCCCAAAAGCACAGGATTGCCTTTCTGGATCTGTGCAAAATTTCCATTGATTAAATATTCTTCGTATCCTAGATGGATTTTTTAGAATATTTTCATGATCTGTGGGATTATGGCCTTCCAGTGTGACTGTCAAGGTGACCAATACATAATCTAAGTATCACTGTCTTCTGCATTCATAATCTATGAAGTTGTCTTGGTTGTAAGCACTTCCTTTATTCCTTACTGTTAGGGGGTTTTGAATTTAGACATGCATGAATAACAACATACTGTTGCTTTTGTGGCTTACTAATAGTAGTATCAAATGTGTCCAAATGTCTCCCTTGGGGCAGAAGGCAGACACAAACATGCTTTTCACGCTCCTAGACTTCTACAGAGTCAGACTGGAACTACCTATAAACAGCAGATATGCGATATTTCACTAATATAAAGGTGCTATATTCCACCATTTGTTTGTGCAACAGGACACTGGGCAAAGACTAGAGAAGGTTGGTTTACTGCTGGTTGTTGTTTTTCCCAAAAATGATCAGTCATGAGGATCTAGAGTTCAAGTTGCCTTTTTAACCTTAAAAACAATATTTTGCAGACACTTCTTAAGCGCGGCTGTGGTTTAAAACCTCTTTTTTCTTTATATCAATGCTGCAAACTCTGTGCAAAACAAATGCAAGGTCTCATTTGCAGCCATGCAACTCTATTTTTCCACTGAATTTCACTGAATTTTTAGAGTTGGAAGGGACCATAGAGATCATCTAGTCCAACTTCCCTGCTCCTCTTTTTTTTTTTTTTTTTCTCCAGGAATATAAATAGGTAGTGTCAGTATAGATAGAAATCCCATTCCCAAGAAGGAACAAAGTAAACTAAAACATGTTAACCTATCAAAGGAAGATGCTGAAGCTGCTATTTGTGTGAAAAGGTCTTGTGATAGCATTAGGTCACCACTTGCTTAGAAGTCACTAGAGTAATTCTATAAAATACCTGATTACTAAGACTTATTTTTACCAACACATCAATCAAGATGTATGTCAGCAAAATTAGAAGGTAGGTAACACTTGCAATTAGGTTACTGTATATGCTATAGCCATAGTAATTTATGAGTATATAATAGGCCATACTGTGAGAAGAAGATAATCTCTTTTATTAGAACCATTTTTTTCCCGTTAGAAAAAGCACATAAAGTTGCGGACCAAGACAGTTGATTCAGAAACTAGTACGTTTTTTCTTGACTTAAGCTCTTGCTCTAGGTCAGCTAGCTTCTGGAGTAATTAACTTGGTATAAATTTAGTTAATTCCAAATCTATCCAGTTGTGAAAAAAACCAAAACCAAAATACATTGCTTTTGGTTTGCTATTGTCCTAATGGAAAGTACTCTGAAACCTGTATCATTCAAACCATCCATTCCACAAAACCAGAAACTTACCTCACAACTGAAATTCTACAATTTCATCCCAATTTATTGCCAAGATATTGCCTTTGCTGCGTTTGACCTATAAAGTTAGATGTCAAGCACTCAATTATTTTTTCACATCAGAAACTTCTCCAAGAACTGATTGAATTCTTCTGGAATTAATTTTTGCTGAGACATAACAAACTCTCTTATAAGACATTCCAGATTGTACAGCACTAACACTATTACATGTTCCCTCGCTCAGCAATGCATCTGGTTGTAAAACAGGTTATCCTCCAAAACAGTGACCTTACAAAGAGGCATTCCAGTATTGAAAGTAGTCTAAGTATTTTATTTTAATGTTTCCAACAGTTTCAGACTGTTTTAATAAAAGGTTGTCTAACAATTTAATGGAGAGTAAGATAATGCAGAGTTTTTGGTTTGTTTTTTTTTATGACAGGCTATGGAAATACTAAAGACATGCTCTCTAGCTGTAGTAAGAACTTGTGATTCACTACAAAGAGTTATGGCTTTTACAGTAATTTCTGCAAAACCCAGCTGGTATCATCATTACTGTATCATATCAGAGTCTGGAAGGTGTAGGTAAAATGTTAGGAAATAGGAGATGTAGACCAAAATCCCCTGAAACTCATATACTGTCAGTACCCATAGAAGTTCTAAACTTGACACATTTTTCTGCTAATGAGCAAACAGAAAGTTTACACACATCAGTCATCAAAATGCAGAGCCCGACTGTCATTTGTATGAAGCCCAAGGTACACTTTTCACCTTAACGGTTCTTAAGGCACTCTCAGCTGATCATGTAAAACATAAATAAGAGAAAAGACCAAGAAAGAAGGAACAATGCACCTTCAAGTAATGCAATTGCTGTTTCAGCAGAGGGACAAGTTTATAATTGGTAAAGGAAGCAAAGTACTTAATTCCCAGAGGCATCTGCCTGGATGGAGGCAGTTCCTCTGGAGCACTGCCTTCTCTCTGCTCCCCTCTGCTGCTGACTCTTCACACTTCCCAAAGGAAAATTTATAATATCTTCAAATTATAACTCTATACCTTGTGGCACTTTCAGCCAGACTGTAAAAAGCAATTAAAATTAATATACAGAAGGAATATAAACCCTCTTGATTCATATCTTAACTAAATCTCCAATTAGAAGTTACAAAACCACTTTCCCTGAAGGTAAGTTATCCAATAATTGCCATATAGCAATTGTCAATGACTTCTCCCCTTTCTATCAAAAGTCTTAACAATATGGGGGTTTTGGTTTTCAAAAACTTGTCAGAGAGAAAAAACCTTCTGAGAATTATTTTTTTCCATTGGACAACTGACAAAAATTCCAATGACATGCTAATTCTTTTTAGTTCCATGAAAAAAATCACAAAGCTTTCCCTAGGCCAATGCAGAAAATGAATTTTGTTGAGGCAACAGATAGAGGAGAGCAGAATACTCAAGACAGTTATGTCTTTGGTAAAGACTCCAGGTGGTACAAGAAGAGCTTTAAATCCAAATTTTTTTTCTAGAGTAGTGAGCAGGGCTGACTCTTTTTGCCAGTGATGCCCCTTTGCCCTGTATCTCTTGAATAACTGTCTAATAGAGATCAGGAAAACTTAGTAGGCTTATTTTTACTTTATCACCATGTTTACTCCGTCTTTCAACTGAGCCTGATTTAGCACTAGCCAAATGATGAGGGTGGAGGTTAAGCAGTTCACTGGGTATATCAAAATGTTCTTTCACTTTACATGGGAAAAAAATCACCAAATATGATAGTCATTGTACAATAAGTTTCATCATTTGTGAGCAAAATTCTTCACATCTGGGGGCTGAAAACTCATGGGACATTTCCCTGCTCGTTGTTACTGTAATCCCACCAACAGTATTCCTTTACTTGGTGTTAGTGTAAGAACCTGGCTTGCCCTCAAACTTTCCTTCCCTTCTTGTGGTGTTTTTTCAAGATAAAAATCTTCACTAATGATTTCATTTAATGGAGTGTTCTTTTTTTGTTTGATTGTTTTCTAAATCAACTAGGCGTTATTAAGGTGAATTCTTAAAAAAAACCCCAAGACTGTGAATTATTATTTTGAGTTTGAAACATTTTGTCTAACTCTTTTCAGTACATATTCAGTGTTGCATCTCAAACAAACTACCTGGCAGGAGTTCCATTTTACAAATAAGAAAAGGTCCTTCTCAGATCAGGTTACATTTTCATGGCTGAGTGTCACCTTCTAATTTCATCTCCATGTGAAATTTTAGGCTGGCAATAATAAGCTGGCAATAGAAGTTTTTACACATTTGAAGTATCAGGTAGAAGTGTGAGATATTGGAGATATTACTGGAGTCCTTTAGTCACCTCTGTACCCCCGCTTTTGTCTTGTGGCCATCCCCATGCCACATTCACTAACCATTTGTCTGATTAAGTTTTTTTTGCTTGATTGTTATTTTTGTCTTCACTCATAAGCACATTACACTGTTTATCCACTGCAACAATATTCTTCTAAAGTGTAGTTTGCACTGTGTCTGTCGGCCTGATGTACTTCTTATGGAGCTTATCCTACCTTTTGGTCATTCTGCAGCAGTGTCATGGAATCTACTTACGCCGGACAATCTTCCCTCAAAAATTATGATTGTTCTCACATCTGAAATTAGAATAGTTTAACAAAACTAGCTGTGGTAGGCCTTAATGTGATTTTATTCTTGTTTCAGTACACTGGATCCCAATTCACATTTAACATTTTAAATCTGTTTACTGAAACCAGAAGAATATGAGATTCTAATTAAGATTGTAGTCTGCCACTGATCATATGTCAAAGGGATTTTTGTGCTTCTTCCAACACTCAGGTGATTGTAAGCAGCCTCCTACATTCTTCTCATCTCTTCGGCTCCTGTGCCACGATGCATTCAGAAATAATGCACTATTTTTCTTCTACCACTGTTTCTCACGTTTCTACTGTAACTTGCTTAATTCTTTACCAAATCTACACAGACTTTAAAGAATTTATGGTTTTGATGATCTTGCAGTACTCTAGGGGAACAGGTTGTAAGAGAGCATGAGCACTAATCTTTGCTTTACAGAAAGAAAACACAGCATGTGAATGGATTTTGAGCAGCATTGCAGTAAGTATTACCAATGACCTGGGAAAACTGCAGGTGTAATGTAGTATATATGATCTGAGATGAGTTAGGAAACATTAATTACAGGCATTGATGCAGTAAATGAGTTTATACACTTTGCTAGCTTTGTACAAAAAGTAACTGTTCTCTATGTATGTTACAAAGATACAAGTTTGAAATGTACTTGATATTTCTTGGCAGTATGAATTGTCTATTTGGGCAACAACACTTCAATATATGCAAGATTTATTTTCTAATGATAGGAATATGTAATTTTCTTCTGTTCCTCGTAGTGGTGTTTTTATTTTTTGTTAGTGATCTTGAGATCACTAACTGCATACAGGTGTAAATACAGTAATGAGGTGTACCCCTCCCTTTCTGTCTATTAGCACCCTCGTCTGACCTCTATTCCCACACATATGATGGGGACAAGCATAAAGGCCTTCTCTCTCAGTGGTTCTGTCACTGCTTTCATCCTAAGCATTTGGAAATTATTAAAATCTCTTCTGTCTTGAATTCAACCTTATTTCGAACAAATGCTTAAGAGCACTACAAGTGATTTCCTCAGTGTTGCTCTTTGGCCCCATTCAGACCAAAAAACAGAGTATTATAATTATTTTCTCAAGTCATAAGTTTAAGATTAAATCTTTATCTTGTAATGTGTTACCTAATAATTATGAAACCAGTGAAGAACAGAAATGATGGACTGTATTTCAGTAGATAAGAAAGGAATAAAATAAAATTTAATGGCATGAGTTTTATGCCTTGATATTTGCTTATAAAATTTAGGGAAATTCCGTCCAAATCTTTATTTTCTCTCTATTTTTCTTTATTTGAAGTGAGAAGGAGGAGGGATCTGAATGAAACGTACCAGCTTGACAAAACTTGGGAGATTAAAAAGCAACTTTTTTGGCTATGTGACTGCTGTGATAAAATTAGATATTAAAATTTGATCTCTGAGGACTCATAATTTGCTAATGAGAGAAACTTAAAACTCATTATGGTCTTTAGATTACTCAGCCAACACTTTCCTGTCGTTATTTCACTCTGTGAGTCCTACTCTAGCTTTGTACCACCCTGAATTACTTCTCTTGGGTCTTCATTAACTACTGGCTTTCCTTCTTATCTTTGGCTTTGTACATACCAACATATGTTTAAATTACTTGTGTTTTACTTTAACCTTACAATTATTTCCATTGAAATGTTCTCATCACAGGTATGAAAGCAGGGTATCAATATCTGTCTGAAATATAATTCCTCCTAAGAAATAAGAAGTGAGCAGAGAATATGCAGGCATCCTTGTTTCAGTAGAGGCCTGGTGAGGACCTGGGTGTTTGTGGAGATTGCACAAGCCATGAGACTCTTGCATGACATAAAACAGCCCTTTGGGATTGGAATTTTCTGTAAGTCTCTTAATTAATTCTGTGGTACATTCTCCTCTTTTTTTTTTCCCTCTCCATTCATCCTACAGCTCATTAGATATCCCGTAGTCTAACTTGTGAATATCCCTGCTTAGTCTTTGCGCTTTTTCTTTTAACATTGACTAGGACAGACAAATTGCATGCATTAATTCCAGTGTAATGTGTGATCATTGTAATGTAGTCCACCATATATTTTAAAATTCCTTCAACGGATGCATGAACTCATTATCCATCTTGCTTTTCAGTTAGAGCATATGTGGCTTGGGTATTGGTCCATTAATCATGAGAACCCAAAAGCCTGTCTTGATTTAAGAACCATGAACTCTCCATTAAACTAATTTCCATCTGTCAGTCATAACATTAATGATACGATTAACACATGCAAACTAAAGTAACATTAAAGGTTCTGATTTAAACTTGGGTAAGAGAAAAAATGTATACAGATGTTTTTTCTTGGCTGTTGTCTCACGAAAGTTTTTCTGAGTATTGCAAATATTTTACTACTGGCCATAAGGGAAGAAAAGAGAGAGAGTTCAGTTCAAAATGGACCAAGAGAATGGCATTCTTGTAATTGGTGGTTTATTACTAAGATGTCTATATGTAGTTTGGGCTACACAGGTGCTCTCCCCCTTCTTCTCACTCCAGGAGAAATAGGAGGAGATATAAAGAGATTTAAGAGTTTAGAAGGAACAAAACCACTTTAATGAAATATTTATATTAAAAGGAAATAATGAAATAGATACAATATATACAAAACCATATCAAGCTCCCAGGATGACATCACCAGCAGGCTCTGGGGAAGTCCCAGACTGGACTCAGCAGTGGAATGGAACTGGATTCCAGCTCTGGAGCCAGGAATGCATGGATCGGGATCAAAGGCAGATGAACAGACAGGATCCTCTTCAGATGTTGGCCATTGAAGAAAAGACAGCTGACCCTTTGATCCCTCAGCTTTTATACTGAGCACGAGGCAGATGGGATGGAATACCCCAGTTGGTAAGTTTTGGGTCGCCTGTCCTGTCTACTCCTCCCTCTATACTTTTGCGTATATATAACGGGCAAATAACAAAATTAGTTGACCTTGGTTGTTATAGCAATAAGTATGAGTCTCTCTGCATACCATCCCTTGGCATGAAGTACAAACACTGGTGTTAGCACTCTATAAGCAAACAGTTTTCTTCACAACGTGCTGTTAGTTTCAGAGAGTTAGAAGAGGCCTCGCTAAGAAGCAAAATTACTGAACAGAAAGTTGGTACTATTTTACCTCAAACTGGGACGCTGTTTTTTGCTATTACATTCAAAATCTGATTTCTCTTTCAAAATGAAATAATAATTGAAAAAATCTGTGTGAATGCGCACAGACTTACATGTAGACACTAATATTCACATATGCACAGCATAATATTCCAGAATATTTTTGTGGAAAACTTCACTGATGCCATAATGTATTTATTGCATGTATTTAACAACATAAATGAGTATGCTAATATTACAGTAGAGTATGAAAGCATGGAGGGAGGTAAATATATGTCACCTACTGTTGCATATAATATGATTTTCTTGATTTTTATACATTCTTAATCCACTTTTTTGCAATACTATAGACAATTTATATTTATGGTCAGTCAATAAATTTCTCAAGGATAATGGGGGAAGGCAATAACAAAGGCAGTATTCAAAAAGAGAAGTGTGAACAGAATTTAAGCCATTCAAGCTGTATAAATATTAAAGAAGCATCTGTTGGAATTAGGTTCCTAAATATCTTTAAGAATCTAATGGATTTCTCAAAGATGAAGAGTAACTCATAGTGAATCCAAATGTAGAGCCTAAGCACATGGCAGGTAGAACTGAGGCCCTTTTGAAGTCAAAGGTAAAATTACACTGTTGTGGAGCCAGGATCACGAAACTAATTTTTACTTAAAGGCCAATTCTGAGAGAAGATTTTATTCTTATGCTGTTTAGGTTGATGAAAGTTTTGCTACTGACAAAAGCTCTGTGTAGTCCAATAACTTGCAATAAGCCAGTGCTGCTATTATTTTACCTATAATTGCAATTCACGTAACATATGATTATACTGCATTTGGCACAATGCAGTACGCACATGTACATAAACAGATTTTGAGAGATAGTTTGCTGGGTAAGTAACCTTTTAGGTTAGGCTAGGCTAAAATACCATTAGACCATGCTCAGTTCATTGATGATTATAAATTCAGGGAAATACCTTTCAGAGTAACTTGTAGCCCTCTGTTATGGTAGGAATGCTTGAGGAAAAATGTGCCTGGTGACACAAAAGGAAAGAAAGTTAACTGTTTGAATACCAGAGTGGTTATTTCAATTTTTATCCCCATGGGTACACATAGCTGTAGATTTGTTTCATTCTTAGAGAAGCCAGTATGTTGGCAAATACTGTGCCAACTTTATTTTTGGAGTTGACTTCAACCTACTGCCTAATTGAAGACATACTGTTGACCTATGCTAGTTTTCATTATGTGGAGTTAAAAGGGCTGGTATTTCAAAACCTTTTATTGTATTGCAAATTGGACCACACAACTTGCTATATTTTCTTTTAAATGGTTATACTCCTTTTTCTCCAGGCTAAAAGAGAAATTACGGGTTTCTCTGTTGCTCATACTATTAGTTCATGCTCAGACAAGAATTTTTCTTTACTGTTAAAATATTCCAGGGGAAAATTGCTTATACAATAGAATGGACTTGACTGTAATAGAATGAACTTAAAGGACTGCAGTGGATATGTTTAAGGGCTTTACAGGTTTACTAGTATGCACATACCTCCTGTGTACTTCTGCACTTAGGTGTTCAGGCTCTCAATATTTTGTCTTGTACCTCCCAGATGACTGCTTAAACTATTTTTTAATACTGGGACATTCTCCTTCCTCCCTTTGTGGCATTATGGCTTTTGTAACAAGTACTGGAATATTAATTCTTTCAAAACATCAAAGCAGTTCACTTTTGATATGAAAGAAATGGTTAGGGCATTTCAGAGGTGCTTTACTTCTTTGTTTCAGCAAAGATTCTCCTCTGAGTTTGATGCAAAGCCATGGGGCTCCTGAACCCAAATTGCTCTTTTACGTAAATAAACAACCCACTCAGTTTATGCTGACTACACCTATAGTTTCCTGTGGGTTGAATTGGAAGATTGGTACCTAGCTCAACACCCAGAAATCTTTCTTTATCCAGGGCCCACTTTGGGTCATCTGTTGGTTGTCTCAAAGGCACCGATGTGGATGTGTGTGTTTGTAGCTATATAGACAGTGTATTTTCTTTTAATACAGTTTTAAGGGTCAGGCTGTGAGTGGAACTTGAAAGGTAAGTGACAATGCTGTACCTCTCTGGTGTATAGAAGCTCTGTCTAAAGTGTGGAGATTCAGGTGGTTTCACCAAATAAGAGATGGAGATTTAAGTTCAGATTGAACTCCTGCATGCCTTCAGTTGCTTTATTATCTTATAGTTATGCAAAGCCAGAAAATCAGACATTCAGAAATTAAATTCCTATAATCATAGTATATAAAATGTTTACAACATAATGAAAAAGTAATAAAGTTTTTAACTGAAACAGAAAGCTTTTACTTTGGAGCTAACTCTGTGTGTGGGGAGAAGGTGTAGTGCAATCAATTATTGTAATTTTAGTCTCATAATAATTATCTGATATCTGTTATTTTATTAGATTTGAAGAAAACACAATAGATTTAACTGATGTTTTACCTGCTTTTACATCTAGTATTTGCTTCAACTTTGGCTGAACTGCAATTTATTCAGGCCTCTAGTCTGCAGTTATGCAGGAAACGTTATATTGTATAATCCATAGTTACAGGATGGAGCATATTAATGGAGCTCTAAACATGCATAAATACAATTAAACCTTTTCTGAATTCTGTTTACATAAGTAGCTGCCATGCTGATTAAGTATCCAAGAGAAAGATTTGGTTTTCTTCCTAAAAGGGATTACAAATCTCGTGATCCATACGGAAATCCTTATGAATAGCTTTTTCTTGCAGCATATCTAAAAATCAACAAACTTAGGGTTTGCAGAAACAATGGAAAAAAATTGTAATTCATATTTAAAAACTTTTCTTTACTTTCTCCAATGCTATAACTTGGAGACAGATGGGGTGTTCAACATTGAAGATGCTGACAGAGGAAGGTGTTGGAGGCGAGAAGCTACTGTTCCCCAGCAGCAGTGCTCTAGGGGGAGTAAATGATTTTAACCCTCTGAATTTTTTGGGGATATTACAACTGCAAGTAGTAGCTATTACTGCTGAGGGAAGAGAAAAAAGGGACTGAAAGTGTCATATGATTTAATGACTTGAAGGCTTTTGTCTTCATGCATTTATTCCTCTCCTAGGAAAACAAGATGGCAAATTTAGTTCACAGTAGCCTGCAGTAACATCTTTTATTCTTTATACCTGCTATTTATAGTTGCACCTGTATGAGTTAAGTCTTTCATATCTGCAGATTGCTTGAGTTTCTCCTGACTCGGAGTTAACTCTGCAATGACAGAAAGTAAATCTGCTAGGAAAAAGCATCAGTCAAATAACTTATTCCAGTAATTAGACTTGAGCAGTAATTAGAAATATTTTTTGTGAATTATAACATTCACTTAAAAACTAATAAGAAATGTTAGCTTGTAGGGGAATTTTAGATGTAACGTACCAACATAAGAACTTTATCACCTATTCAGTACGCAGAACCAGTTCCTATTTTCAACAGATTTTAGTTCCTATTAAATCCCTAGAAAACAGCTCATCACTAAGCAACAGTCAAAGCAATATTTACAGCTAGATTTTTAGAAGAACCCAGTATTCATTGTAGTCAGATATGATATTAATGTAGTCACTTTGCAGCCTAAATGCGAGCTGTGGTAATACTCAAAATAATTTTATTTGCCAGTAGCAATAGGACAGTTGCAAGGATATGCATTCTGTAGGGAGCTCATATTTAAGACAGAGGACATTACAGTGATATAATCTGCCTTGTAAGGGGAATAACACTGCCAGTTACTCCATCTCATTCTTTAGGTTGTTGGGTAACATTGATGTAACGTCATGAAATCAATGATTTTTAAATAAAGATGTGGAGCCTGAAATTTTTCAAACCTTGGCTGCTGTATGAGCAGGTTGGATCAATAGTTCCTTTATAGAAGCTCTTCAATTGCTAATGACATTTTGGTATTAATCCATGTATTATTCTCTCGTGTTTACCTTGAAGAGCTTCTTGGAGATGGACTCGTAGTCCCAAAAGTACTTGGCATACTCTTGGGAATGTTGATCAGAGAGTTTTCCTGCAGTATAAAACTTTCCATTCTTTTATCTGCAAGGTGTTTGAAATTTACCACAAGAATTGTTTGTAAAGTAATGAGGAATTTGAGCCCGTGTTAAACAGTGTGCAGTTACTAATGTCAATGTAACGGATGTCTCTTCAAACAGACAGAGTTGTTACAGTCTCTCCTTGGCCTCAGAGCTACACCAACAATGGTGTCTTCCTTGTGAGCCAGGGAAGCTGGTTGTAATAGCTGTAAAATCCTTCTTGGCAGCTGAACGATTCTCACTGCTTGGGGTCTCACAGGCCATCTTTTGGGAGGAAGAAGAGAAAAATTTTCCCTAGTTATTGGGCCTCTATTTATTTTGTTATACCTCTCTAAAGAACATCATAACTGTTATCAATCCTATGTTATAAGATTGCAATAGATATTGTAATAATTTATTCTGGGTTAAAATTACCTTTATTACTGTCCATACAAATGTTCCAGATACCTAGATGCATGGCAGTGAAAGAATGTTAAAATTTTCAGGGGAATTTTTGGAAGTGAGTAATATATTTTGATATGGTCCTTCCTTCTGAAAAAAATCATCTGGTAAAGCCATCCTGGAGTACCAAATCTGCTGTGTGGAAGGCAAACACAGCCCCAAACAAACCCCTGGAATCCTAGTGCCGCCAAAAGTGGAGAACATCTGCTCAAGGCTTAAATTTCTCACCCTCTTCACCAAGAGAACCCCAAACTGTTACCTATAAATCAAACACTTCTGAACTGTGGAGTCAACTTGGCACCACATTCTGTAATGAATACAAAATCTCAGAGCACATAGGTGGAATAGAGGAGATAATGATGTTTAAAAAAAGTTACTGGAACTTGAATTTATGGGCTTTTCACAGACTAAAAATGCAGTGTGGGAGAGACTAGCCTTATTCACATTCAATGGATTCAGTCACAAATATTAAAAAAGTTTCCTTTATATTAAAAATAATGAAAACAGTCCAGCTTGAGAGCGTGGAGAAAATGCAGAACTGTTACCTTGGATTCTCTGAGCCTGAAGTGTTCTCTTCTTTCTTTTATTCCTCTCTTCCTGATGAACAAAAAAGCTCCACTGCTATCTTGGTAAGCTGTTCTGAAATAGTAGGCTTCAGCTGTGCTCTCCTGTCAATCATCAAGGATCAGTAAAGTAATACAGCAACATAGTAGAAGCAAAATATTTAGTGCTACTTATCTTGATTAGGATTTTTTTTTCTACACACATGATTGCAAATTCTGGAAAATTCTTTCATGAACGTGAGATAAACATTGTAGACCGAAATTCTACCTCCTCCATTAGTACTGATAAGATAATAAGATTTAAATGAGGTTCCATTGCATTTTTCATGTTCTAGACATGATTTATGAGGAAATTATCATCATCTGTCATTCTGAATGCTTCTAGAGGACACAATAATCATGTCTGTCAATTACTGTACTGCTGCCTTTTGGAAATGTGTATCGCATAGATATTTTCTGATACTCTGAAAATGACAGCAGAATTCTGTTCTTTTTAGGACTAACTACACGATTATAAGCAAGCATTAAATGTATGGAAAAACGGATTTTACTTTAATTGTAACAATTAAGTTATACTATTATTGTCCTGCATAATACTATTACCATAGAAAAAACCTCCTGGCATGCTACATAAAAAAAAGACAAAATTTGAATACAAACCCATATTTGTTGTATTATGAGTTCTGTCTGTAATAATCTTTAATGTTTTGAATCTTAAAAAAGGTGTGGTTTTTTTCGCTTCAAGAATTTAGAAGGAAATTATTGAAGTTAGGTGATAAAATCTCCTAGGCTCCTTTATAAGTCCCTACTTCAATTTTAAGTATAGAAAAGATAAACTCTCCTGCTTTCTTTTTGGATACTCGGCTTCAATAAGAAGATGCCAAACTCAAGAGGAGTTGGAAGTGCTCAGTCTCTCAATGGAGAACTACATCTCATTCCGAGTAGAATCTTAAGTCCAATCCAAAGGCCACTGAAGTTAATTGAATGATCTGATCCCTACTCTTTTCGGTGGGAATTGAATTAGGCCCTAGGACATCTAAAATGGTGTGATGGCATTTAGCCCTGACACTCTCATTAATTATGATAGGAACTGAACTGTTATAACCCTGTGGAGCACTTACCCTTTTTCATCTTAAGATGAACTTTGTGATGAAGGGGTTTACGTACTTTTTCACTGCATAAGCCTCCATTCTGATTGGCATCCCTATATTGAAAAAGAAACACTAGAGCTTTTGCAAACATCCCCTTTGGTTTGATGAAATAGTTAAGGAAAAATCCCAGGTCTGAATCTGCTCATCAGAGTGTTTTCCTTGTTTGTTTACTTATTCTGATTGAATAGAAAATTTGCTTGGAGATGTGTACCTTTTTACCACTGGGGTGTAGGAGTGTGTTATCATAAGGCTTTCAGCTTGACAATTCTAATGTCAGCTGCTGCAGTCCGACTGTGGACATTTTCAGAACAGTACTAATGGTAGCTCTGTACTTGTGCTAATTGCATTGTTGATTGGAAATTTAATTAGTGAGAAGTATCTCTTTCTGTCTTTTGCATTCCTTTTTTTTTTCCCCATGTAGAACACGCATACGTTTGTGTCTAAATGTATACGTGTGAAAGTAGGCTGATTAAAAAAAACAAACTAGTCAGTTTTTAAGTAGTGATATTTTTGTCATATTTTTTGATTTGTTTTTTCACCATAAGGGTACTTATATAACAATTTCAAATTAAATGATTTCTTGCTTTCACCCAGCATGACTTTAAACCAAATGGAATTTTTTTTTTTTCCTCAAGTTTGCTAAAATTAGACATGGACTACAACACGATTAATTTCCTAAGAAGCTTTATAGAAGTTATAGCTTACCTAAAAATGAGCACCATTGCAAATACCAATTTCATTGCCATGTATCAGATTTCACAGGATTATTAACCTCAGAAACAATTCCAGTTTCTTTTAAAGTTGCCTCCCAGGTGATCAAACACACAAAAATAACAAAACAAAACACAAAAATACCCCAAAATGAAACCTCGAAACCTCTCTCCACCCTTCTTCAAGCATGTCCATAGGACAGAAAAGAACAAAGACTTGTGTAGCCTTTCTGTTGTCTGTAAAACATATCTACTGTGAGAAAATCCTAGCTAAATATGTTTAGTCCTAAAAACATTATATGTTATGGTACAAATACTAATTGATCGTAATGAAAACTGCCTTTTCAAAAATCTGTGTGGAACAAGCTGGAGTTTGTTGTGTTGAGTCCAGCTCAGTAACACTTCTCTGAAGTAAAGGCAAAATCAGCACATATCTGTTCCATACCCTGTATCTGTAGATTGTTGTTACACCATGATATAATCCAAGCCTAAAGCTGGATAATTATTTACTCTGGACATATTTTTTGTGTCCTTATAGAAAATACTTGGTTTTAATGAAAAAAAACAGCACCCAGTCACACTTAAAAAAACCCCTGAAACCCACACAACGTAAAAAACAAAAACCCAGATGCTGGTAGAAAGATTTCTTGGTGTTTGATATAAAAGTTATACTTTGAGGGTAAAGGGTTTTTCCATCAACAAATCTGAACATTTCTGCATAAGGATGAGATTTTGCATGTGATACATGGTTGTAAACTTCATTTTCCATTATAAGCAGCAGCTGGTTTGGTGTCTAGTCACCTTAACTTAAAATAGATGAGATTAACAGATGAGTTCTTAAATCACAGTTAAATTTAACACTGATTTTGGAAGTGTCAGCTTTAATTAATGAGTTAAAAATAGTAAAGAGAAAATACCATGTTCTTTCTAAAAAGCTGAAGTAAAAATACTTACTGATTTTTTTTCCCTTCAACTTCAAACTTGTTTCATTTCCTGGACTGCATAGACCCAAACAACTGTCCTGAAGATGGAAATAATCAACTGTTAAGGATGACCAAGGATAAAGTATTGCTTGAAAATACCTGCTTTCTTGAAAAAATAAAAATAAGGCAACTGACACTATAGATTATTTGTAAGCCTTTAATTCCGACTGTGTAATGCTAAACCTTTTTAAGAAGCTTATGAAATAATGCTTATTTATGTTGGGATTTTTGATTTGATAGAAATAACTAAAGGGTAAATACAGAAAAATTGGGTTATAGAATTTTGCGGTTTTTGTCCTTAACAAGATCTTAAAGAATTTCCTTTTTACCCTCCAGTCCCTAGGATGCTCAGGACTGTGAGAAACCTGAGCCAACTTAAAAAATTCTTGGCCTTCCTTCTAGCTGCCACGCTATGCTTATTAAAATCATCAGAGTTATGTCCTACAGCTCTGCGGGAGCCCAGACTCATTCTCCTCTCTGTTAGGTAGCCACAGACTGAAGAAGAGACTGCTTTGAGTAATGTAGGCTGTCCTGGCCGTATTTTCCTACACAGTCATCAACTGCTAACTTTATAGATTCCTGAAACATTATTGCTTTCGTACTTGAAAGTACCTTTAATAATAGGGGATTAATAGAAGCTATTGAGGAATTAAACATACTGTGTGTTAAATTACGCCTGTATGCATATTTGTACAGCTCAGAGGCATCTAACTGCTCTAATGTTTTCGTGATCAAGTGACATTGAATGGCAGTAAATTTTTACAACTCTTCAGAGAGCTTTTTGCATACATACACAGCACTCTTCATTTTCATTGAGCTCTTCATTCACGAGTCAGCCAATTATGCTGGACTCTTCTGAAAAAAAGAGTCCAAGTTTTGTAGCAAGTTAAAGGTTAGTTCTCTTTTATACATCATAAATAATTCTTCCGTATATAGCATTCTCACTTCACAATCTTAATAAGTAAGTGAGGCTAAATTATTGGCAAAACAAGTGATGAAACATTTCATCGATTAATATTTTGTAATTACTTCAAAAACTGAAATAATAAAATTAATAAAGGCAGTTTGAAGAGCGTAAACTAGGGCATATAAAAAGTTTACTGAAATTATCCAGGCTAAGAAGGAATTTGAAGAGGAAGTAGCCAAAAACTTGAAAACCAATATTAAGCAACTTCTTATATTTAACAGGTCTATTACAGCCAGAGAGTGACACGTGGAACTGAACTTCATGGGAGAGTGCAGTGGGAGAGTACAGCTACAGGTAAGAGACCATTACAACTGTAATAAATCTGCAGAGCCACAGAGTGGTTTGAGAGCTGCTTTCATTTAGGTCTGTAATCTGAGCAGCAGCTCCATGAATAACTGAGCACCAAAATTATGTCCCTTTTATTTCCCTGAATCCTTGTTGTTCAAAGGAGATAATGGAGCTGTAACTCATGATACTAGAATAACTGATTTTGAGGTCGCTTTTATTTAATAACTGGATTTTAGTTTAGAGGAGCGATCTTCACCAATAACGTTATGTCTTGGATTTTACTATGAGTATATTTGAATATTATAAAATATTGGATAACCAGCTGGGAGAAGTCTCAAGTTCACTAGCCCTTGTCCTTGTTGGGGACTTCAACTTACCAGATATCTGCTGAGAATACAATACAGCTGAGAGGGTGCAGTCTAGGAGGTTCCTGGAGTGTGTTGAGGGTAACTTCCTGACACAACTGGTGAGGGAGCTGACAGGGAAGGTGCACTTCTGGACCTGTTGCTTGTAAACAGAGAAGGACTCGTGAGGGATGTGATGGTTAGAGACCATCTTGGGCATAGCGGTCATGAAATGAGAAGCAAGGAGTGGGGTGAGCAGAACTGCTACCTGGGAATTCCAGAGGGCGGACTTGTGTCTGTTCAGAAGTCTAGCTGACGGAGTCCCTTGTGAGGTAGTCCTGAAGGGCAAAGGTGTCCAGGAAGGCTGGATGCTTTTCATGAAGGAAGTCTTAAAGGCACGTGAGAGGCCGTCCCCATGTGCCAAAAATTGAGCCATTGGGGAAAAAGACCAGCCTGGCTGAAAAGAGAGATATGGTTACAACTTAGGTAATAAAGGAGGATCTATGGCCTTTGGAAGAAGGGAAGGCCACTCATGTGGACTACAAAGATGTTTTGAGGCTAAGTAGGGAGTAAGTTTGAAGGGCCAAAATCCAACTAGAACTTAACCTGGCTTCTGATGTTAACAACAATAAAAAAAAGTTTCTATAAACACATGAGCAATGAAAAGAGGACTAAGGAGAGTCTCCATCCTTTATTAGATGGAGGCAGAAACACGGTGACCAAGGATGAGGAAAAGGCTGAGGTACTTAATGCCTTCTTTGCCTCGGTCTTTAGTAGTAGGACCAATTGTTCTCCAGAGTACCCAGACACCTGAGTAGATAAGGGGCAGGGAGCATAATGAAGTCCCCGTAATCCGAGGGGAAACGGTGAGGGACCTGCTACAGCACTTAGGTGTACACAAGTCTATGGGGCTGGATGGATCCACCCGAGGGTACTGAGGGAGCTGGCAGAAGTGCTTAACAAGCCACTTTACATCATTTACCAGCAGTCCTGGCAAACTGTGGAGGTCCCAGGTGACTGGAGGTTAGCAAATGTGACACCCATCTATAAGAAGGGCTGGAAGGAGGATCAGGGGCACTACAAGCCTGTCAGTCTGACCTCAGTGCCAGGGAAGGTTATAGAACAGACCATCCTGAGTGCCATGATGAGGCACATACAGGACAACCAGGTGATCAGGCCCAGTCACAATGGGTTCTTGAAAGGCAGGTCCTGCTTGACTAACCTGACCTCCTTCTAGGACAAGATGACCTGGCTTAGTGGATGAGAGAAAGGCTGTGGATATTGCTTACCTGGACTTTCGTAAAGCCTTCAATTCCATTTCCTACAGCATTCTCCTGGGGAAACTGGCTGCCCATGGCTTGGACGGGAGTACTCTTTGCTGGGAAAAAAATTGCCTGGAAGGCCGGGCCCAGAGAGTGGTGGTGAATGGAGTCCAATCCAGTTGGTGATTGGTCACAAGTAGTTTTTCCCTGGGGCACAGTATTGAGGCCAGTTCTCTTTAATATCTTTATCAACAACCTGGATGAGGGGATTGAATGCACCATCAGTAAGTTTGCAGATAAGACCAAGTGAGGCAGCAGTGTCAACCTGCTTGAGGGTAGGATGGCTCTGGAGAGGGATCTGGACAGGCTGGATCAACTGGGATTGTTTAGTCTGCGCAAAAGGAGGCTTGAGGAGACCTTATTGCTCTCTACAACTACCTGAAAGGAGGTTGTAGCAAATTGGGGCTGGTCTCTTCTCCCAAGTAACAAGCAATAGGGCAAGAGGAAGTAGCCTCAAGTTGCACTAAGGGATAGATTTAGTTTTTATTGGATATTATTAGGAAAATTTCTTTACCTAAAGAGTTATCAGGTATTGGAACAGTCTGCCCAGGGAAGTGGTGCTGATAGAGTGTTGGTATTTCAGAAGCTGTTGTGTATTACAGACATGAGCCACAGCAGCAACTGTATCCTCCCCATCATCGAGGTAATAAAATTCATAAAGAATACATCTGTAACAGACTTTGAGAGATGTTATTTTTTAGAGACAGGGGAGAATCTGTCAATATGTAATCATTCTTTACATTGTTTGACTGGCTTGGAGCTAAAAACCAGTGATGAAGATTTCACAGGCTTCCCTAAAATCTGTTCCAGTATTTCATTCTTCACTATTAGAAAATGTTCCCAATGATACAACCTCTGCATTCCTTTCTGCATTTTAAGCCCCACAGCACTGTGAATTCCTTTTTTTTTTTTTTTGTCTTTTAGATATTTGAGGATTGGTATAATTTTATCATATATCCATTCGGTCTTCTCTACTTCTAGACTGCAGAATTCTCGTTCCTGTGGCCCTTCTTTTAGGTTCCGAGACAACTTCATAGCCATAGCAGTGAAAAAGGTAGGACTTTCAAACTATCTCTTTGGAGCATAAATATCACTGACTGCCATAGATTAAAGTTTCTAATTCAGTGAGTGCTTTTGACACCTGCCTATAAAAGAGCCTTCTTGGTTCTTAAGCCATCAATTCAACCCCTGACACTTACAGTGCATTGATTCATAGACTCCATTAAGACAATTTTACAGAAATGTTTTCACCACACATGGGAGAGAAATTTCCAGATGAATGATTTATAAAGGGCTGTTGTAAATAAATGGCAATGAAACCTCCAGTGTGGGCTTTTAAAAAAGAATTAATTATTATTTGTATAATTGCTAATAAATAATGGGTTGAGTCAGAACCCCAAATTTTATGCTCCTTGGTAATATCAATCTTCGCATATTTATATTTAAGTCCATTTATATTTAACCACAAGCTGGTTTTTGGATTGTGGTCCGTAGACCCATAATGATGGGGTATATATATTATGTATACATATTTTGTACATATGTATTATATCAATGTCATATATATATGTGGTATATATATATGTTGTTAAAGTATTGTTTCTAAATGCTTATTTGATAATAAGGGGAAAGAAAGTACAGGGATATCATAGCATGTCATTATCACTAGGAATTCACGTTAAGAATTTCAGAAAAGAAGTCAGATTGCCCCTCACTGCATAAATCTTCACTGTTGTTTCTGTGCAATCAGGCATCAAATGCCACAGAGGAAAATGAATCCATTAATATTGGTCTTATTAATCTAATGAACTTTGTTTATAATGTTTCATGTTGTAATGGTTTTTGAACCTTTCAGCCTTGGTACCTCCAAATTAATGTCATTCCTTTTAGTTTATGATTCTAAAAGCAATTGCCATAAGAAGGCAACGTTTTTATTTATTTTTCTTTAATACTGGGTCAGACATTAATCTAGAAACATGGCTTGGTTCTTTTTGCTTCAGCGATAATTTACTGAATTGTGGTACTAGAGTCACCGATGTGATGTAAAGAACCAGTGACTGCTGTGATCACTGCATGTGCTCTTGAACATCATGTGACTGTTTTCTTCAAAGTTAACACACAGCATCCAGATGTGGATTTAGTGAATCAGCAAAATGGTTTCAAATCTACTATCATTTGTGAGGCTCAAAAATGAGTTGCTGTGCCTGACACTGAATATCATTCAGAAGAGGAGAATTTCAGTATTTCAGTTTCTGAGTGTGCTCCATATATACTAATTTCCTATTCTTACTACAATTCATGAGTAATAAATACAGAATTTCCCTTAACACCTAAACATTACTGTGTGAAAAACACAATATGAACACCATTAGTAGCTAGGCTTTCCCCAGGGACCACTGACTACAAAACTGAAAATGAGTTACACCCCTTGTTGCTGGCAGCACTTGAAGAGATTTGGTGAGAATGAGGTAAGATCATTTTCACAGCAGAAAGACTTCCCAGCACACCGGTAACTAGTTTCACTGTTCTCATGTCACCTTTGTAACTTACCTTTGGCAGAGTGTCTTAGCACTTTTTGACAATCTTGACCTCGCCGCTCAAGTCATGATTGGACTCCTGGAGATATTGTCCCCTCAAATGAAGTCAGATCACCTGAATTTCATTTTTCAGACCTGAACCGTGGAAATCTCTGTACTTTAATATAATTTAAGCCTTAGGGCACAATGCCTTGTCATTGTGAGAGTGGAATAAGTAGCACTGGTACGTAGTAAACTCTGCTTCTGTCACTGGATGAAGGAGCTGAGGGGAAGCTTGGCTTTTCTACAATAAGCCCAGGGCAAACGGGCCTCCTCTGAGCAG
This sequence comes from Tringa tobata, assembly GCA_033628505.1. Classification (NCBI taxonomy): domain Eukaryota; kingdom Metazoa; phylum Chordata; class Aves; order Charadriiformes; family Scolopacidae; genus Tringa; species Tringa tobata. The sequence continues at coordinate 935,667 of JAHREE010000332.1, read as the reverse complement.
AAACCCTGTGTGTGTTGCCTATATGGCGACTCACTCGATCACCGACACCAAACACAGAATCATAAGTGATGCCATGGCTGCAGTGGACTACCAGGGACACTTGCTGTCCAGGTCCTATGGGCAACTACAGTCAATTGTACAAAAGCCTTTTGAATGCAGCTGCGAGCTGTGCCATGTTCGCCTTCTCCAATGGCACTGTGATTGGAGAGGATCATTCTTTACGTGGATACTGTGGGTGGCATTCTCCCTCGGCTGCTCTTACTGGTCAAGGACAGGGTGGCAGGAGGCAGGGTGTCATTGGCTGGGCTGGCCTGCAGTTAACCACAAGTATATGAAACAATAGGGGAAAACACGTAGATGAGAAGTTGTTTGTCTGAGTGCATCTACAAAAAACATACAATCATAGTATCATAGAATGGTTTGGGTTGGAAGGGACCTTAAAGATCATCTAGTTCCAACCCTCCTGCCATGGGCAGGGACACCTCCCACCAGACCAGGTTGCTCAAAGCCCTGTCCAACCCGGCTTTGAACACTTCCAGAGACGGGGCCTCCACTGCTTCTCTGGGCAACCTGTTCCAGTGTCTCACCACCCTCACAGTAAAAAATGTCTCCCTAATAGCGAATCTAAATCCTTCCTCTTTCAGTCTAAACCCATTACCCCAGCCCTATCATTACAAACCCTGACAAACAGTCCCTCCCCATCTTGCACCCATCCCCTCGTCTGACAGCCCCTTCTTGTACTCAGTATGACAAGGAGAAATCCAAAGGGAGGTTGTGCATTGATGGAATAAGATTGTATTTTGCAGATCCTAGCAGCTGATCCTTTCACTTAGAAGATTGACCTATAAAGTCCAAGTAAAATAAAATTTGGGACCCTGAGCTCAGCCAAAATGTTTTCATGTTTGAACTGCAGAACTTCAAACATTAGACTTAATGCTGACATGCTTCTCTGCTGCCTCCTATGAAGTGCAAGCCCTTGGTTTCTTGGAGTGGGGGAATTACCTGCCCAATTTTCACTCTTTTTCAACATAATTTGATTACATGAAGCTCTTTGAAAGGGGGAAAACACGGAGTCGGGTAACAGTAATAACAGACTCTTATTTCTGAAGGCTCCCATCAGGCTGCTGCTGTGTCTCTCCTGTGTCTGGTTTGCACTGACAGAACTGTACCTGTTTAGTAACAGCATTATTAAGCATATGCTTGCTAGCCAGGTAGACTTACCTTTCCCACAGCAAAACTTTCAGTAGGATGTTCATTCAGTAGGATGGACCTCTGCATTTCCTTTTCTATAGAAAAAATACTGCTAATATTTTAATGCCTCTGAGGCTGAAATTATTAGCCTAGTATAAACTTAAAAACCCCTTTGGACAGAAATTGTTACTCAGGGCCATGTAAATCTAAAAGCGTATCTGAAATAGCTCGGTATTTTGGAATGTTGTGATGTATTTCAAGAATTTTTTAATTCAGCTGAAGGTAGTTATTTTCAAACTCCTGGGCAGGAATGAGTCTCTGGAGGCCTGAGCTGCATTTATTACAAGCTATTTAAGGATCTTGTCTGATTCTAGGCTCCATCAAAAAAAAAAAGAGTAAATTTTTGATGAGTAGGCAGTGCAATTCCCTTTCCAAAGTCTTCTGGTCAAATTAATATAATTGATGCACCACAACCTAACAATCACTTTTTCATATTTATGTCACTTGTACAGCATTTACCTATAAGACAAAATGCAACCACTAGAACGTGGCTGCACTACATGGTCACATCTGCAAAACTGAAAAAGCATTTTAAAAACACCTCCACCTTATTGGCTTCATATTTCCTATTTGTGAAGCCTGTAGCTGCACACATGTACAGATAACAAATATAAACGGCGTAAGGAACAGGGAAGGGCTGTGCTAACGTGGCAGAGAGCTCAGCCTTGCATTTAGACAATACAGCAAGCAAGAATCCAAAAAAGCTGGTTTGATTTAAAGTGTTGGCTATCATCTGCCAGGTGTCAAAACCCCGTGTTAGCATCAGCGTGATAAAGGCATCGACCTCCTGTTCTCCTTCCTGCCATGGCTCATTATAAGTACGAAGGAGGAGCAGGAGAAACTTTTTCGGATTAACAGCAGCAAAGTCATTGAATTTAATCCAACCTCATAAAAAAAAAAAGAAAGCTCTCCAAGGCACTGTGCATGCAGGGACCCAACATAATGAGTTTAAGCAATCATATGCCAGAAGCCTGTCTGCTGAACAAAAGTGATTGATTTAAAATGTTAGGTGATTTGATGATTAGAGGATGCTCAACGTGGGGTAATGGAAACTAACTGTCCATCACTGAGGGGAGCTGCTCCAGAGCTGGCCCAGCCTGCAGCAGAGGGGCAGGTTCTCCTGATGTACAGAGGGGTCAGCTCATGGGGAAGGGCAGGCAGGAAGGGCGCCCCTTCAAAGGAGGAGCCTTCCACTGGTCGAGCACCAGACACCATCCTGTGACCACCTGCACAGGTTAAAGGCACTCAAGGAAGAACAATGAGCACTCATCGGAGAGCAAAGGCTGCAGCTCTCCCCTCAGGGTCTGCACCATCCACCCCAGCGGTGGCCAATGCCACCACCAAGACGGGGCTGCTGAAAGCAGAGGCTGCAGTGCAGTCCCTCTGCATGTTGTTTTACTAGTCTTTTTTAAATTATTTTTTAATGCAGCCTATATCTTATAATATATCCCGCTTATTATGTGCCATTTACGTTTGCCAAAATGGCTCCAGATCTTTGATTTGAGATTGCATCCAGAGCCATGCCTATGAGATAAATGAATTGCCTGCCCTTTACAGATACAAAAAGACTTGTCTCCCCCAATCTCTGGTTTTGTTCTCAGATAGAAGTATTAACCCACAGAAAATTTAACTTCCATCACTAAGGTGGAATACAAATGAGCAATTAACCAAAGCCATATACTTTTAGCACTGGTTTTCTACCACCTAATTCTCTAATGGAGCTTTGACTTGATGATATATATGTCTTTACCCTGTATGGAGCAGAATTTTAAGTTGTAACAGAGCAGAGCAGAATTGAGTTTTAATAACTGCGAACAATTTGAGAGCTTTCTCAGAAAGTAAATGGCAGGGAAAACTACATGCCACTATCTGAAAGGCCATTAATGTCTGTCAGAGAAAGAAAGGTTATTTAAAGCCAGAGGGATTGATACTGTACATAGGTCAGCCCAAATGCTTATCCCGCTGGTGAGATAACTTTCTATTCTGTGAATTAATTTATGAGTCATCTTTGAAGCCAGAAAACTTCTCCAATTACTGTTCGTAGCTGAGGACCAGCAAACAGTCTCTCATTTGAGCAGCCGGCAGGCTACCATGACTGAAATGCACACGGAGTAGCCAACATATAGAGAATAGAGCTGCTATCAACAGAAACATTCTTAGTATTTAAACCAAAGACTAGTGAAGGCAACAGGAGTTTGCCCCCATCATAACCTAGGTGTATCAATACAAATCATACTTGGCCGAAATTACTTGTGTTTGTATAAGGCTTTAATGTGGCTTAGCGGAAACTATTCAATCTATTATGCTGTCTTTTCCTTCCTTTACATGCCCACCTGGGAAATATGGAGGATGTAAAACTCTGCTAAGATCAACTTTCCTCGGCAGAAATATTTTTATTATCCCTCTACTTCTTAATACCCAGCACAAATGTTGGGGAAAACTAGTTCCACATAAACAAAACTCATTTACCTCCTCATCGTTATATTCACACGGATTGCATTTCAGCAGTTGGAAAGAAGTAAGGGAATATTAAAAACTTTAGATAACTGTCGACAATTATGTGAGCCTGGAAATATTGCCTATAAAGGGAGGAGGTCTCTCATGCTGCATTGTTTGTGACTGTCCAAACAGCAATAAGTCGGTATAATGTCTGAGTCTGGATTCCCTCATCAGGACGCACATGATCAAAATTCAGCAGAAAATCACTGTAGCATATTAGGTATCACTAGTCTCAATTAAGGACAATTAGCAGTGCCACTGTGCATATGAGTGAGACAGATTATTGTGGCACCAGAGACAAAATAGATTCAGAACAGGAAGCAGAATATGGCTTTAACATCCTTAAGTATTGTTTATGACAATTCATAAATGTTTGGCACTGTGTTTATCTTAAATTTATGATGTTTTGAAGTAAAAACTTAAACTTGCCAAAGAGAAAAAAATCAAGAGAGAGAGAAAGAGAAATATACCAGCAAATATAGCCAACAATATTTCTGCTTAATCAGGTTATTACAAAATATACTTTTCCAGAAAAAAGATGAGAGCCGATTGTAGCTATCAAAGATAAAACATAACTGTCTCTCTCCTACTCATTTGGTACACAATAGAAAGCCTTGTAAAATTACTTTGATAGTGAATTCAAATATTATGCTACTTAAAAGCATTTTTCTTTAGCAGTGAAAACTTTAAACTAAGTAGTTTTACAGTGTCAGGTTGAGATGAGGGTTCAGATTTAGATCAGGATTAGAAAAATTTAAGATTCAATAGGAGAATTTCTTGCTGTATATTTTGAGGGTTACTAGCTGGAAAGAGCATTTTCTCTGGCTCAGATTCCATTTATGGCTGCTGATAGATTTGAGTTAGAGGCAAAAAAACGAAAGGATCAAAGGCTGAGTTTATTTCAGGATGTCGATACTTTGAAGGCTGAGAAAGAGACTGGGTGTTACCTGGACCTGAAAATGAACTGCTGATTTAAGAGAAGGAGCTGTGTTCCACAGCAACTGCTTAGATTTGAGGTTGTATATGTTATTAATGATAAAAAAAGCAAAGGTTCTACAAAGAATCTGAGTGTTTCATGTCAAAAGAGCTGTGATGATTTGGAAGAGAGCTGGTGTTGGTTAAGCACAAGGAACTTCTTAGACAGAAAGTCCTCGATGTGCTGAGTCGTACTCAGAAAGGAAAGGTCAGAGTTCATAAGGTAAAATTAATATTGTTATGTTCCTACAGTTGAAGAAGTAAAAGACATAATTTGGTTCCAAGAACAGTAACAGACTCAGTGGGAAACGTTAGTCCCTATGGTAAGATGTAGTCTTGGATTAAGGCTGGGTTTAGGTTTAGGAAAAATGATGAAGAAACAGTTTGGTTCAGCCTGTGCAAGACCCTTTACAGACCTTTCTCGAGCCCAGAAGAGGAAGGTCTAGATGTCAAAGAAATATTTCATTTGGTAAGAAATCATTGAAATATAGCTCTGTATCTACCTGGGATTACACTGTATTTTATCTTAGAAAAGAATTAGCACATGGGTAAAGTTTCTCAGTTTTTCTCTGAAGGAGTGTACAGAATCGGGAAAAAGTCTCAAGCTTTTAGCTAGACCAAAAGGAAAGGAGCTGTGGCCTGAGAAATGTCCTGGTTTAAGGGACAGGAAGACATTGGCTTTGGGGTTGGGTTGGAGATTAGCTATGTTAGGTAGTCTAAGAAAAGGTTCAAGAGGTGAAACTGCAGCAGTGAATTCAAGGGACTACAGCTCTTGGCTTCAGCAGTGCCATCTAATACTGAGGACGGATACGAATTTACACTGAGAGATGCCAGCCCTAAATCAGATTTGCTTAAGGAAATTCAGCTAAGGTTGAAAATGCAGAAAGAGCTTTGCAAGAATGTGACGCTGTGAAATAAGTGCTTGGCAGGTGTCACTTTGGGCAGAAGTTGCCTGTTACTTCGTGGGAAGAAAGGTGCCCCAACTTAGCTTCTCTTTACATTTCCAGGACTGAGAATAGGGTTAAGACATCACCTGGGGCTAAAATTTTTTTTCTCTTTTGAGAGGGTAAGGAACGCTCCAGTTTTATGCTGCTTCATGTCTTGGAGGGTAGGATTAAGAGTAGGCAAACAAGAGGTGATCAAGACAGATTTACTGCTGAATGTCATTGAGGAAGTAAAGAAAAAGCTATTGTCTAGCAGATTCCAGGAGTAGCTTGTTTACCAGTTGTCACTTTTGGTCTCCTGAAATCGATGTCTCTGAATATTTCACAGTGGTGTCATAATTTCGTTTGTTATTAAGGCTGGAAAGCTAAAGGCTCAAAAAGGGAACATAGCACTGCTTACTCCTGCCTGGGCTCACAGGGTCATGAAGACAGCTGGTGTCAATTGTTCCCAGGGGATACTTCGGGGGTGAAGCAGTGCCCTGGGGCTTTTTTATTTATAATTTATTTAATGTTGTCTAAATGACAGTCTGTGTCATAATAGGTTTCTAAGGTATTGCAGCAACAATGAAGTGATTAGAATTAAATAATGTTTATTCTATGTATTCCCTCATTACTAAATGGACCAGAGAACTCTAGTGCTTAAGGGGGAGTTTTAAATAACCATTTTATGATATATTCACCCTTACTAGTGTTATTGCAAAATCCTGAACTCATTACTCAGACCAAAGTCCCGGAGACTACATAATTGATTCCATTTTTATTAACCTGTCTTCTAGAAGAAGAAACTAAATAAAAATACACTCAGGAACAGAATGTATTTCCCCTAAACCACAAATTTACCTCAGAAAAATCTTACATAGAGGTGCGACTAGGAGAACTGCATGTAAAAATAATGATCCTTTGTAGATCTGAAGCCTTCAAAAGAGTAGTGCTCTCATGACCAGACCCTCCAAGACATGGGTTGCTATTTCCATTCTGCACTGCTTATTCCGCTTTATCTGAATGGAAAGAAAACAGTGCCAACTAAAAGTAACCACAAACCTTTGTTCACACAACTAATGGACAGAGAGACAGAGGGAGTGTCACAGGGAGTCATGTTAGATCACAGAGAGTCTCTCACACGGAGTCTCAGGCAGGAGATTAGAGTACAGGGCTTGTGTGTCTGACAACCCAAAGTATTGTCACAACTTGTCACAGCTCTCAGTTGTCTGTGTGGACAACAGTCAGTAATTATTGCTAGACCACGATGCTCTTCTGACAGCTCATTGTTCTCAAAGCAGTTGTTTATCTGATGCCCTTTTCAGAGGGAGAGGTGGATCCCCCTCCTGCAGCCGTTCCTGCTCCTGGTGCTTTTCCCTGCTGTTGACTTTGTGTAATCCGTGATTCCCCTCAGCCAGCGCTCCCTCACACCATCAGTCCTGGCTGTTTTCAAGCAGTCATCTAAGCAAGACATTAAGCCCTGTAAGAAACAAGTGACTTGGCATAGACATGAGTGGGCATTAATCACATGGAATTTTCCCAGTTAGGGGATAGTTTTATTTGGATGCACACACAGACACAAACACCTACACATCTATATTTTGCCATGGGTTTTTTTTGTGTCCAGCAAACCCAGCATCATTCAGTCTGGCCATTTCAATGGCAGGGCTCTTCCTACTGAGAATATGCAGAATATAGTGGCATTATTTGTCATTATACTTTTGATATTTTTTCAAAAAGGTGTAAGATCTTCACCAACTATTTCCATCCTTGCAAGGAAAAAAAAAAGAATGATATGTTCTTCTTCATCCTTCTTTGCCCAACAGTGACCCTAAAATGTATTGCATAGAGTCAAATGAGTCAGAATAGCCAAAAGCATAGGTTTCATGCCCAGGGAAAAATTAAGTGATGTTCAGCTGGGAACCTGTTCAAACCATTTTGGATGGATATATTTCTTATACTTGTTTGAGTCTATTAGAGAGAGACCACATCTCACCCAGCAGATGTTGCCACTCACTATTTTAATTTTATTCTCATTAATGACTACCTTTTCCATGGCACATATTTTTACACGTATTTGAAGTGCCACCTTGGTTTCAGTAACAACATGATGCATCATTTTTTTCAGTTCTCACTAAAGGCCACTGTATATCAGCAAGGTCAGTTTAACATTTTGCCATGTCCCTTTAGGCCGTTCTCACTTCACTCCGTAGACGGTCCGAGTTTTCTCCATCATCAGCCTATACTTCAACAGAAGAGGGTAAAGCACTTCCCTAATCACCATTTCATACTTGAAGATCTCTCCCCATCAGATCCACAACCATCACGGCTTTACCGAAAGGTCTCATTCAGCATTTCTGTTTGGCAGGCTTGGAGCTTTTCTACAAGCCATCACCTGCAGTTAATTTGCAGCAATGCTGTCTCAGGAGTAGATTGTAGAGAAAGCAGTGGCTGATTCTTCTCTTACTTGGCAATCCTGTACATTTTCTCCCAGGATCCTGCCGTGCCCACACTTGAGGAATGAGAGTAATGAAGCACTACACCACCTGTCCCGTGCCCTTACCATATGCCTGGAAGGCAAAGTCAGGGTCCTATCCTAGCTGATTTCTCGCTTGCACTGACATATGAAGACTGTAAAATCTCCAGATCGACCTCTGGATGAATGACAGGGCTCATTCTTTTCTGTCAAAGCCCAGAAAGCTGGTGACAATTTTACCCTAGATTAAAAAGGCTGCAGATAGGATAATTACCTCATAGAAGCCACGATTGATCTACCTAAGAGTCCTCCAAAGCCAGCAGTAAGCCATGTGCCTAGACTGTCTGGGTCATGACACTACCTGAAGCACTTGTCCACAACAGTCAGTGCTTCACTCTTACCACTCTCTATCTAGTATAACTTCAGCCCATGTCAGATAGCACTGTCCCAGACACCAGCCAGCTTTTGTTCAATGTCAACAGCATGGTAAGCAGTTTGGAGACCATCACCATGGTTTGAAGAGGAGGAGGGTCAGTGTAGGTAGTGCTAGCAGGGCTCTTCTGCCTAATGACGTTCTACCAGTTTTATTTAGTTTTATGTGAGGACGGACTATCTCCCAGAAGGCATAAGCTCCTGCCTTGAACAAGAGAGGACACCTAATCTTACAGGACTAAAATTAGCCCTGTGTGGTACAGCCATCCCTCACAGCACTGTCTGCACCTTTTGCGGCACCTCACTTTGTTACTTGCTACCTCCAGCAATTTTTCATGTCATGCCCAGTCATTTCCCAGGGCCTGCTCATTTAGCTAAACCTCAGAGCAGGGCCAAGTCATCTGCCTGCATACCTTAACACTTCATAAGCTCTAGTGACTGCTCAAATTAACAAGCTTAGAATTACAGCACAGCTCAATAGCATCCGTGATCTCAGCTGATTTTTCAATACCTATCTTCGTAAATTGCATTATTGTATAACTCCTGGAATTAGTGCCTTTGTGTAATTGCTTTGTCTAGTGATTTACAGTTCCTCACACACTCCCATGGGAAGCTGCACATACCTTTAGCCCCTCTGCATGCTGCACTCTGGATGAGCTCAACTTTTGCAATTTCTCTGTAGCTCCTAACCCTTGGACACTCCAGGCCATTACTTGCCTTCACCCATCAGATTTGATCCCACAGTGAGAAGCACAGAAGATGCAATTTCTTCCATTTTAGTGAATGTTTCAGTTCACATCCAACACCAACTAACAAAAGTATCACTCGTAAAAATCCTGGTAAGGTACAAACAGACTATTTGTTACCTTACAGCTTTGCAATATTCCTGATGCTGCAGTAAGATGGCCAGCAGAGCTCTTACACAGGTGCCTCTCCCTTCCAGAAATGATTAGAAGGTACATGCAAATTCACCATACTTTGAATGTTAACAGCTGCTCATATATCCCTATGGTACATTAGAAATGCTTTGAAATCTAATATAAAGGCATATTCTAAAATCAAAACTATGCAAAGGACACCTTTGTTTGCACAAAATATTAGCCAGTGACTAGGTAATTCTGTTCACAGTCTGTTAGATTGCCTTAATTTATGACTGTGTGGAGTATTTCAAAGTCAATATTTTGCTGATGGGCCAAATACCTTTATTAATCTATGTTTTATAAGAGTTGAGTTCCACAGTTATAATTTCTATCATTTTCCTGATTCACAATACTAGGTCTGAGAAAATGACACTGTGCTAATTGATCTGCGTTATAACACTTCCTATGACCAGATGCATTACCTTCCTCATTGCTGCTGCGTTGTTTTACAACAGTCTTCTACTGAATTAGAAATGGATGCTTTTCACTTGCTTTCTAAGCAAAAAGAGTCTACAATTTTCCAGAAGTTATTTAGTGAATACATTTAAATCCACCACAGAGAGAAGCAGTTTTTAACTGTTAGTGTTAAAATGCTTGGATGGCAGAACTAGCTTCTAGTTTTAGAAAAATAAGAGTCATTATCTGAACTCAACAAACTCAGCTCCTACAAAAGTAAGTCTGATAAATTGCTTCAAACTGTCTTTTCTTATTACTTGCAGGCATACAGTTTGGATAGAAACTATATATAAAATTTCAGGCAAAATGTATGTAAGGAATATATAGGTATATGCATATATACAAGTAGAAATTTATACATAAAAATGTACATAAAATATGTACAAGTATATACAAAGTACATGCATATACAGGCAGAAAATGTGTTTATCATAACCATTGAACTCAATAGTATGTAGCTCTTTTCACATCCATGGAATCGCTATATTCATGGATCTGGTCCTGTGACTTACACTGGATCACTTGATTTTTAATTACATAAGGAATGGTCCTTACACATTAAATAAAATTTATTAACGTACACGTGCACAAATACACATGCATGTTCAGATATATTCACATGCCCATTACACATGAGAAGGAAAACAAGACTTTTCTATATTAAACAAGCACAAGTATATAAAATAGGTTGCAGAAGTACTGGGAATGATTCAATATTTAAACATCAAGATTTGTTGCTAGATCTGACTTCAGGTCTCATAAATACTGCATAATTTAGGTGGATGTGTACTCTGGAGTTCACAAACAGAGTATATGTATTGCAAAGCATGAAATCTATTCTTCTTTTGCTCAGTACATTATCTTTCCTATTAGATTGGTGTTGTTTTGTGGGGTTTTTTTAATACATTGGAACATACCAAAATTCTAAATAAAGAAAAGCTGATAACCAGCAGGCATGTCTGTATTTACTTTTTTTTTTTTTTTTTTTTTGCCTCTGGCCTCCACACCTCAGCTAGTCTTATCATCCCTTGCTTTTGTGCTCTCTAAAGCTTTTCATCACATAAGCTTCCTCCAATAAATTCAACAGTTATTGTTCTGTTTGTAGCCTTCAGCCTATACCCTGTCAGGAATGTGTGCCAAGTGCTTTCCCCACCATGCTTTCTATGCAGTCCTGGATAATCTCCGTACAAGTGACAACCTGTACATCCTCCCTTTTCAGTCTGGTAGTCCTATTTAGCATTATTTGGCCTCTTAGAGCTGCACTTCCACAAAATCCACAGACCTTTACACGTATTCCCCTAGTAAATCTTACTGAACACAACACTCATAAAAGCAATTCGGGAAAAAAAAAGTTAATGCTTTAGGTGAATGTTAATTCAAGAGGTTATTAAATCTGCTTGTAGCAATAACACTTAACAGTCTGCATTTTTCCAGAAACATAACATTGTATATTTAATGCAAATACTGTTTTTGTGCTTCCACAATATCCTCTCAAGCATCATCTGAATTTTACCTTTTTAGAAATAATTGGATAATAGTCTTTTCTGAAGTGAGTGTTGGACTAGATCTCCAGAGGTCCCTTCCAACCCCATGTAATTCTGTGAGTGTGTTCTTAACTATCCTTTGGCTCTCTGTGTTGCACTCCATCTAAGTAGTAAAGCCTAAAGGGATGTATATGCCCAAGTGGTGTACCATAGTGGTCATCCTTAAAAAAATATTTTAATGTAAAAAATGGGAGTCACAGAATCACAGGATCATTTACATTGGGAAAGACCTTTAAGATCACCAAATCCAATCATTAGCTTAGCACTGTCAAGTCCACCACTAAACTATGCTCTTAAGCACCATGTCTACACGTCTTTTAAATCCCTTCAGGGTTTAAATGCCAAACCCTGGACTCCACCAAGGTTGTGACTTCACCACTTCCCTGGGCAGACTGTTCAATGCTTGACAGCCCTTTCAGTGAAGGAGTTTTTTCCAAATATACAAACTAGACCTCTTCTAGTGCAACATGAGGCTGTTTTCTCTTGCCCTATCACTTGTTACTTGGGAGAAGAGACTGATCCCCACACGCTACAACCTCCTTTCAGGTAGTGTAGAGAGCAATAAAGTCTCCCCTCATCCTCCTTTCCTCCAGTTCAGAGTTGTAGAATCACAAAATAATTTGGGCTGAAGGGAGCCTCAAAAGCCATCCAACCCCCCTGCCATGGGCAAGGACATCTTCAACTAGATGAGGCTGCTCAGAGCCCTGTACAACCTGGCCTGGAATGTTTCCAGGGGTGGGGCATCTCCCACCTCTCTGGACAACCTGGTCCAGGGTCTCACCACCCTCACAGTAAGATATTTCTTCCTAATATCTAATCTAAGTCTACCCTCTCTTAGTTTAAAACCGTTATCCCTCATCCTATCGCTACACTCCCTGATAAAGAGTCCCTCCCCATCCCTTCTGTAGGCCCTCTTTAGATACTTGAAGGGGTTTTAAGGTCTCCCTGGAGCCTTCTCTCCTCCAGGCTGAGGAACTCCAACTCTCTCACCCTTTCTCCATAGCACAGGTGCTCCAGGCCTTTCCTGTCCATTCCCTCATCACATCACTTCCTATTTGGCCATGCCTAGAAAGAAGTTTTACAAAACCACCTTTGACACAGGAATGAAGACAGAGCCTCCATGTAACCTTCAGCAAAAGTGATTTTGATGTAAGATAGATTGCAAGTTGATCTTAAGTCCAGAAAAGGAATGAGCTAAGAACTGGGAAGAATTATTTTCTGTGTCTTTCATCAGTAACTATTGACTAAGAAATGCAACCCCAACAGTTACAAGTAGTAATCTCACACGTCACGGGTAAAGTTGAAAAAGAGGCTTAAGATACTTGTGAAAGATGGTCATTGAGGAAGAGTGGTGCTGGAAATGCTGGAATGTACATGTTGTGTTCACACATATTTGTCAAATCCCTAAGAAAGTAGCCAGAAATAACATCCAGAAAAAATAAAAAAAAGCCATAATACTCTATATGCCAAGACAGTTGGTAACCACTGTCATATTCTCATGCTTTCAAGAAATAAATGCTTCCATTTTGAGTGTACCTAAGGAAAGAACTGGTTGGATTTCAACTCAGTCGAGGATAAACATGCCATGCAAAAGAAAGTGCAAAGTAATATACAGAGAAACAAATCTTAGGGTATGTAACAGTCTCTGATAGATGCAGCAATTAATTGAGATACAACAGGGTGGTGGAGATAACACTATGCTCTGAAAAAACTTGGTTGATACAATAGAAATTCAAAGTACAAGAGAATGGTTGGATAAGAACATAGACTGTAAGGAAATAGTGTTCTGCAGAGCAAAAGGTAAATTTGCACCTGAATGCGTACACATATATGTTGAACATGACTGAGATATGAGAATGAATGGAAAAAATGCCTTTGAAGAAAAATCTCATTTACCAAATATCAATGAAACCTTTAGCCACAGATCACAAAAGAATTAAAAGACCTACAGAAGTAGCCAACTAAATTAAAACCCAAATTTGAAAGTGGAGTGAATACATGAGTATTTATAAAGATGAACAGAAAATTAATACCACATAGAATCAAGGAAATTATACACAACCACATGAACTGGTTACAGCCACCATGGCCAGAACACCTGGAGCACTACCCTCCATGTTTTCATTTAGTTTCCCAAATGAAATCATTAATTGTGAGGTCATATCAATAGATGGGGATATGAGCAGCATGGCCACAAGCCACTTACCATACGTAGCCTTATAGCAGTCAAAGAAATAAAGACAACAGAAATACCGATTCGCTAGATAAGACCTCTGCTTTAAGGAAGTCTGTTTCAAGACTGCTCACATAATTATTATTGGATTATTTATTTATTCCCTCACTAATTAGCTACTGATGTCCATTTTATGTTTCCAGGAGCTCTAGTGTTACCTGAAAGCTGAGGATCTTCAACAGATAGCGCCTAGAAAAAAGCTGGGTATCATCATAACTAGGATACAACAGAAATATGCTGGCTACCTCTGTAGTGGAAATCTCCATGCAGGCTTAAGAGCCAGTGCCAAAGCAAAGATTTTAGCTGTGTTCCAAGCTTTTAGTGTTCCAAGGTATAAATCAACTTTCCTTCAATTAAGGCAGTAAAGTTGCTGCAGGTCTGTGTTCATATCTGTGCTAAACAAAGATTAAACAGATGGCTATTATTATGGCTATTATTACTACTGTAATGTATTTTGCTTTATTGTTTCTACCTTCAAATTCAGTTTGAGGTGAAGGCTCTTTCAATCTGAGGCTGCTTATTAGATATCAGAGACCTTTGGTTTAAGAGATCTTGCAACACAGTCTGAAAGAAATATTAACCTTACAGTGCATCCAGTACAATTATTGAGGATAAGGAACTTGTTTCCACTACTCCTTCTATGCAGCCTGGGAGATTTTTCCTACATCTAGCAGAAATTTCTAGAGATTCTAGTACATTCTGAAGTACCTTTGGTAGATTGTCTGACTTAGTAAATCATCCTTTAAACTCATGAACTTGGCAGTGGGGTGGGGTCCCCAGCCATGATACTTGTGTACTCACAGGCAACAGGGTGGAAGAGCACACCTACCAGAGCAATCATGAATGCCCCCATAGCCTCCAAAAATGTTCTGCTAAAAAGGTGAGACAGTCAACAGTTCAACTGAAGCGTCTCTGTGTCAGTGCATACGGCATGGGTAACAAACAAGAGGAGCTGGAAGCCACTGTGCAGTTGGAAAGCTCTGAACTGATGGCTCTCAGATGGCAACTTAAAATTGGTGGGATGAATCACACGACTGGAGCATTGCAATAGATGGCTGTAAACTCTTCAGGAGGGACAGGCAAGGAAGGAAAGATGGGGGGGGAGGCTGCGTGCTCTCTATGTAGAAAAGAAAATGATTGATTGCACAGAGCTGTCTTGAAAAACAGCAATGCAGAGGTCACCCACGCTTATGGCTGAAAATTAGAGACCAAACCAACACAAGAAAAGGTGTTTACTAGAGGCCAACAGATCAAGGGGAGGATGTCAATTTATTGTTCTTTAACTACAGAAAGCATCATGCTGGCAGGCCTTGATCCTGCTAGCAGACTTCAACTGCCCTGACCTCTGCTGGAAAAGCAGCACAACAAGCTGCAAGCAGCCTTGGAGCGCATTAGGATAACGTCCTTATACAGGGGATAGAAACCTCAAGCAGAGGAGATGCATTACTGGTCCTATTGCTCACTAACGCAGAGGAACTTACTGGAGAGGTCAAGCTTGATGGTAGCTTGGGCTGCAGTGATCATGCCATGGTGGAATTAATGATCTCAAGGGATATAGGCCAGGTGAAATGTATAGTAGAGGCGCTAAAACCTTCAGGAACTGGTGGATGGGACCCCCTGGGAAACTGTCCTCAGGGATAAAGGAGCAGAACATAGTTGGCAGCTGCTTAAAGGCATTTTTCTTAAAGAACAAGAACTGTCAACTCCAGTGTGCAAGGCATCATGCAAGGAAGGCAGCGTTACTAAAATGTCATACTATTTTTGAGTTACTCAAATGCATTCACAGAAGTGTTTGATAATTTTGATAAGTTTGACCTCATTAATTCACTAGACTCTTTCATATCATTATCACAGTTAAATTATTTAAAGAAAGTAAATTGAAAACGTGTAAAAATTCAGTATACAGACATGCTCATTTATAGTCATAATACATGTGCATATCACCATATATATGTGTGTTAGTAGTAGATTGCAAAAGATTTTGCAAAGCATCATGAACACTATCTGTTTTACAAATGGAGAAACAGAAACAAAAGGCAAATTATTTAACAGCCTTATTCATACCACATTCATTATATTCTAGTTCAGAAGCAGAAGGAAATACATGGAAACAGGAGAAAGTGCATTTAAAATCTATTCGTGTTTCTCTTGCCAAGCCTTCTCACTGAATCCTTTCCTGTTCTGACCATGGCATTGTCTACACACGCTTATGTATTTCAAGTTTTTTGCTCATTTTCATTCTTAATTTCCTTCTGGTATATCTGAGACACCTCCAGAAAAAGACAGATGATTAAACTGATGTGGTCTGATAAAAGTATTTGTTGTGGCACTGAAAAAATTTTTCAAAATAGTTCAGTTACAACTAAATCTGATCCACGCAGAGTGTTCCTTTTCCTCCATTAGCTCCTTGCTGTGCTGCTTTTTGATCAACTCCTATTTTGAGTTCTAATAAAGGAAATTGAGGCTAATGAGTTGAAAGGGCAGCAAAGATTGATTCTTAACGTAATGCCTGACCTTCTGGAGAGCAATCTTTAGTAAAGACATTGACAAAAACATGTTAGGGTGTAAGAAGGAGTTTGAAGGCTTCAGTTTGAAGCAATTCAGAAGTAGGCAAACAGGTAGGATATGCAAAGGGTTTTTATCTAAGGAGTTAACAGCACTCAATGCCTGCTGATCTGAAAGGGGCTGGTTCACTGGGAGAGTTTCAAGAAAGACCCAACTAAAAAAAAAAGCTTCTCTATTAATAGATGAGGCTGAAAGTATTTCAGAAGAGACATTTAACGAAAACTTTAAAGGTTTGGGGGTTACAACATGAGCCATGCAACACACACACAAAATGGTTCCTGGGTAGTTTAAGTTTCATTTTGCTTGCAACAGTGTCTCAAATCCATTTTCACAATCATTCACCTTTGCAGCTAGAACACTTCCGCAGGAGCTTTACTGAAATCTCAAACCCTCATTTCACTTGTTCTCTTTTAAGAAGAAATGGGTGAAAACACTACAAACCGAGGAGCATCTGCAGAAGGGATGTTACTCTCTATACAAGGTTAATTTGCTTTCTTCGTACTTCTTTAAATATGTATTAGTACAGTATCTGTTGGAGATTGCTACTATTTTACATTTAGCAGAGCTGTCATTAGGAAGAGGAACATGCCCAACAAAGAGAGGTGGGGCTTGGAGGGACATCCATAGTCTGGCTCTGGCCCTTGAGTAATTGCAACTATAAAAAAAATATGGTCCTACCCCTTTCCCCCAAGATATAAGTAGGGAAGATTTCCCTGACACCAGGGGACTCCTCAGGAACCCAGGTGAGTGTGAGACAGAGAGGAGAAACCCATTTCAATGCATATCATTGCTAAACAGTAAAATTACAGCAGTGCAACAGAGTTTTAAAAAGTTGAAGAATCCCACTGCATAGATTACCAAAAAAAAAGCTGAGTATTTTCTCTACTTTCCTCTCGGAGAAGGAGTATTTCTAATTTCCATTTTGAACAAAATCTCAGAGAATGGAGAGAAGATAACATCAAAAATAGTGTTCTTCAAACTAAATTAAACTTAATTTTTGCAACAGTAAAAATAGATTTCATTTTTTCAAGTCTCAAAATATTTAATTTTTTGCAATTGAAAGAAAGTTCATGACCACTTCAGAAAGTCAGATACCATTGCCCTATCTTTTCATTATTGCTAAATCAGTGCCAATGAATTTAAAAAGATACTGATATGGGATAAAGAGATGTGAAAATCTATTTTCCTTGAAACTTCTTTTTATATTGACATACAGTGCTTTCAATCATCACCAGCATATTAAAGTATCTCAGCTTAGTTCTGACAGCAATAGCTTTTTTATGACTAGATGTTAATTTACAGAAAAGTAAATGCAGGAAAGGTTGAGCTGACCTAAATGATTGACTGTCATGACTAGGAAATATGTCATGAGGCTGCAAACCTTTAATGGACAGTCACTTTAATTATTTAGATAGAAGTGTCACCTGACCAGGCTATATGGTGCCTGCTCTCAGTTTGAAGTTAAAAAAGAAATGTTCCCAGAATTATATCACAGAATATGAGACAAGAGCAAATAAGGAAGAAATGTAATGGGGATCAATAAATATAGAGACAGAATCCAAAATTTCAGCTCTACAGTCAATATGTTTTCCTTCATGTTCCATTGTATGGTACTGCAGCTAGAAATTCATTTTTTTAAAATCAAAATCTGATTAAAATCCTTCATTAAACTGTTCTTTAAATATCAAAGAAAAGGTATACACTGAAGCAGACTCCAGTGCTTAGCGTATTTAATATAATTCCCTTCCTCCTTCCAATCATATTATTGTCTGAAAAAATTTGCTGTGGAACAAATAAGTTAAATCTCCAAGGTCTTATAACAACATTGACCAAAAAAACCCCCAAAAATAAATACAGAAGAAAACAACGTATCCATATCTGAGGGACACTGTAGGTGTTCTCAATTTGGTTTTGTCATGCTTTGTTCCAGGTTAGCCAATGACAAGACAACAGATGCTCTCCCTCACTTCTCTCCAAGGAGAGACAGAATAGAGGTAAAAAGACTTACGACTTTAGGAAAAAACTAAACTACTTCAATGAAATATTTATAATAAAATAAAAAAGGAAATAATAAGATAGATACAACATATATAAATATATCCTAAATCCTATCAAGCTCCCAGGGAGATGTCACCAGCAGGCACTAAGAAAGTTCCCGACTGGTCTCAGTAACAACCAAGAGCTGGTTTCCAGACCACACTGATGGGCATCAAAGGTAGACAAACTCACAGGGTTGTTAGGTCCCAGTCGGAGACATCCTGTTTTTCTGTCAGGTTCTCACAGGGGTCCTCCTCAGACATCAGTCATTGAAGAAAGAGACTCACTGAAGAAGAGTCCTTGAAGAGGAGCCAACCTGGCCCCTTTGATCCCTCAGCATTTATACTGAGCATGGCAATGGGATGGAAGATCCTATTGGTCAGTTTGGGACACCTGATCTCTCCGTTCCTCCCCACAGGTGCAACCCCTCCACAGAGTAAACAACCACAGCAACAAGTATAAGCTGATTGTAAAGTTGACTCTGCTCCACCCCAATCTGCAGGTTTTCCAGTTCCCCAGATAAAACAAAAAATTATAATGCTCACATACAACTTTGCTATCAATAGAGTAAACTTGAATTTTATCTGACATCTTTTCATTATGCAGATACACAGCAGTCATGACATTGGTTGATTTGACAAACAAGATATTGTTGGAAAGTTGGTCTAGTTGTTCACGTCCTGCCTTTTTTTTAAGGGAGACCACTTGAAGTTCATTTTTATGCTTTTCTGGCTACAAAGGTTCTTATACTGTTGGAGAAAAGTAATACTCCCCCTGTCATAGCATCTATCTGTTATTATGCTTGCTGAGGTTCACAGAGAGGAAGAACCATTTTGAACCACACGATGCTGCAGTTTCCAAAGCGAAAACACAAAATACATCAAGTGAGGAGTTACATTTTTTCTCCTTTCCTCTTGTTTTCTCTGTATTTGTACTTGTTCTATACCTTGGCTAGATGCAAACATATGAAGTTGTGCAAGAGTTTATCCTCATAATATGGCAGCTCAAAGTACAAAGTGCCAAAGAGTGCAATAGATTTCACCACCAGCAGGATCAGAACTTGTTACATAAATTACAGATACCTGAATGGATGTAATCTTCAAATAAATGTGACAAAATTCAATGAAAAAATTAGTTTGTTTATGTGGAGTTCAGTAAAACAAAGCACGTTCTGTGCAGGGGCACCATTGAAGTAGTTACACTGAGCTAAATTCTGGTTCCTTCTGTACTCCAGGGAGGAAAGCAACTCCCTGTTACCTGTCTTCCAGAGGCTGATTTTCTTCCCTTCGTGCTGTCCCCTCATTGGTAAGACTCCACACATGTATTGCCCAGCACTACGGAAGGTTCAGAAGAATGGTGAATTTACTGTCCATCCAGACTGAAATCCTGATGCAAGTATCATCCTCAGTGAATCAGGGTCACCTTTGCTTCTTCAAGGTTCAGCAATGACATAATTTGAATTCTAGTCTAATATTAAGCACAAGCTTTCCTGAGCTGTGTGCCTCTTCCAAGACTCTATATCACAGTACTTCTGTGATACAGAACTTCTAAAATAATTAATTAGCTTAATCAAATAGCTTATTAACATATTAATGTAATGAGTGAGGATATTTTTGTTATTTTCTACACAGATTTTCCAATATATTTTTCTGAACCTCCCTGGGCTGCCAAAATACTGACAATCAACAATTTCTACTACTTTTTGTGTCATCTTCTGTGCTTGATTTTGCAGGGCAAGGTGTTCCCTCCTCTCTCTGCAACAACAGCCACTTTTCCATGTCATCAGGCCATCCTCAGTTTTTCTTCGGTTGGAAGGGGTAACATTAATGCTCGTGTCTCTCTTGTGTCTTTGCTACTGTGTGTATTTGTGCCATATTTCATATTTTATATATTTCATTTGTCTCTTGTGCCACTCCTTATCAAGCAATGAGTCTCGATCTTTTCAGTCTTGCTTCACACAGGATTCTCCTATGCTCCTTGAAAGATCTTACTGACAGGCAGAGAAGTTACAGTTTGGCAAAGCTAATTGTTTACTTTAAACTTCTGCTGTGTTGCTAAACAGCTGATTCATGAGCATCCGAGCCATCCGTGCACCAGATAGAGAAGATCACTTTGTCAGGCAGCTGATGTTATTCCATCTCTGTGTTTCAAGCAGAGCCCTGATTCATATCTCTAAATGTCTTTTACATCTCTTGGGTTAATTTGGGACCGAGAGGCCTGAGCTGAAGATAGTCATCCTAGGGCAGGCATACTTCTTATAACATTATTACAATAATATCATCTATACCATTTTTCATCCCATTTATTAAGAAGCTGAGCATTGTGTATGATTTTTAATCACAGCTGAAAAATGAGTAGATACTTTCAGAGATATCTTCACAAATGACTGTCTTGATTGCTTCCTGAATATGGTCTCTGAATGTATGCTTAATGTCCTGAGTTTGATATCAGAGACATTTCATCTCAGAGCAAAGAGTAAATTTAGAAGCTACAAGTGATATTTTTCCTATCCCAAGCACACCAAGGTAGCTTTGAGTGAAGACTTCAGACATTTTATAAGGATCTCAATTGCCTAAGGAAGTCTGTAACTGAGCAGGAAATATAAACAGTTTCCTATTGTCTGGCAAGATGTTAATTTGCCAGAAAAGAGCTTCACCTCTTTTTAGGATGAAGTGTCACTAATTGGTATGCTTCAGAAAGGCCACACAAAATCCTGAGGATAATTACTACTGCGCTGATATTATCTTTGGTAGTAACCTCTAGAAAGGCAGCAGTTACCCATCTGGCCCTTTCAAATTATTGAACCTTACTGTAAGCCCTATGTGATAAAGTGTTTAGCCTGAGTAGACTCATAGAATTGCTCTATTCTGAGGTTTAAAAATGAAGATTTTTAAAAAACGTCATCAAATCCAGGGAGTGACAGTTTTTTAGTCTTGGGCAAAGTCCAACTATGTTATTTTCCACTACTAACAAAAGGATTACTATAGAGTAGAATAGTAGCCCTCATTGGAAAACAAATTATTTTAAAACAATTTTAAAGCAAATTTGGATTGGAGAAGGTGTTTTCTCAGGGTTGATTTTTTTTTAATGGTGAATACATCAGTATTCAGTCCTTAGCAGTGTTAATATGCATAAGTAGATTTTTAAGTTATTGGTATTCATAGGGCCATTAAATGCTAAATTAGCATTGGCTGTTACTTATTTCTTCTAAAGACCAAAACCAATGCTTTAACTACATGAGATTAAAACTAGCTCTCCCCTACATCCCCCAAAAACTTACTGTATTCTTATCACAATTTCTTCATAGAAAAAAATTACGAAAATTATGCTGGTAGGATAGTATAATACTGTGATATTCAAGGTTGTACTTTTCAAACTTACAGAACTGTTTCTTTACAATGAATATTTGAATTCTGAATTTTAGTTTCCTGTATACAATTATTTGGAATTGATAAAATATTTAACAAACAAAAAACCCAACTCAAAACTGTAAACACCTGTATTCAGTAAATTCCCTAGGACATGAATATTCATTTCAGTAATAAACTCCATAACTAATTGTTCTCCCACAACCATATTTCTCTTTGAGATCCCTGTGACGGATATACATCTTACTACAAAACTTTTCATCAAGGTCATGGTTATTCCATTGGTAACATCAGTGGAAGTTTGAAATTCTTTTCTTTAAGAGAAAAGAAGTAAATACAACATTTGCTTTTTTAAGAAGCTTAAAACACAAAGTTGAAACAAAAATAAAGTAGAAATCATTTAGTATACGCAAAAAGTTGCAAGAAAAGTCAAGGTGTTCTGCTTTCCATGAAAAAGCCCATACTGAAGTTGTAAATGCATACAGCCATTTTTCACTACAAATAAATGTACCAAATCAATGTACATCTCTCAATTAAGTATATTTTACATTTTAATATGGTTTGAATGTACTTTATTAGACATTATGTGAAGATATGCTGAGAAACTTACTTTGCCAATTAACTGAAAGTTCTCAGGCACTAAACTGACTATTCAGATCTGGCAAAGATTATATAGTACATCCCTACACTGTTTAATTGTGGGACAGCTTGATAATTAATCAGTTTGTCGAGACTGATTCAGCCCATGATTAAGTAATACTATGAATTCAACCTGGGAAATCTCAAATCTATGCTGAAAAGCTAAAGGAAACAATTATGAAAGTCTGAGAAACCTACTATACTGTGTCTAGGAAATCACACAATGGTTTGGGTTGGAAGGGACCTTAAAGATCATCGAGTTCCAACCCCCCTGCCATGGGGAGGGACACCTCCCACTAGACCAGGCTGCTCAAAGCCCCATCCAGCCTGGCCTTGAACAATTCCGGGGATGGGACATCCACAAGTTTTCTGGACAACCTGTTCCAGTGCCTCACCACCCTCACAATAAAGAATTTCTAAAGAATTTCTAGCTAGTACATATCCTAGTATCTAATCTATATCTCCCCTCTTTCAGTTTAAAACCGCTACCTCTCATCCTATCACTGCACTCCCTGATCAAGAGAACCTCCCCAAATGATAGCAGTCTTTAGAGAATTAACCTGTGTAAAATGATTGACTGTTTAAAAGTAGTTCGTCCTCAAGCTTTTATAACGGAGAAAAAGAGTACACACAAATGGAGGGAAGAATCAGTAGTCTATTACCATCCTCTTGTATTCCAGGAGAACAACAAGTACTGAAAATTAAAACA
Source organism: Tringa tobata (assembly GCA_033628505.1). NCBI lineage: Eukaryota > Metazoa > Chordata > Aves > Charadriiformes > Scolopacidae > Tringa > Tringa tobata. Next base: position 912,640 of record JAHREE010000332.1, on the reverse strand, counting down.
ATTAAGAACTTGACATTAAACTTTCAATTACAGTTCAAATCTCCATCTCTAACCTGTTCATTAAAGTTTTTTTTCTTTTGCCAGAAATATTGTGCTAATATTCTTTAACACTTTCTGTCTAGAGGTAGATGCTGAGACCAGCTCTGTTAGTTGTGGATAGCAGATACGTAAAGAGGAGGAGGACAGGGACAGTACCTTTCACATGCTGCCTCTTCTATTTTTTTTTTCCCAGATTCTTCTACCATTAGCGCTATTATCATCTCACCTGGTCTCCATGAGACAGACACACAGGATTTTTCAGTCGTGAAATAATGGAAACACTGGAAGACTCAAAGCTGTTGGTTTGCTAAGAGCAGGTATCAACAGGCAGCTCTGGGGAGGAACACTCACGCTGTGAGGACAAGGATGGTTTTCCCTATTGATCACAACTATTGGATATTTCATCTGTCTCTCCTTTATAACTCCTAAAGCTTCGATCCCTGCTTACATCAGTCACAGGAGAGCTGGAAATACTGCAAGGCTTTATATTACTTTCTGGAAAAAAAAATACACTTTCCACCTCTTCTGGTAAGGCTACCTCAGAGCCCTTTAGCTTTATCAGAAGCCAATGCTGATTAATACTTCATAGGATCAGGCCATTAGACATCTCCTAAAAATTATAGCATGAAGTACAGTAGTGTAATAATTAGAATATTGTGCTTCTCATAATGCAAAAGCAAGCTTGGCCTTAGAAGAAGGAACTTTTTAATGATTTCTTTATGGGCTATATCAGTAGCACTGTAAAATTTCAGTTTTCCCAGCAACAAAATCAATGGAGTATTATATCTAAAAACTTTTGAATTCTCTAAATGTACCAAGAGATCCCTGTAAGTCATTTTAGAGGGAAAACTACTGCAGAAAGTTAAAGTGTTTTCCACACACTCAGGCAGCCTTGAACATATATGAATCACCAATATTATTTGCAATTAAACATATCAAATGAAGTATACATAACTACACATTCAACAGTTATTACAAACCAGCATATTAATATTTATTCTTTGCACTTAATTGTCCATTCCCACCACATAACATATTTAGTTATAAACTCCTTGAAGTGCAATGAATTCTTTTAGTATCTTTGCTGCAATTCAATTTTAATTTGCTTTTTATGTAGCATCACTGATACAATGTATCTTGAATTGTGTGATAGTAAGATAAAAATAATGGGAGCACTTTTCAAAGTTGCATGCCTCTATTCCCATTTTACAGCAGTAAGGCAAAATGATATATGGACATAAGCTAGGAGTAAAAAGAAAATGAATGTATATTTTAAATCAGAAAAAAAGCAATATTCAACTACTACCCCATTAGCTTTCATCTTTCCTTCATTAAAGTCTTTTGGAAAGGCCTCTTATAAAAGAATAACACTCAGAAAGGCCAGTACTGCTCAGCGCAAGGAAGACGCTTCATATTTCATGAAGCTAATTATTTTGTTCCTAGTTTCATTCTGTATAGGAGACAGCAAGGAAGCCCTGTAGATGAAGTATGAATTACTAACTTCACCATCTTTCAGGCAAGTATATCAGAACATATTTCTTAGATGGTCTAGAAACTTCAGGGCTTTGTAACTTAGATGATGATGCAATTTCCCATATTCTGTAGTATGATAATGACCTTTGTTAAAACAGCCCAGGCCACGAAGTCATGTCAAGAGTCCAGCAGAAACTGTGTTTTAAGCAGGAATGAAGCCTTTGAAACCTGCAGGAGACTGCTGGTAGAAACTCACAGCAAAGTACAAACATGCCATTTGAGATTGCATTTAACACAGGTTCACCATCATGGTCCCCTCTGTCTAAAGATGACTTGGAAAATGGGAGGGAGGAAATTCAGGGAAATGAACAAAACAAGTTGTTCAAGGGAAGCCCAATTTTGCTTGAACAAATCATAGGGGATGAAAACAAGAGGTGGTACTTACCAAGCAACAGATTGTATAGCTGCTTTTATTTGCTCTGAGGGGTCCTCAAGTTCAGTGAATGCCATCTAGGAGAGAAAGAGTTAAATCATGTAAGTTTTTAATTGTATACAGTTTCTCAACTAGACTGCTAAGCAGCACAAGGCATACCCTGCACGTTGGCAACTCAGTTATAAACAAACAACAATAAATCAATGAAAAAATCAAACTAATAGCAACATAAAATTTAATCAGCTTTCTACATTGGTAAAATATCAAATGCATCAACAATTCCTTGTAATTTCAATGCAATATATCTCATCCTCCAAAGCTGGCTGACTCATTCAGTAGTCAGGCCCCAAAAAATGACTGGGGAAAGGCAGTCACTTGCCAAATGACCCACTTCAGATCCAAACAGATAGATGACATAGGGAAGATCATATCCCTTTTAGGCTGATGGGACAGCAGCTCTTGTGGTAACCAGTTTTCCCAAAATAGAGGTAGCTACTTGCTAACCAGTCTTTCATGCCACCTGCCAACCCAATATAGAGCTTCCAGCAAACATTCTGGTGTTACGTGGTATTTACCACTTAGTCTTAAATAAAAAAACTATGATTCCTAGGCTATGAAATATGAATGTGCAGTCCTTGTTTGGCCTATGACCGATTCACGTATCTAGTGAACAGCTCCACCAACAACAGCCTCAAATAAATTACCTGTGCATACAAGATTTATCATGGACTTCCTAACAACATATTCTGGCATTAAAAACAAGTGCAAGAATGCCGAAATATATAGCATCATCAGAAGTGAACAAAGCAAAACTACATCACATCAACATACTCATTATTAATGAAGACATTGTTACAACTTCCATGGTTTGAATCAGCTTCAGGAAGACGATATATGTCTAGAAATCTGTAATACTGATAGACTGAAGGATTTAAGTTTTGTTGATATGACATATTCAATGGGCTTGTTAATAAATTCTGATTTAAAATCATATTGCAGTGGCTAGGGGTGTAGAAACACAGATTTCTTGCCCTGCTAGAATAAAAACTGCTGAAAGGCAAGCTAGAACCCTTTTTGACATAGCATCTTATAACCCAGAAAACTCAATGAAGTCATTGAATCAGAAGGGGTCACTTCTGAGTTATGAACAAATATAGCTAAAAATATGATTAGGGCACTTGTCTGACCATAGTAACAAATGTTAAGTATGTCTTTCATTTAGACATTTTTTCTGTGATGTTGAGAGCTTCATATTAAAGATAAACCAAAATTATCTAGAAAAGAAAAATATCATCTTCCTTTCAGAATTGTACTGAAACATTGGTAGAGGCGTGTGAGTATCTTGGTTGAAATGTCAGCAGTTTATGATTGATCAGAGAAATATTTTTCCTGTGATCTGAAGTACATGAAAACTTAGAAATTCTTCCATTTTTCCACAGCAATCAAGGAACATACCTGTATTTCTGACTGAGATGAATAAAGGTTTGTTGTAAGTGCTGTGGCCATGTGACAATCTTGTAAGTATTCATTAACCCTACTATTGATAAGAATAACTTTTTCTATTTTAATAACAGTCAAGATTGTGACTGAAAAAAATTATATATATATATTAAGATGAGAGCTACCCTTTTTCAAGTGTAGGCATTTTTTTTGGGGGGGAGAGATATTTTTTTTCATTTGTACAAATAAGATCATGGACCTGTGATGATAGCAAAAGTCTAGATACTGAAACCTGTAGTGAAATGAAGAGGACATATTTTTTTTCCAGAAATGCAAGTGAACTTTTTTATTCTGTAGTAAATCTTGTAATTTCTTACAGATTTACTGATAAGTGGGATGTCCTTAAAGTTTTCTTGATTAGATGTAGATATTTCTTTTTATACACTTAGAAGTGATAATGGACTATTGATTAGACTGAAGACTTTAATACTGTTATTCAATCTGGACCGCTATAAGCCCCTCATTTCTGCCAAGTCAGAACAGGTTTTTCTTTCTTTATCCATATTTTATACTGACACAAGACATCTTCCAGCAGAAACATGTCTCTTCCAACTTGGGTCTGTATAATAACAGTAGTTTCACACCTCATCTGCTTTACATATTCCTTGCAAGTGATATTCCTTGTGAAGGCAACGTGCAGTCTACTGGGATGTATTTTTGAGCAACAAGGGCTAACCACAAAAGAGCTGTATAAAGTCTGAAATGAAAGCGAAATCCTGCTGAAGCCTAACAAGAGAAAAAGACTTTTATCTGTCTGCTATCAATAACAACCTTATGATCCTTCCAAAAAGCTGTCTAATAAATAGCTATTTTTTCCGGTACCTTACATCTGGATTATGATTTTTTTATTCATTTTGTCTCTCTCACTGCATGAGAATTCCCACTGACTGCAATCATAGTAGATTTTGACTCAAAACTGGTACTTAGTAATAAGCTGTATTTGATTCTCTGTTTCAGAACATGATCCATGTTGATAGAGAGTGACACTGTTCAGAAGGCATAGTCACTAATTCTATCACTCCAATCTCTAATCCAATTAAGCCTCAGGGTTTCTTGGTGTTTTAGAATCCTGATTTGGGGTGGTTTTTTGGGTTTATTTTTCAAAATACATTATGAATGCCCTGAACGTTACTGGTTCTGCTATTATTCTGAGCTGTTTTTCCTAAGAACTTTCTTATGACCTTGGCTGCAGGGTTACTGCGATGTGCAAATACAGACAAAAATATTGCCGCTTTTCTGAAGGCATGTTGCCTTCACAAGTGAATCCTTAAAGAACGTGTTTTGTTCATCTCTCTGCTCTTATTTTCTTTAATTCTTGACTTTACTCCAGCTAAACGGTAATTTTTTAAATTTACACAGCTTCATGCAATTTCAGAGATGAAGATTTTCACCCATTAATTTAGTCCTCAGGGCTTCAAGAAGTGTCCCTTTTGATCTCATTAGCATACAAAATAAATCAATGATCACAGTGACCACAGGTTATTCTCTGTTTACGTTTGAGAAATTTGCTACAAGATGAATGATTATCGGTCAGTTTATTTGCCCACTTTAGCTCTTTTGTGCAATCTTGCTTTGTATGCTATGTAGCCTTAATAAGAGTTCTCGCACAAGGAAAGCATTTAGTGTAATAACAACAAAAGAAACTGCACTCAGGTGGAATCCAGGGTATCATTGCAAGCCTGAAAAAACACTTCAGTTGTGTAACTCCTTAGTCTACTTAGAATAAACATTGCTCACACTCAACCAAGTTGGGCTCAGTCAGAGAGAAATGGTGAAAAAATTTATCAGTGAATTTGCACTGGCAAAGAATTTTGAGGCTTTGAGCCATTCTTGTTATGAATGTTAGCTACCAGTGCGTATTTCTTTTCCAGCTGACACTATATTTTGATGATGCTATGACAAAGCGTGGTGACATCAATTTGAAGTTTAGGTTTATCTGATAAAACATAGAATGCACAATAATATTTGTTCACAAAGCAAAATAAACATTGTTAGAATACTCAAGTAAACAGCATCAACAAAACAAACAAAAAACCCGACAAGAGTGCTTTCATTCCTAGAACTGAAGTATAATTTTTCTACACCTGTGATCAACGTCAGTGAAATATTACTCCACCTTGCTAAATTTTTCATTGCTTTCTTTTAGCTAGTGATTTCTTCTGACATATACCCTCTAGACACAGGGATAGAAAGCAAATCAATACTCTAGCTAATCTAAGTTTCTGAAGGAATTTTGTTTCACAAAATTTTCATTTTCTTTTGATATTCCACAGAGCAGAATAATACTAAAAAAAATAATTCTAAAGTCCATAAGAGCAAGAAAAAGAACATTTTGTAATCAGAAAATTTTCCTGGATTGAATTTTTCCTATGCTACTGTAGGATCTTTCCAGTTTTTTTAACATAAATATTAAAGTCATCTAGAAAAGTATGATAGCAGTAGCAACGTTGTGTATGATGATAACCCATAAAGCATGTTAATTTCTTCCTTCTATTTTTAATTCCACCCAGCTGTGAGCCGTCCAATGTTCAGTACAAGATTAATGAATCACACTCTAATTGCTTTTCACATGTCAAACTCTAGTCTGAGTCTTAAGGTTTCAAGAATCTAATGTCAAAACACTTTCTTTTGGCTAAATTTCTACAAGCTAATGCAAAGAAACGTGGTGATACAAAAGGAATAACATTAATTACATACTTTCTGAAGATTTAAATCTGTTCTACATTTTGAGTAGATTACGATGCTTAGCCATTGGATTCAGCAACATGATTCTATGAATGATTCAGCCCTGTGAAGGAGCTACGCTAGCACAGAAGTAATGCTCCCTGTATAAAATCATAGAATCATTCAATGGTTTAGGTTGGAAGGGACCTCAAAGATCACCTAGTTCCAAGCCCCCTGCCATGGGCAGGGACACCTCCCACTAGACCAAATTGCTCAAAGTCCCATTCAACCCGGCCTTGAACACTTCCAGAGATGGAGCCTCTACAAGCGCTCTAGGAAACCTGTTCCAGTGTCTCACCACCTCACAGTAAATAATTTCTTCCTAATATCTAATTGAATTCTCCCCTATTTCAGTTTTAAACCCTTACCCCTCATTCTATCACTACATGTCTTTTTACAAAGTCCCTCACCAGCTTTCTTCTCGGCCCCCTTCAATTACTGGAAGACAGCAACAAGGTCTCCCCAGAGCCTTCTCTTCTCCAGGTTGAACAACCCCAATTCTCCCAGTGTGTCTTCATAGGAGAGGTGTTCTAGCCCTCTGATCATCTTCCAGGAGCTCCTTGTTCATCCATGCATGCTTTCCAGCATTTTTGCCTGATTTCCTCTTCATGGGAATGCATTAATTGTGAGCTTGGAGGAGCTGGTCCTTGAATCTTAGTCCGCTTTCTTGGGCCCCTCATCCCTACAGGACTTTATCACATGGTATTCTGTCAAGCAAATCTCTCAAGAGACCAAAGTCTGCCCTCCTGAAGTCCGTGGCAGTGAGCCTCCTGTGCACTTCCTCACATCTTGAACTCTGCCCTCATGGTCACTGCAGCCAAGGTTGCCCTTGAGCTTGACATTCCCCAGCAGCCCCTCCTTGTTAGTGAGAGTCAATGTCCAGCACAGCACCTTTCCTCATTGGCTCCTCTGTTACTTGGAGAAGAAAGGTATCATCAACACATTCCAGGAAACTCCTGGATGGCCTGCTGTTTTGTCCCTCCAGTGGATATCAGGGTCTTTGAAGTCCCCCTGAGGACGAAGGTGTGTGAACATGAGGCTTCTCCTATCTGTCTACAGAAGACCTCATCCACTCTGTCATCCTGGTTGGACGGCCTGTAGCCGACTTCCACTGTAACATCACCTGTCCCTCCCCTCCCTTTAATCCTGAGCTGTAACCTCATGGTCCTAATCCATCCCCAGGTGGAGCTCCATGCACTCCAGATCTTTTAACATGGAGGGCAAGACCCCCTCCTTGTCTCCCCTACCTGTCCTTCCTGAAGAGTCTGTATCCTTCCATTCCAATCTTCCAGTCATAGGAGCCATTTCACCATGGCTCTGTGATGCCAATNGACTCGTCTTTCCTCTTCACCCTGCAGAGCTGTGAAGCAGTTCTGCAAGGGCACCTCGGGCTTTGAGGGAAGTCTCTTCCCTCTGCTGGTTCTTGCCGCTGCAAGCTTCCATTCTTCTGTGTTATTTGCATTATTTTATTGAAATACAATATTCTGCATTAAATATAAATTGTGTGTTTTAAAGAACCAGTCATACAGAAAAGTCAATGATGATGTTAGTGGGATTTATATGGTTAAAGGAGATCATTGCTGTATTTCATGACCTTGTCTAGAGCGTAAAAGCCATGATTTAGGAGTAAAAAAAATTACCATAGTGACAACCTCAGCAAAACCATGTACATATGCACTATTTTTAAACTATTTTTTTCTTTTTCAGAACTGGAAAACAGAAAGTTATTGTTCCTATTTGGAGGTAAGGGGGATCTCTAGAGGCATTTCCATCTGCTTGTGAGCTATGGGAACAATATATAGGCTAAAAGAAAAACAAATGTGCATGGAAAAAAAGTTGACTTAATTGCAGTAAACAGTCATTCTATGGTGAAAATTAACCATGACCTGGTTTAATCTTAAACCACACACAGACTCGTGAGGGCATGCTTTGCCTGGAGAACTCTTCTTTCTCTAAGTAAGCACAGCTGGAGGAGGAAGACATTTAAGCAGAAATGCCAGCATAATGCAGGAGTGTAGCTATACTTCAGAGAAAGCTGCATTAGCCTGGGGAAAAAGAGGACTGAAAGCTTTCAGCAATGGAAATGTCCCTTTGGGATTACCTATGACTACATCATCATGCAGACACCCAGATATCCACCAAATTCAGCGCAAACCTAACAGTTAATTGCAGTAAACAGGGAAGAATAAATTCTGATTTTGTCCTTGGGCTCTCCTGATCATCTTCCTGAAGAAGGAAAGTAAAAATTCTGTAAATTAAGCATAGATTTTCTTCCCAAGATACCCCTTCCTATAAAGGGGCCAAGAAGGTCATTGGTATCCTGTGGTACATTAAAAAGGGAGGGAGGTCATTCTCCCGTGTCTAGTTCTGGGCACCCCAGTTCAAGAAAGACAGGGAAGTATTGGAGACAGTCCAGCAGAGGGCTACGAAGATGATCAAAGGAATGGAGCACCTCTCTTATAAGGAAAAGCTGAGAGACCTGGGTCTGTTTAGCCTGGAGAAGACTGAGAGGGGATCTTATCAATACTTATGAATATCTAAAGTGCGGGTGCCAAAAGGATGGGGCCAGACCCTTTTCAGTGGTGCCCGGTGACTGGACAAGAGGCAACGGGCACAAGCTGGAACACAGGAAACGCTGTCTGAACATAAGAAAAAGCTCCTTTACTTTGAGGGTGCCAGAGCCCTGGAACAAGTTGCCCAGAGAGGTTGTGGAATTTCCTTCTCTGGAGATACTCAAAACTTCCCTGGATATGTTCCTGTCCAGCCTGCTCTGGGTGACCCTGCTTTGGCAGGGAGGTTGGACTAGATGGTCTCTGAAGGTCCCTTCCAACCTCTACCATTCTGTGATTCTGTGAATGATCATCAGATTCAGTAGCAAAGTCCATCAAAGTGAGTGAAGTTGTTAGGATTAGCTCAGACTTCATAGGACTGCACCCCTTCAACTGTTTGCCAAGAAGACTGTGCACTTAGAACTGTTAGCTTTTGAATGAGGTGTAAAACAAGGTCTTGTTAAGGCTCAAAAGTACCCAAATAACTTCACAAATACTGTCCTCATTTCAAAATTGACACAATAACTCAAGTCCTTCTGAAATTCACTTTAGTAATTTCTGGATGAGTTACTCTTTGATCAGTTACTCCTATCAAAATGCATGTGGCCAAATGTATTTCCAAAAGTGATTTCATTTCTAAAAAAAAAAAAATCCCTCTAATCCTGCCTAACAAATTGCAGTACTTATAATTTTGGCAGGGAAGACTAATGATTCCTATTGCATAGATACTTTAAACAGACTTCATGGATCTTCTTGAAAGCATATGTTCCGATGGACAATGGGAGTTTCAAGTTGAAGTTGGTCAGTCCCTAAAATGATGCTAATTCACCACTGTTCCAGGGAGTTCAGTTGAGTTTTGACAATGTTCAACAGCTACTATTTTTTAATTACATACTATTCCTTTCCTTTTCTTTTTGTTAATGAAATCATTAAAAAAAAGATCTCCTCAGTTTGAAAATTTTGTGGAAGAGAGTATATAACAGAATCAAGGAAAACAAAACAAAGTTTGTGGTATGTAGGTAGCCCTCATGTTGGAATCATCAAACAAGCTTGAGAAGAAAAGGAGGAGTTTGCCCCTGAGCCTCTGTCAGACTGCTGGGCTGGGATTTTTTTTTCTATTATTATTATTTTTGTCTTGATTGCATTATGTGGTGCATGACAGGCTTTTCTAGGTATTTTTTTTGTAGGTCATTCAGGAATTTTGTCTGACAGACTCCTCCTACTTTGATCTTTTCCAGTCTCCTCCTATGGGTCATTACAATTCTAGTTATGGTCTCCCGATCTCATCGGCTTCTTTCTGCTCTTTACCCTCTAGTCAGTACTAGAACATACTATCTGGTTTTGCAAATAGTAAAGAAAAGAGTAGTTAGAAAATTAGTGTTATAAGACACCTCTGCAGCAGCTTTAATGTGCCCCCTTGTCAGGAGTCCCTCCTGCATGGGTTTCCACTCCTTTACTGGCTTTGAAGTTCCCTCAGGAGTTTGGATATGGGTAAGAAAACCTAGAAAATAGGAGCCTCTGCTCCCTTAGACCTGTGGCAATTTATTTCTTATGCTACACTCATGCAGATGACAGCATGCACAGTGTCATTTCTATGAATGAGTCCCTGCATGTGCCTGGATGCTTTTAATTTTAAAAATTATGTCATGCTTCACCAGCACTGCATCTACATGTGCCGAGGCCCTGTTTGGTCTTGACTGTTTAGGTCTGCAAGAACTCTCGGAGGGAAAAAATGGTTGCTTACCATTTTTCTGCATCTGGTGCATATAAATCTACTCTTGAGACAGTAGAAAAGTTATGTAACTCAGGGAAGTGTCCTAGTAAGCTTGAAGGAAAGAGCCTTCTGCTTCATCATAAACAGCTGTCAGCTTTTATTCTCAAAAGAAATGCTTATTTCTATGCATGCCAAGGGTTAGAAGAATCATCCCCAGACTCAAATTGTTTGGGAACCAGGATGCACAATGGTGCTGTCATGTTGACAACTTTTTCTCAAATAATTTTTTTTTTTTTGAGTTTGTTCCATGTCTCAGATACTTTGAAACGAAACATTTGGCTAAAGACCTGAAGTCTTACTCCTGAAGAGCTATATTCTGGCAGAAAGTCTAGTGTTGCTGATGCTAAGTTTAGTTCGTAATTGCTGTTTCCTTTTCATCTTTGATCATCTTGTATGGAGAACAAAGTAAGAAAATAGGACAAGAAGAACATTCACAGTATGTCCTATTTCCTCTAGTATCACTAAGATGCTGATGTGACTTAGGTTGTTTTGGCAGTTATGACAAAGGTGGTTAGCAGTTATGACAAAGGTTGCCAGCAGACCAAATTTTAGGTATGGTCCGGGTTCTGAGCTTCATTCTTCCTCACTTGATTAGCATCCTTTCAGCTCAGTTCAACTTGCACTTGAAAAATCACAGTAGATTCAAAGATTTTAATCATGCCCTAGAGACATTAAGAGTGTTTTAGCCTCAGTTTCCTGTCTTCATTACACTGTAAAAATAAGATCTACAGAAGTTTTGCTTTGCTCTCCTAAGTTCTCTGCTCCTGCTCTGTCTATTCTTTGGCTTGTGGCTTCTTTTCTCTGTTTAGTGGAGCACAGGGCCATGAAAAGAGCATAAGCCATCTCTCATCTCATCACTCCTTTCACCCCTAGCCCTGACCCCGTGGGCTGGACGGTACCCATTGCTGTGAGTCACCGCTCCCCAGGTCACCTCACAGGTGGAGGGCCATCACTGCAGAGAGGCATGGGATGCATTAGGGGATGTGGGGGAGAGCATTTCGGGATTACATAAAATTTATGAGATGCGTAGAAGAGGAATTAAAGACTGTAAGCTTGCTGTATTTTTGTAAAGCATGGAAGGTATTGCTAAAATTATATTCTTGCCTTATTTTCAAATGAAAGTGTAATGCAATGGGAAGAAGGGGAGAAAAAAAGAGGTTTGTTTGCTTTTAAAGAGCTAAGGGTTTCTCAGATAATGCGTACTTTCAGTATATTTGCATCTTTGTAGGCAACGTACGAAGGCACCGTAGTCTGTTGCTAGAATCAAGATCCCGTTTCTCAGCCTGCCAGGCTCTAAATATGAAAAACACCACATATCACAAGGACTCAGAAAAAGGAAAACAAGACATTGTAAATCCACAAAGCTGAAAAGGATGGGAAAGGAGGGGTGGGGGGGAACTGGATTTGCATGTTGTGAACACAGGGTACTGTTCTCTGACCCGTGTTTTATGATTCAGTTATCACCCTACAAATATTTCACCATAATAAAAGGGAGAAAACAACAGTTCTGAGGGGACAGAGATAAATCTATATCGGAAATAAGGGAGTACTGAGAGATATGGTTGAGATACACCCAAGCACAATACTTATAATAAAAAGTCTGACAGAATGCTTGTACTGGATACGTACACTGGTGGTGTAACAGCTGACAATGTGAAAGCCTGGGTAGTGATAACTATTTATTGTTGATAACAGTATGGGGAAACGTAGCTTTTGTCGATGCCAAATTGCTCCTTTTACAATGTGAGATATTTTGTTTACAGAATACCACTTGGAGACAGTATACACACACACACACACACACAAACACAGAGGCATCAATAGGTGTGAATGTGATTGCCACATTGACGAAACAGTCTTGCAGAATTTAAAGAAGTGGCATCCAGCATCAGTCTAAGAAAATGATGGCAGAAATTTTTCATGGTGAAACTCACAAAAACTACATTCTGTATAGGTTTTGGTAGTTGTTTGACAGAGTGCTGCATCAGGACTGAAATTTTTCAGGAAGGCTGAATGGAAAGGTCAGGAGATAATACTAAAAATAGTTGTTTGTCCCACCTGGAATCTTATCACTTCCACCTCCTGCCTATATAAACTTTTCTAGATGAATGTATTATAACTTACACAAATACCCTACTAGAACTGCAGAGTTTGAAAATCAGACCTTTTGATGTTTTCTAACCTGTTTGACTTCCTCAGCTTCTCATAGAAATTGAAGAAGGAGCAGCACTAGTTTTAGAAGAAAATGGGCAGTGAGGATGAGGGAGGCTTTGAAGCACCTCTTCCCTCCCTCAGTCCCCTGTAACCATAGGTAGCTCCCACCCAAGGTGAAGGCTGGCACAGGATGAAAGCTGCTCAGAGGGGTCAGTGGAGCCCAGAAGGACACCGCCACATGACTGGGGTACCAGGATGCCTGGTAGCAGATCTTTCTTGCAGCTGCATACTCTGCATTGGGAAGTAGCACGGGTCCAACTACCACCAACTATATGTCTTACGTTTGATCATATTAATAAAAGAAGCAGAATTGTGACTTAGATAAACTGCATGTCTGAGTTGTTCACCCTAGAGATCCTTCACACAATAATGAGTGAGAACAAATTGAGTCATTATTATCTCTGTTCTTCAGAGGTAACAATTTCCCTCTGCAAGAAACACCTCTGAGCAGCTGACAGTCTATTAAGGGAATTTATTATGAGTTTGCACTTCTCTTTTGAGAAGCAACAATTAAATATTTGCTTTTATTTATTTAGGTAAATGAATCATGCAGGATGAACCTATGTAAAAGAAACACAAAATGCAACACTGCAGCCAATTTTCTTCAGTGTTGGGTCACATGCATTTCATAAAGTTTAGTGTAACAGAGAGAAATGGCAGAGCATTTTGTGCATTATTGTCTAGTTGGGGACAGGTTAGAAGACTGAGAGATAATAACAGCTGCTTTCAGATATCAAGTTAGCTCAGGCTATGATGCAAATAATTGTTACTGCCATTATCTTTAAAGTCAGATGTCTGGTGTCTCTATGAGAAAAAGCAGAATATCAGTACTACTTCTAAAAAGACTTTTTTTCCATATTATTGTAACTCAGCAAAGAATGATATGACTAGGGACTGGGTTGAAATATGGAGGAGAAAAAAAAACATTTCTATAAATGGCAGAAAGGATTAATGGGAATAATCTCCTATTTATTAGCAGTCCAGAGGGACCTAGACAGTCTTGAGAGGTGGGCCTGTGAAAACTTCATGAAGTTCAACTAGGCCAAGCTCAAAGTGCTGCACCTGGGACATGGCAATCCCAGACACAAATGCAGTGTGGGCAGAAAATGGATTGAGAGCAGCCCTGAGGAGAAGGACTTGGGGGTGTGGGTGGATGAGAAGCTCGACATGAGCTGGCAATGTGCTCTGGCAGCCCAGAAAGCCAAGCACATCCTGGGCTGCATCAAAAGAAGCGTGGCCAGCTTGTTGAGGCAGAGGACTCTTCCCCAATGATCTGCTCTGGTGAGACCCCACTTGGAATACTGTGTCCAGCTTTGGAGTCCCCAATATAAGAATGACATGGAACTGTTCAGACAGGTCCAGCGGAGGGCCACAAAGATGATCAGAGGACTGGCACGCCTCTCCTATGAAGACAGGCTGAGAGATTTGGGCTTGTTCAGCCTGAAGAAGAGAAGACTCCGGGGAGACCTTACAGCAGCCTTCCAGTACATAAAGGAGGCCTACAAGAGAGATGGGGAGGGACTCTTTATCAGGGAGTGGAGTGAGAGGATGAGGAGTAAGGGTTTTATATTGAAAGAGGGGAGATTTAGGTTAGATATTAGGAAGAAATTCTTTCCTGTGAGGGTGGTGAGACACTGGAACAGGCCTCATAACCTGACCTCCATGTCATTTGTGTGTAATGTCTCTTCATTAGAAGCAAAAGGCTACTATAGCAGAAGTGCAAGCTCAAGGTTATCTGGTAATCACAATGAGAAATATGATCACTTCTGTCCATTGTCTGGGCCTTTTTCATCTAGTTTTCCTTGAAATTGCTTTTTGCTTAAGTTGTTTTTTCTCTTATTTCTCAGAAAGAACTAGGAAGTTATTCTGCTTAATTGGTCATATTCCACTGAATTTTAAAAAGCTTAACAGTTTAGCGACCTACAAATCCGTGGAAGAGTAGTTAGTATACAGTATTAGTGTCATGAAAAATAGGTTGGTGGTTTTTTCTGCTATCTATCCTTCCCCTGATGAAGCACAGTATTCACATCTGCAGTTGCATATCTTTGGATTCAGAGTGATTCCTGAATGCATATAATTCAGAACACTTTTTTCCTTGCATCTTTTTCTCCCCTCTCTGACATCACCTTAACATTCCTGTTGTTAATGATTTTGCAGAATCAGACCTTACACATCGAGAAATAATGTGAAACCTGCAGGGAGGAATTATTAGAAGTCCTCTGTGTGTTGTTTTATTGCCCAGGACAGAACAGCTGAGGATTCGGGATCTGCAAATCCCTAGAGTACTTCTAAAATAAAGATCAGATGTGACTGCCCTTTGCAGTTGTTGATGCTCTTACTGGTCTTAAATCTCTGGCATGTATTTGTAACAGAAAAGGGTCTCCTAAAACTGCAGTAAGAACAAGAAGAGAGCCTTATAAAACCCTTTATAACAACAACAACAAAAACAAAAAACCCACAAGCCCAAAAAAAAAACCCAGACCAAAAAAATACCAAACAAAAAGAAGAAAAAAAAAAACAACCAAACACACACCATGTTTTCTAACTGATTTTAGCAAGACAATTTTGACACCAGCAGATAGAGTGGGTTATGTTGTCACCTTAACTAAAGCATGAACAGATATAAAGTTCTGCTTAGTTCTTTTCAGGGTATCTCCAAACAATTCACAAAGCAGAAAGGGAAATTATTAGTTCAATGACTATGGACAGGAGACAACAACATCTGTGCTCTGCTGCTGACATCACCAGTTGTTGCACCAAAGGCAGAAAACATATGAAGGTGGGAAATTAGTTTAAATGTCTCATCTGACTGACAAAGAAAAATTGAGTTTGCTGGTTGTCAGCCCTGTGTAGAGGCTTAGATCCTGGACATAAACTCTTCTGTGGGCAGACTGTATCAAGATTAGAATCATTTAATCACAGAATCATTTCAGTTGGAAAAGACCTTTAAGATCACGAAGTCTAACTATTAACCTAACACTGCCAAGTTATCACTAAACCATGTCCCTTAATGCTATATCTACATGTATTTTAAATATGCCCAGGAATGGTCATTCAACCACTTCCCTGGGCAGCCTGTTCTAACACTTGATAACCCTTTCAGAGAAGAAATTTTCCCTAATATCCAATCTAAACCTCCCCTGGAGCAATTTGAGGCCATGTTCTCTTGTCCCATCACTTATTACCTGGGAAAAAGAGACCTGTAAAGACCTCACTATAACCTCCTTTCAGGTAGTTGTACAGAGCAAAAAACCCTCCTTTTCTCCAGACTCAACAACCCCAGCTCCCTCAGGCGCTCCTCACAAGACTCGTTCTCTAGATCCCTCACCGGCTTTGTTGCCCTTCTCTGAACATGCTCCAGAACCTCAGTGTCCCTCCTGTAGTGAGGGCCCCAAAACTGAACACAGTATTTGAGATGCAGCCTCACCAGTGCCGAGTACAAAGGTACAGTCACTTCCCTAGGCCTGCTGACCACACTATATCTAACTGTATGCCATACATATATATTTATATATATAAAATTGTGCTATATCTTAATCGCACATATGTATTTTAGCCATTATACATACAAGCATGCAATATACATACATATATACTTTTTATACATACAAGCAGTAACGTGAGGGATGGAAATTAGATACAGCCACGATTGAACTGTACCTAGTATTCAGGCATAGTGAAGATTGATTTAAAGGTTTACTCAGTGTCTTTTCAGGTGTTATAGTATTTGCTCTTCTTTGAGCTAGAAGACAGATGCCCTTTAGCTGGTTAACCTGTAGATTTATAAAAATTTAAGAAACTGCCTTCATATAGTCCAGTAAAAGTGACTATTTGCTATGCTTATAGAAGCAGTTATATTTACATTTGCATATGTCTATTATTATTTCCATATTGGTACCACCGCAGACCCCCAAGGGGACTAGAGGCTCATAGTCATCATATCTGTATTTTACCAAACCAAAATAAGAGATATCTAACCAAAGGTTTTAAAAGTGGTATAGAAATAAAACAGATGATACTAGAGGAAAAAGAGAAGCTATTTGCCCCTGCTCAAAATGAAGGTCACTAATAGAGGTGGGATTTGCCTATGGGGCTGTTGATTAGTGTAACTGCAGAGCTTTTCAATTTTCCTAAATCTTTTGCAGTTCCTTTAAATAGCACATCGTATATGTTACATAAAAAGAAAATATGGAGATAACTTGGAAGTGTAAATTCAAGAGGCAGGGTGGAGTAGTTGCCTCATAGAGCCCATCTGTTTGTAAGTGATGACCCTGACAGCTGAACAAGTGCATGATGACAATTATTTTTCATTTTACTCTGTTGAGTAGAAAGCTGCTGTGCATTGACTCATCACTGCTGGCACTTATACCATTAATAAGATGTGTTCTCCTACTTGCTTGATTTTCACGCAGATAGCTACTGACTGTAACAACTGAGTTGCTATTAAAGTATATCAAATAGCTCCCAATTTCTTTGCTTTGAGCCAAGTACCTTTTTTCCCCCCACTCTGACTTAACAGGAAAATTGGAAAATGTTTAAGCAAGTGATGTTAATAGACCCCCATTTGGTACTTACATCATATAGCAACATATCAAACACAGATTAACATTCAAAATATCTCCTGTCTGGTAGCCAGAAAATTATGCCATAATGTTAATGTACATGCCTTATTAAATTTTGCCTCTATAATAGACAATCTGTTATAACGTAAGGGGAACAGCAATGTATCACAGATATTACAACTCAGACTCACACTGCAAAGATAAAATCTCAAATATACATACTTACACATCTACTCTTGATATCTTTATTTTGAATATCTTCATTGAATAACTTTGTTTATTGAGCCGTTGGTTTATTTGCAGGAGAAATAGTCACAGGCAGGGAGAGCAGGCACCTGGGGAAAGGGGAGGAGGGACAATAAGAAATAAATACCACGTGCATGATCAGTGCAAAAAAGTGTAAAATCACACAAAACCTGGAGACAATTCAGCCTCCCTTCTGCCTGCAGCCATCTCTTCCCATTGCTGTCTCACACTTGCTTGAACCCTGTGAGGCAGATCAATTCACTGACTTGACTGAAATTCAACTCTGGAGAGGAAAAAACTTGCTTGCTGGCAACTCATGTGACTCCCTAAACATTTGCAGGGTAATTTTAACCACCCCAAGGAAACAAGAAAGAAGACACAAATAAAGTAGCAGTGTGCAGGGGAAAGAAGGAGAAGCTGCCCATGCACAGCAGTGCAGAATCCATCAGCTGAAGCTGCTTGTGAAACTCCACTGCAAGAAAATACAGTAAGTTTCAGGAAAGCCCTCAACAAAATCAGTTGAAACTTGGAATTTACGTTTTACACATTTAAAGTATCTTAAAACAGTGAAAACAAGTGCCTAAATGTAATAACAACCTTTACACAAGTTCTAGAGGAAAACTATTCTTACATTCCAACAAATAGGGTGAGATCTTAACTGTAAACATTTTGTTTAGATGATGCTGGATTGGAGAGCCTGTCCACCCCTCCCATTCCCTGCTTTTCCCTCTCCCTCACTTGAGTAAGATGATTCGCTGCCCTTTTCATCTGTCTCTCTGGTTGCTTCCTCAGTATGCTTACTGAAAACTACTGACTTGTCCTCCTGCACCCTCATTGTCTCCTCCTCCAGTCCTGGGTCCCCACTGTCACCTTCTTTGTCACCTCATCCACTGACATCCTGCTGTCATGAGGTGTCCAAGTATCAACCTTTTTGCCTTTGCTATGGGTTGACCTTGCAGACAGCCACCATGTCAGGTAGCACCCATCAATGTGAAGTCAGCTACATCATGCTCCTTCTGAGATGGGCAACAGTGACCCAGAGCACCCTGTAGCTGGAACGGTGACCTGTCCCTGGATGCCGGGAAGCCTCCTTCTGAGCTCCACCATGTTGGTACAGTCCTGTTTCTGTCTCAGCCTTGGTTCCCTTTGTTCAGATTTAAGCCTCTCAAATTGGAAAATATTTCTTACTGGATGTTTGTACAGAGCCTCTACACCATTGCAAGTCTAGATGAAAACATTCCCTGTTTCTCAGTTTAATTATTTTATTTCTTTCCTTTTCCCTAAAAGGAAGCCAACAACAGCAACACCACCTTAAACAACAAAAACAAGTAGTTGGGTTACAGTCAAACAGCACACGGAGTCATTCTGTCTCCCCACATACTTGCTGCTGGTTAGTGCTGCCATGCTATGTGCTTGTCAGCCTCCTGCCTCGCACTGCCCTTTAGTTGGCTTGTCCAGCTGTTTCCAGTTTACCTTCAGCACACAGTAGCTTTGGCATTCTTTTAAAAATAAGCCTGGATAAACGTAGCCTTGCTGCTGGATTTTCTACTTCAGGCCTCCTTGGGCTGTTCCCCAGACCCACAAAAGTCAACAGAATTAAAGCTTCCCACTGAATTCACTGGAGCTTTAGATCTTTCTTCTGTGGCTAATTAATCTTGTTCATTAGTTACTCCCCAGGTCCCATTCCCTCTTCCTCATTACTTCGTGCAAGTGCACATTATTCTTGTCTTTTAAACATTAATTGTTACTCTGCATGCCCTTCCTGTAATGTATTAAGATTAAGTCCCCCCAAATATCCACCTTCCTTCTTTTGCCAACGCTTCAGAGACTGGGGAGTCAAAATGTGGCAGGTGCAATGCAGTCCAATTAAAAAGCAAATTTGTGCTAACTGATGGGTAATCTTCAGTGGAAATCACAAGTGACATTATCGGATGCCTGGGGAACATTTTTGTTAAGCAAATTCTTCCACTGTTGGCACAGCTCTGACACCTCTGTATGTTGTAACTGTTACAAGGTACATTTTCTATACTTTCACTTTTGGATTTTTTCCTGTTGCTTGCTGACTGTTGTATATACTACTGTCTTCCTTTTTTTCTAAACTGAGAGACAAA
This sequence comes from Tringa tobata, assembly GCA_033628505.1. Lineage (NCBI taxonomy): Eukaryota > Metazoa > Chordata > Aves > Charadriiformes > Scolopacidae > Tringa > Tringa tobata. The sequence goes on along the minus strand of JAHREE010000332.1, from coordinate 893,015 downwards.
GGAAGTCAGAGGTAAAGTGCCCCAAACCAGTCAGAAAATGCTTTTTATTTACTTCCCTTTTCATAACTACAAGAAGTACAAAAAAACCCCACCAAACCAAACCAGTGAAAAACCACACCTTTTTTAATACTTCTACTTACTCAATAGATATTGTTAGGAGTATCATTATTATAATTATTTACAAAACACCATCACCTACAATCAGTACTAGAATCTCATTTCAGAATCATGGTTCAATCTATCAGAAAGTCTTCCTATGAGAGAGAAAGCAGTATATTTTTAAAAACCACTGTTAAATTGAAAATATCACCATTTACATGCACAGGTCAGATAAAGAATGGGAGAGAAGGAGGCAAGGTGAAGTGAAACCAGGGAGAAACACCAGCAGAGGAGAATGTCCTGTTCTCCATCCATGGCATTGCCAGTGAGGAGACACTGCCTCCTTTTGGTTTGTTTTGCAGATTATTTTAAAAATCTTAACAGTTCCCTTAAAGCCTCTCCGCAACCCAGCACAGCCAGTAGGCTCATCCCACCAGCCTTGCGGAGACACAATTCAGTTTCTGAAGAGGAATAAAATGTAGACCAGTACCTTTGAAGTTTCATTATTTGCAGAAGATCCTTCTTCGCCCCACTCTGGAGTCAGACAGTTGCCAGTAATGCACAAGAGGCTAAAGCAAGCTGGAGCAAATACAGCCTCTGCATAGCACTGTATACAGCTTGACTGTTATCATACCCTATATGAGGAGCAGACCTTCAGCTGTTTTGACTTGAGTAATTGAGACTGACCCCTCCCTGACCTCAGAAATCTATCTATCGCTGCCTGTAGCAGAGCAACACAGGTGGCAATACTGAGCCTACACTGCTATTATACCAGGGGATGTCAACAGCCAACAACCTAAATATATTTATGAGTATGTATATATATATATGAGAATAAAATTCATATTCATCAACTGGCAAAACAAGTCTGGCACCAGCTGAGCTTGTGATCTGCTCTACTTCACAGGTGAATCCATGGTCTGGAATCTCTCTCTATTAAACAATTACCATATATTTTATACAGATATAGATGATGTATCATATATAATATACGATACAAAAATGTTATATATTAACAGAGAGTAGAGAGTAAGTAGTGCAAGTATTTCTTTTCCCTCCGTACAATCCAACATTTGGAATGTTATCCCAGACTTGCACTGCATGAAAGCAAAATGAAATGGAATTGTGCAAGCCAAAATCCTTACTGAGCTGCAATTTCCACTTACCACTTTCAAATATTGATCCAAGATTAAATTACTTCTTTTTTTTTTGCATTGTGTGGAATTCTTAAAAGATGTTTTCCTTTTTGTTACTTTGAGAGAGTATTAAATCTGAATTCAGTTCACATAACGCTAACAATGCTGCTTCTGCACATCTTGAGATCTTTTATCTTTGTTCATTTCCCTTTTTTTTTGTCAGCCCTATACCTTCACAGTGCTTCCAGGACTCAAGGTGATAAGCTTCAGCTACACTCATTATTTCCAGAGCTGGCTTTCTTGTTCAGTGGTTTATAACGAGAAGCCTCTGTTTTTAGAACTGCAACAGGCATTTGAGTATTTTCCTCCTAAAATTAAATGACTGAGTGATTGTGTGTGCATGTATATGTATATGTTTGTTCAGAGGGGAATATTTAAACATAAGTAATCTACCTCTCCAGCACCGTATGAAAACACTGTGCCTTATGATAACAACTGTGTGCTATAGCTGCAAGGCAAGAACACTTAGCTTCCACTAAATATTTAAAAAAACAGAATTCATCTGCTGTTCCAAAAACACAAAGAAAGGATTTGGGTAATTTTATGCACCCTGAAGTGCTATGCTGTCTACAAGTAGAGTAGTTACCCTGTGTCACTAAGGACAGAAGAAAGGCCAGGCTTCAAGCTTAAGAACTATGGTAGTCTAAATTTTGCCTTGTGTATCTGGAGGAGTCCCAAACAGTATGATATAGACTTCCCTGATGAATGGAGATGTTTAAGATAGTGAAATATTTCTGGTTTTTTATTAAAAAAAAAGAAAAAAAGATTGTTGAATTACCATTTTCGTATTTTACCTTCTTAACGTTAATTTATTCATCTTTACTTATATTTTTACTAAAAGAATTACTTTCAGGCCAGGACTGAAACTTTTGGCGTTTCTGCAATAAAATTAAAAAATAAATATCTATAATTACTGAAACAATAAGATCAGTTGCAAACAAACCCAAGAAGCAGATGATTATAGCAAAATGCTGACAAGATTTGGGAACTTCCTGATATCTTTTTGATAAAACTAGGTGAGAAGAAACATTGTCTGAATTGAAAAGTTTGAAACCATGCTTTTTCCTTTTTTTTTTTCAATTTTTTATTCCATTCTGAGGGTAGAGGGAGCAAATAGACTAGTGTACTTGGTGTACCAAAAGAGTGCAAAACTTGCAAGGTGGGAAAAAAGATAGTCCTAGAAGGTTCAGTGCCATAGGCTACCCAGAAGGCGGCAGTGCAAAGTTGCATGATGCAGTAAATTCATATGTGCCAGCAGCCAGAACATATGATATGTCCCCTGACAGGACTATTAGCTGTGCACATTGCAAGTGTTTAGGTATTTCTTTTATAAAATATTTTAAATATATTTAAGTTATATACCTATTTAATTATTTCTTCCCATCATGCTCTGGGGATGTTTCAGAATGGGGGAGATTGAGGACTGTCTGCAGCGACCTTCAGTACTGTATTTTACTTTTCAGAGGTGAAGGAATTCACACAAAAAAGGAATTCAGTTAAAAAAGAGAATGCCTTTTCCCTTTTTCCATCAAACTTCCTTCATTGCTTAGTCTAATGCCACCCAAATGAGGGATTGTATCAATTGACACGAACCATAATACATATGAATGTTTTAAATGTTCAATCATAGGTTGCACTATAATGAATAGCTGAAAAAATTTCCCCAAATGCACAGCAGTCTGAGTAACTAAGATGTTGATAAGGTACTTATTTCTGCTGCAGAAATATCTTTTGAGTTATTTCAGCTGTGTTGCTGGAAATTTACATCGGTAAGATGGAGATCATAGATTCATCTATTGTCCCATAAGCACAGGAGCTGAAAAGTTTCAAACTGTGAAATTAAGAACTTTATTTTCCAGGAACATAAAATCTTGAACAGTGTACTTTCAAAGCTAAAAGTCTGTTTTAAAATGGCCCAGTGCACTGAGCAGTGCTCAGAGGAAATCTCTTGCTTGAGATGAGGAGGTCTTCTACCATGCCCTGGATGGTGATTATGGATGTTTTCTGATTCTTGTGAAGTTGAAATGCAATGACCCAAGGTTCCCTGCACTTTGACAAGAAAAGGCTGAGGATTAACTATGTGAACATGTTTAGGCATTTGCAATCCCTTAGTACATAGAATTAATCCTTTCCTATGTTTCCTTTAGAGATGCATGTCACAACCCTTCTGAAGTATTTCTCTCAGCAGTATAGACTTTGTTCTGCTCTACATAGAGACAATCCTGAATTTACTGCAGCGAGACATTCATTTGGGAGAATCTGGCAGAGCATTTTTGCTAGTAACTTTACAGAAGGTTACAAAAAAGGCCAAGAAAAGTCAAACCATCCTAAAGCTAGATTTCCAGATGGGTGTCATAGAGATTCCCCTAAATTCTTGTTTAGGTGATCTTTAGACCTGACTACTGACATTTCCAAAGGCAAAGTTCCCAACACGTCTCATTTTCTCTCACTTGACAGATGCAGAACCAGCTATGTTCCGATATTAGAAGTAGACAAATCCAGTAGAATTTGGTACCCAGGGGGCCTCCTTTCTGGACTGCTACAGCCAAATCCAGAGCTCTCTGAGCTCTGGGGAGAAACTGAGCACGTATTTCCAACCAACACATGTATGTGCATAGTACCCATACGAACTCTCAAAGGTCACTGCAGAAGGACCGGTGCCCTTATGAGCACCCACAAGTTGCAGCCCCGTGAATATGATCAACACAAGCAGCCCACACCTGACCTTCCCCTGCACTGAAGTTCATCTGTGGAGTGTATTGACCCCCCATTCTCTGGATTCACACCACGGTCACCAATCCCTCAAATATAAGTGGGACTTATACTCCACCCAGCCTCCATCCCAGGACTAGCAGACCATTGCTCAGTTGCCAGCTCTTTCCTGATGGACGTATCTCACTGTTGGCAAGTTAGCCCAGCTTGAAGTACATTAACACACACACGCTCCCTCACCCATGCACCCATGCCCTAGAGTCGAGACAGTCCTTAAAGAAAAAGTAGTTAGAAATAGATTCAGTAAGACTGAGGGACAGACTCTGGTGACCAAGCACGGGGTTCATTCAGGTAACCGTGCTGACCAAGCTCATGCTTACATTTGACTGGCCCCTTTCATCCCTTTTCCTCCCGTTTTTCCCCCTCGATCCCTCCTTTCTTTCTGCCTTAGCGCTTCCCCTATTACACATTACCATTCAATGTAAATACGTATTTAGACACTGTCATTGCGAAAGTAGTCAGCAATGTATATAAAGTTTTGTCTATATACAGTGTCATATGTTATAACGGATCTAAGGGGTTGCAATAAAAACCTTACTCTGAGACAAATATTTATGGCATTTGTTTTGGCATACTGTGTCTATGGAATAACCAGCCTGTGTGCATTCTACAGATGTATTTTACATAATCACCTACACCCATGAGAAGGAATGTAAAGGCATGGAAGCATCACGCTCATTTTATGTGTTTTACTGACTCATCAAATTCAGTGGTGTGTTTTATTAAAAAAATATTTTGGAACAAAGCAGAATCTTGCCTACTTAATTGGCTTCAATCCAAACATCCAAATTCTAATTTAAAGCCAAACTTGAAAAAAATAAATCTGTAGTTATAAAGAAAAAATAATGTCTTGAGTATTACAATGGGATCTCTTTGCACTTGAATTATCACACTTCATCACTTTCCTCTCTTCTAATTTTGTTCCTAACATTTGTGGCATCTCGATCTTTCTTTTCTATTGGAGCTGTAAGGCATCAGTAAATAAATAGCATCTTTTACAATCACACAATGTCAATACACATGCCAGATTAATAGCTCTGGAGAAGGATGATCTCTGATACTATCAAGGAGAACGAATAATGTCTACAGGAAAAATAATAGGAACAAAACATATTCTCTACTTTTTTTTCAGTATTTCTCAGCTCCTTGTTGCTTCACTGGACGAAGAGGTATAAACCTGTGAACAAGATGGCAGGGTTGCCATGATTTGGATAATTGACTAGTCCACAAGAGATGGACACCATCTAATTATGCTTCATGATGCTTAGCAATTATTTTCTCTATCAATGCACTGCAATTGCACATAGAAATTATAGTTTATATCAGCATAAATCTGGTGGTTTCATTTTGATTTGTCTGTGGGAACTATATTTCTGTTTCTCTAAAATAATTTTAAACTGGAATAAAAATCTTCGAAATACTTTTATTGGGAAGTATTGGGGAAATTGGGGAAAAGATCTTCAGGTTATTCATTTTATTATTTGAGTCTCTTTGAATGACCCATTTCGGAGATGGATCATAATTTTTGTTCCTGAATAATAATTTGTCCTGCTTTTAAATATTAAGGATGAGGACATCGTTCACACTACCCCATTATATTACAGAACATCCCATAACATGCTGTCATTTGATCGTTTCTTGTTTTATTACCCAGGCTGCTATTTTAGTGTCAGTCTGTCCTTTGTGTATAATGACATTAAATACCTGGAATAAAACTTTGGTATTAAAAAAAAAAATCACCTAAAATATTAAACTTTTACAAAGAGAAGAAGGAGCCAAGGGATTTAAATGAAGCCTGGCAAACCAAGTTGTTACACATTGCTAAAAAAAACCCTTCTGGCTGAAAAACTCAATGATAGGTAATTATATTTCTAAATGAGGCAATCATTGATAAGCGAATATAATTAATTTTGTAACATTCTGCAATGTTGTAGACAATACAGATAAGGCTTTCTTGAGATATTAGCTGTCCATACATATTCAACTAATTTTAAGAACCTCATTGTGCATTCTCTTAATTGAAGTCAACAGTAATAAAGCCCTTCTCTGTCACTCCGATAAAACTCAGTCAGTTGCTGTTTTGCTGAGTTTAAATAAACTGAGTTTAAATAAACACTGTTGTTCTAGTTCACAGACATTCAACCAGTTTCTAGCTTCATTTCATGAGGTTTTCAGTTTGCAAGCATGGCACACTTTAATATACAGTGGACCAGATTTGTCTTTTCTGTATTCGCATTGATTCCAACTAAAGATTTGCCAGCTATGTATAGGAGAGAAAAATAAGAGCAAAACAAAACAAAAGTCTAAGAAACAATTACTCTTTCAGATTAGTGGCCATCAGAGACACTATCTTGTATCTTATCAGGGACAACAGAGGATGCTTCAGAGGAAAATTCATGAAGTGAATAGCAAATGTGTGGAAAAAGTTTAGAAGACCTCAGCAAGCAAAGCTCTGAGATCCTAAACCAAAAGTTTTTGCATGTAAATGTAGTCTTCTGCTTGTAAAAGATTGATTCTGGCTACAAGATTAATCTCTTACTATTATTACTGAAGATTATAGAGAAGATCATAGCTTGAACAAGAGGCAACCAGCTTATCTCCTTAAAGCGAAGCTGAGGTTTACTGAGTTATGCAATCAGAAACCTTTGAAAATAATAGACTGCTGGAGAGAGACCAAGAGGTAACAGATTACACTATGTCCCCATTCCCCACTGCGTAGCTCATACTTCACAGATGATTATTTTCTCTATTTTTAACACCACTGAAAAGCAGACCTCTGTCTCACACCTGAATATTTTAGGGTGAACAGCATGATATTCAGGGAGAAAAAGCAATTCTTGGTGTGGCAGATAACTAATCTTGAATGGATTTTTGGCCAGCAAAAGAACTTTGTTATTATTGAGAACAAGATATGAAGATTTTGAAGGAAATATTGAGATGATACAGAAATGAGATGTTGATGGTGATTTGTCACACAATCTGTGTGGAAGAGAGTGATGACGATGTAAAGATTAATCACTATAGATTCCTTTCAATATATTGCTGCCTGGCATCATTTGCAGAGACACATCTCTTCATATTCCTAAAATCCTGTGTGGTAGCATCCCTTCTTGCATCAATCCTTTGGCTGCCACCAGAGGAAGAAGATTTGACCCCCTCTATTCAATGGTTTATGCATGTGGCTGAAACTAAAAACACTCAAAATTATTATGCCTTACAAGGTGCTGAATACAAAGTGGAGACCCGCTTTTTGTGCCCTTACTGATGGATTGCTGAAAGCTTTCAAATTTAACGTGCATTTTCTATGGCTTTATCAGGTGTCACTATAAAAAAGACAGGAACCCTCTGGTAGGGGCCAAGTTTTACACAACACAACAAAGTATAGTCCACCTGAAGAGAATGGGCTTTGATATCAGGACTATATGGAAACACAAATGTGTTGTCATGGCAGAATCAGATGGTGAGGACCAAAAACCCACACTGTTGATCCCCAGAGATAGGATTTTTGGCCTTTCCATTAGGATGCAGCCCCTGATGGGAAGGTGTATTAATATGATTTGACTAGTCTACCCAGCTTGGTGCATGGCTGTTAACAGGAACATAAATATGTTGGAGCTTGTAGGAAGAAAGAATAACTTAATAAACAGACTGTAATATAACTTAAGAGAAAAACCTCGAAGTGAGTCCAAAAACCCCCACAAAAAGGCAAATTGCCAACTTGTTTAAATTCTGCGTGGGGCAAACTCAGTCAGTGGGTCCAGTCTTACCATTACCATGGTAAGAAAAGCAGACAAGCATCCAAAAAACTATCTGTTGAAATGTCCTTGTGTGATTTCATCAGTGATGCTATGGCCAGTGTCTTGTGGAAGTACAGCAAAGGATGTATAACCCTGGAGCACAGCACTGATTTAAGAAGAAAGCAAGCTCTATCTGGCAATAGGTGGAAAGAAACAAGACTTCTATTTTTTCCTTCATTTCTATGCTTCCTAAAGTTCAGTTGTGCAAGTACAATAACCAGGTCAGTATAAAGAAAATATACACAGGTAAGTTTTGTGTGATAGCGGAGAAAATAGTTGTGGCAAATAGCTTGTGCACTAGTCACATGCTACTGATTGCTTACAGAAAGAGTGTGTCTGCCCATTTAAAAATCACAGACTGATGCGAATCAATCAAAAACTATCGGTGAGATTGTAATTTGTGGAAAGGATATGAAATCAAGAATATATTTTTTGTGAAATTTTTTACTCACTAGAATAACAGTAATTGGCATAACATAGAAGGACAATAGGCCATTTTGTGCAGTATTTTGGCTCAGACCGAAAGAGCAGTGCTGCCTTCTCCTAAGGAAGTCTAAACCACACATACCTACTGCAATTCAAAACAAGGATCAATGTTATTATTGTTGCCCTTCACACTATATGTCCGTGCTGACTGATGTAATGGGCAAAACATAAATTGCTTTCTGAGCTGATGCAAAATATATTGTGGAAATGTCCTAGTATCCAATTATCAGTATGAAGGGAAACTGTGAATACAGAAAATAATGCAAGTCTCTCTGCAACAGCATAGATCATTCCAGAAAACAGAATTAATTTGCAGAAATGATACAATTATTGTACCTACTTATTGCACAGAATATTTTTGTCATACCAGGAACAAAGTGAACTTCAAACACATGCATATTCCTTGTGTACAGACTTAAAGGAATATTGAAATCAGTCCTTGCAGACTACATTAAAGCCATTAGTACTATAGTAAAATTTGGCTTAATTTATTTAGTTATTGTTTTCTTGGCTTAATTGCTTTTTACTAAAATTTGTAATTTTATACTTATAACAGCTCTCACTGTCATGGGAAAGTCTTACAAACCTATGAGGTATATGTGTCATAAGAACAAACCTTTCCTGTTGCACATAGAATCATAGAATTGTCTAGGTTGGAAGGAACCTTTCAGATCATCTAGTCCAACCATCAACCTAACACTGACAAAAACCATCACTAAACCATATATCTAAGCACTACATCTACCCATCTTTTAAATACTGCCAGGGATGGTGACTCAACCACTTCCCTGGGCAGCCTGTTCCAGTGCTTGATAACTCTTTCAGTATAAAAATTTTGCCAAATATCCAATCTAAACCTGCCCTGGTGCAACTTGAGGCCTCTCCTCTTGTCCTATCGCCTGTTACTTGGGAGAAGAGACTGACCACCTCACTACACCCTCCTTTCAGGTTCCTCCTTTTAGGAGCTAAGTCTTCTCAGACTGGCGTGGAGTCTAATGTAAGGCAACACATTCTAGGTCAATTTACAGGCATCATACCTTATCCCTCGTCTTGTAAGAGCTAGCTATCTGATCTGAAGCATATATTAGGTCTCTGCAGCCCCTGTCAGCATTCTGCTGCCTTTTTTGAGACAGGTTGATGCAATGCGGTATCTACAGCATTGGAGCTACACCAGAAAGCCACCGAATGCATAGGGACCATGTCTTTATTCCACATAACCTTTCTACTCTGCTTCTTTCCTTCAGGAGAAAGGAAAATAAATAAATAAAAAAAATCCACCGTATGCTAAATGCCAGCGGTAATTCACAAACTGAATGACTTGGGCAGATAACACCAAGGGGGAGAAGCTTTTTAGAGCTTTCTCTGTTGCAGTCTGTGATCATAGCCATTAGTTACAATAGCATGTGAAAAGCCTGGTGACACAATTGTGCTGAAAATTAAGATGTTAAGCGCGGTATTTTGTCTTTTTGGCTTTTGCAGTCCATCTTTGTCAGCTCCATTCTACCCGCTGGGCTGAACCCGGCATCTTCAACCTTGGCCAGAGCTGCTGTCCTCCTCAGCCCACCAGGGCAGCGGGTCCAACACCCACTGGAGCTACAACTGCAGCTCAGGTCCCTGTTTATCTTTCTTCATGTTATTAATAGTCCTCTAACCTCACTGAGCCTTTCAGCTCTTCCCTAATTTATAGATGGTCACTTGTGACAGGTACCCTATAATCAGCCATCTTTCACTTCTTCCAAATAAATGCATTACTCCTTTGTTTAAAACCTTTACTTCGCCTCTCACTTGTGTGATTTCTGACTTGAAAAACTGAATGCAATTTAGTAAAGCAAACAGCTTAATAGAGAGAAAAACAAGAGACATTAAATAATAGTCTCAGCAATTAGATGAGGAAAGGAATTAAATAGCTTGATTCAAAGGCTTCAGCATTATTCACTGCAGGGCTTAATTTGAATTAATACGTAGTGTACACACATTTATAAATGTCATACATGGGTGGCTTTTTAACAAGGAATATTGAAAGTAACAGCAAAAAGTATTAATCCTTATACTTCCAGAAAAAGTGCTTATTTAAGGTCTGGCAAACCACTGTTTTAATGAGAATGTTATTACTGTAGAAACTGAGTGTTGAGAATGAGACAAGCTTCAGCTGTTGGAAGAGTTCTCAGATTTCAAAGTAAAATAAATGTGTTTGGGTTTTTGGTTGAGTTTGGGTTTTGTGTTTGGTTTGGGGTTTGGGGTTATTTTACCCTCATCTGGGTCAACCTTCTGTTCCAATGGCTGTTTTGACTATAGGAATGTAACTGGTACTATGTTGAATGTCAGCATTTTTCACAATCTGCTTTATTCACTTCAGTGCAGCATTTTGCAAGGGCTAGGTTAACTGAGACTCTGAAAATTGCAAGGTCATTGTGTTGGATTTCTCCTGCTTTCCTGAAAGAGCTTGTTACTCTTTGGCTCAATTTCAGAACTTCTAAGGCCAAGGTTCAGAGGTTCTAAGGTCAAGGTTTATGAGAAAACTGGTTTTGGGGCATATCAAATAAAAGTGGATTTTTATCTATTGTCAGAAGCTGAGAGCCTCATTTAATAATGGAAATATTTATGTCACTATTTGATGATTTTTAAGCAGCTTTTGAGGCAGATGCTGAGGGTGCCCAATTAAAATGTATTTATTTTTACAGGTGAAATGAAACACTAGCAATCAATCCCTCTAACAAAGACTATTACTGTAAATAATGCACCATACTGCCCTAAGGTATGTTCTTTGTCTCCTTCATAAGAAAGGCAAAGAAAAGGAAGACTAGTGTCAGGAAACTGCAGGTGCTGGATATGAACTCCAAACTTCATACTCAGAGCTGGAGACTTCTTGAGTCAGTGAGTGAATTTGAGTCTTAGTACTTTGCAAGCTATCTTTAGTATTGAGACTTTGTGCAATTAGTTAATGGTGTGGTTTTTAATTTAATTCCTTTTTTTTTTTTGGTAAAAATCTGCTGCTCTGTAAGTTGCTGTGCAATGCATGAAGGTATTCTTTTTTCTAGGTTTTTGTGAATATTCCCTACACAAAGCACATTTCCATATTATAAAATATTTGCTGGCTTCCTGTTGAAATGAAAGTAAGCTACTTTGCAAATAAAGGAAGGATTTTTTTTCACCTTGTGTTACCTAGATCTGTTCATTAAAAAAAAAAAAAAGGAACAAAAGCCAATTGCAGGAAGACAATCCCTTGTTTCATCAGAAATATTGGTTTTGATGAGAAGGCAGCAAGGATCAGTAGTAATTAGAAAGTTGCAGGCAGAGAAAAAAGGCTTTACTACGGATAACAGTAGAATTAACAAGTGATAGCAAAGAAACAAAACCAGAATATTACTTATGCATTAAAAGCTTGCAAAATATATGCCCCAACACGATTTAATGACCTTGTTATAAAAATATTTTCACAACTAAAAATTTTATTTCTGCAAATGCTTAGTCACTCAAGAATACATTTAAGTTTCCCACTAGGTTTTTATCAAGAAATAGATTTAATTGATATTTCACGGCATAAAAAGGACTTTACAGTGTCATAAATTAATTCACTAGACATGCATATTAATACAAACTTATGAACTTTGTCTGTGCCATGTATCAAAAGAAGCTCAACCATACGAATGACATGGGGGTGCCACAAAGATGGTAAGAGGGCTGGAGCACCTTTCCTGTGAGGACAGGCTGAGAGAATTGGGACTGTTCATCCTGGAGATGAGATGACCCTGGGGAGACCTTATAGCAGCCTTCCAGTACCTAAAGGGGGCCTGCAGGAGGGATGGGGAGGGACTCTTTATGAGGGAGTGTAGTGATAGGATTTGATCTTAGGAATAAATTCTTTCCTGTGAGGGTGGTGAGACACTGGAACAGGTTGCCCAGAGGAGCTGTGGATGCCCCATCCCTGGAGGTGTTCAAGGCCAGGCTGGATGGGGCTTTGAGCAACCTGGTTTAAGGGGAGGATCTTTAAGGTCCCTTCCAACCCAAACCATTCTATGATTCTATGAATATCAACCCCTTGAAAACAAAACCAAACCAAATAAAGAATTAACGTTATGAATGTTTGCCAGCAATGCCTTAATATAGCAGAATTACGTATCATGAATTAATTGTTATTCTGTTTTGTTTGGCATATATTTATTCAGTGCATATATTTTCATTTTTTTTGCTTTGCAGTAAATCACAAATGAGTGAACAGGCTGTGTGTAAACGATGTTTGGGAGTGAAAGAATTGCTGTAATGCATAAAATACTATGACTTCTAAGAAAATCTTAAATTATAAGCTTGCATTTACTTGAAACTTGCATCAGCTTGAATTTACTAAAGCATGAGTTCTTTATTTCTTGAAAATCCAATAATTATATACTTGCCAATGTTCTAATTGGATAAGATTGTCATCATCTACTACTGAGCAATTGATTACAGAAACAGCTTAAATGTATGTCCTGTTAATATCCTTAATGGCAAAGCCTCCATTAACGCAGGAAAGCCATAGTTAACAAACCTAATATATTTCTAACAACTTGTCAGATTTTATTAGATTTTGTGAGATTTTATATTTTCTTTTTATTTATGAACCACTGACTTCTTATGAGGAGCATCATGTTTTGTGAATACCCAAGTAATTCACACCACTGTGGTGGACAGAAGGGAAAATGGTAAATGTATTCGGGTGAAATGTCATTATATGCAGATTTTTAAAAGGGACGCAATATGATATATATTCACCAAGATGATGGGAAAACTACCTATTTTATCAGCGTTTGGAAGCCCACAGACAATTGCACCCTTCCAAATATGCGAGGTTTGCTTGGTTAACTATGGGAAATTGCTGAAGCTGTGCACAAGACTAACTTTGTTGTTTTCCCTATGTTTTTACATAGAACTAAAATTATGGCATTCTATCTTGTTTAAATGGAAAAAATATACTACCCCTATTTTTGTAAGATGCCACTTGTGTCTAAAGTGGAAAAACAGAGCAGCCTGCTTTCATAACTTAAATATTCAGGATAAACCTGTTCAAATACTGAGATATTTGCAATGAGGATGAGGATGTTATTAATCCTAATATAAGCTGGGATAATATTTTTCCAAAGAGGCCTAATCTTCCTGTTCCAGAAGTTAATTAGGTGCTTCAGGGTCTATGTATCAAGGAAATGGAATATGAAAGTTAGTTAGAAAGTTGTTATAAGACATTTTCTATAAAGTATTGCTGTAATCTAGAAAACACTGAAATACAATGAAATGCTTACCCAGAATGTTTTCTGGAATACGACGGAGGAATCCCTGGAGGACGGAGGAACATCTGGAATCCCTCTTTCTTCAGCACTCATTGGGACACATCCAGATACTGTCTCCAGTCTTGGACATTGACAAACTGGGGTGAGGTCCCCAGGGCAGTCGGGTATGGAGCACTTGTGCAGGGAAGAGAGTCCACAAGAGCAGGGCTTGTCCAGCCTGGGGCAGGGAAGGCTTTGGAGGGACTGACAGAAGCCACCCTGCCTGTGGGGATAGCTTGAGAAGATGTGGCCAGGCCCTTCACAGAGGTGCCACAATGGGGTAGGAAGACAATGCAATAAGCTGCTGCAGGGCTCAGACCTCAGGGTCACTCCACAAATGTAGCTGATGCCGAAAGTCTCTTCTGGGGCATAAAGCTCAACCCCTTCATTCAACGCTGCAAACAGCTTGTGATTCTGGTTGCCCAGACATAGACTGGTATGTACCACCGGTTCAATGCTGCAAAGTGCAAAGTGGAGTAGTTAATGTCCCAGCCTGCCTGAAGCCTCATGTTTCCTAGATTCCCAATCTTCTACCCCATAAAACCCCACGGTTTTTGGCATGCTCCAAACAACTTGCATTTCTACAGTGAGTAGTCCAGTTGCGCCTGAGTCTATCAGAAAACAACATTCATCCAGGTGTATTTCAGTGACAGACAAATTTGAACTCTCACTCCTAGTAGGTTGGCTTCATTATCCTTTTGCAAATGGGAAGGCACATCAACAAAAAAATTTGCTATTGGTGCTTCATTGGTGTTTGCCATCATGCACATAGTTTGAAGGATATTGATATTTGAAGGATAGGATTAACCTGTGGAAATTGCAGATGAAGAGTTGCATGAAAATCTGCATAAATGTTAATGCATCACCATTTATCAGACTACAGTAATAGGTAAATTCAGAGCGAGTACAAATTATATATTTAATGTGTATGGCTCCTACATACACATTTTATTTATGGATAGCTTTTTCTTTGTAGATTTTGTACATACCTAAATATACATGCACACACAGGATGTCTCAAATGAAAATAGGATTATAATTTAAGATTCTACTGAAAAATATCTATGGACTGTTTAAAGAAACAAGCTTTGTTTCACATTCAAGAGAATATTTCTGGGGAAAATGCAGTATTCCATCCTTAGCTTCCCTTGTAAATAACTAAAAGAAAGGGGGACAGGGTGGGATGACTTCTTTAATTCTTTTTTTTGTTCATTTCTTTGCTCCCATGTAAACATACATAAATAGCTTTAAGAAGCCATTTAATGACAGTATGCAGGAGCAAGTTAGTGTATTCTTGTTGTTTACATCAATCTAAGATGAGACTAGGTAAACCAGATTTATTTGTACCCTTAGTGGTATACTTACTGGTATATTAAAGTAGACAACAGGCATTTATACCAATAAAGCAGTACAAGTACTTGCCAATTTATGTACTCCAGCAGAATGCTATATTAAAACACAAATTTTACTTTGTGTGTGTGTGTCTATAAAAGAATTCCCTCTTCCATCCTTCAACCTTCTTGGCAATTTCTGGACAATCTCCCACTCACTTCCTAGCAGAGGAGCAATCACTCCATAATTGCGTGTTTTCTAATCTTAAAGCTACAGATGTAAGATAGCACAAGGTATGCCAAACACATAACGGCAGATTTATTTTACAGATAGAGAGGCACAATGTGAAATTTCTTCCAGCTATCTCAGCTGTGTTTACACATTTCTACCTACTACGCTGCAAACACTTCTGTGTGGATGGCTTCCCTCTCCAATTCCCAAAGCATCTCCTTATGGCAACTGTAAAAACTTTGGTTACATGGAAAAAAGATGGAAATAAACCTACTGATATATTTAAGCATGTGATTTTACCTACAGATGGTATTTTTAGCAACACATTTTAAATTCAAACACAGCCCTTTATTTTTATGAGTTACAAAAGTATGTAGGCATTTTGGCAACAGAAAGTTTTGACACAAATTCAATGAAAAATGAAAAAAAAATAATAATTCCGTCCACCAAATATCAACAACTGTGAAATTTGTGCTTGTGATTTTAATTTCAATATTTCTACAGNTTTATGAGTTACAAAAGTATGTAGGCATTTTGGCAACAGAAAGTTTTGACACAAATTCAATGAAAAATGAAAAAAAAAAAAATTCCGTCCACCAAATATCAACAACTGTGAAATTTGTGCTTGTGATTTTAATTTCCATATTTCTACAGTTTCAGTTTTTCTCCAGTCACTTTGAAAAATAAAAAATACCCTATTTTTTTTTGGCAGTGGTGGAGAAAATTTCTGAGCTACTGACACAGAAATAAAGAAAAAAAAAACACACTCCCTTAATATTTCTTTTAGCTATTATCCTACAAAATTATATTGCATTTTAGTGTCAGTCTTTAATGCCATTCTCTACTGCTTTATAAGATGAGCTACAACTAGACATTCTTTTCATAAAGGATAAAATAATTTCTATGTACCATTTGTAAACCCATTTTTTCTATGAGACACTACAGTGTATGGAAGGAAGATAAATAAGGAAGGGGGAGCATTTCTCTATGACATAATACTTTCAGAAGATGGAACTGCCAAGTGTTTAAACACAGATGTAAGTATAATTTAAAGAATAGTTCTATACTTGCAAACCCCCTCCACCTCCTCTTGCGTTCATCTTTGGTATGTAAGCACTTCACAGAGAAAAAGTATGATTGATAGATGAGTTTGGCAGTGATGAAGGCACCTGGAATTTAGTATTAACATGCTTTTAAGAAGACATCAAGCGTTTGTTAATACTGCTTGTGCTTACCCTACAAGTCTGGACTTGCATACAAATACGCAAGACTAGACAAAAGCACTTGAAAATGTACTGGAAGAAACAGTGTGTTTATCTGCAGGTACATATTATTGCTATATCAGGACAACAGAATCATTCTTGGCCTCAAAATGTTTTAGACAATTTCTCCCATACTATTTTTGTTCTGTAAGTCATTAGGAAACAGTTTTTCAGCTGAGCACTCTGTAGATTCCTATGGAGCTGTTTTCTCACGAACTTTGTAGGTGAGGGATATTTATACAGCTACTGCATATGTCAGCAAAGTAGTTGAGAGGTAGGAGAAGTAAAGTGGAAAATCTGAAAATGTGGCAGGGTCCTCATCTCTGCTCCATCTTATCCATCACTTAAAAAAAAAAAAAAAAAGTTTTTTTAAAAGGGTTTTATGAGCTCCAGATCTAACTGGTAATTCCTTTGTTGCTGGTATTGTGGTATTGTAGCAGACATCTGTAAGACTATGTCTTAAGTATGTCCTACCTGTCTCCTGTAAAAATTGCCTGCTAGGAATCAAACACTTATTTACAGACTGTCAACTTAAAAACTCAGAAAATACTAAGATAAGGGAAGTGTAATACTGGCTAAAAATTTCTTTAGCTTTCCACTGGGTACAAGTCTTGCTTTGTTGGATATACCCATCCTCTGTGCTACAGTGAACAGATGGCCGTGATAGCTCTGGTTGAATAACTCAGTGTTATAAACTGTCTTTCCACGGGAGTTCCAGAGCTCCACATGGACCCACTAAGCCATCACAACCCACTCTGGGCTTTATTATAGATACATGTGTGTTCAGTAAAGGGATCATAAAGCTTCTGAAAAGCCTTCTGAGAAGGCCTCCCATCCATCCATGGAATGAGGGACAATGGTTTTTCATCTAGAAGCAAATTGTTAGAACACTTACAATCACCAGTAAATAGATAATTAATCTTAAAAAAAATAGCTGACATACATAGAAGAAAATGAGGGGAGTTGCATCGCAGGCTGTTCCACATGCATTCATAGAACATAGTAAAATACAGTTGTAAAAACTTCTGCTAACTTAGAGTTTTGCTCATTTCTGTCAGGTTTAAAGAGAATAATTTTACCATCAACTTCCCATTAGGCAAATATTCAAAGCTGTCATTCAGAGTTAATCAAGTCTCTCACTCTCATTGAAACACTCTCATTAAAAATGCCGCATGTGTAGTTTTAACATGCTTTAGACTTGCATTGTAATCCAAACATGTCAACAAAGTGCATGTGCAGATCAAGGGAGAGTGCTTTTAACTTTAGCTTTTCCTTTCTGTTCTGCTAATAGGGTTAATGGAGAGCATGATTCTGGTACAGGCAGTTGCTTAGAAAAGTAAAAGACAGATGGAAGTTAGAAGGATATTAAATAAAGTTAGGCACTTTCAGGTTCTTAATCAAGATTAGAGAAAGTTTACAAAATATTTATGAACTTACCTTTCCTTTGAATACGTTTTTCAGCTGTTGTTTCAGATATAGATCTAGTTACTGAATTTTTCTTCTCTGTTCCAAAGGCTCTGACCTTTCCCATCAAGGCATGACTGTGCTATAGTTGTTATGCAAGAGTTCCTGTGTTGCTCTGAATCATATAAGAAAGGAGAAAAGACACCAATCTTTCCCTTTTTTTATGATCTTGCAGTAGTTTGACAAGACACAGCTCAACAATGGCTTATTCTTCTGTCTGATTTGGATGCAAACTGGAAAAAGACATAGATATTTTAAAATAGAAAACAGAAGTTTTAAACTTGACAAGAAAGAGAAAACAGGACAAGGACAGTTTGAGGAGACATTATATCATCAAATTTTTTCATTGGAAAAACACTTTAGACAGTTTATTCTTTTTTTTTCTTATACACATCAAGGGTACTCAGACAAGCAGAAATAATGGCCTCTGGATAATGATTGAAAGGTAATGTCAAAGCACTGGTAACCCAGACGTGTGGCTTACAACAAATTTCCCTTTTCTCCTTTCTCTTCTGCTCCATCCAGGAAAAACGGTATCAAGTATGCTGCCATATCTTGGAGACAGAGAGTAATATTATAGGTTGGAAGGGAACTCCAGAGATCACCTAGTCCAATCTGTCAGTCAAAACAGGTACAATTAGAGAAGGCTGTTAAGGACCTTTTGCAGTGGAGTTTTGACTGTCTCCAAGAGGGGAAATTCCACAACATCTCTGAGAAATCTGTGCCAGTGTTTGACCACCCAAAGGGCAAGAATTGTTCCTTATGTGTAATCAGAATTTGCCATGTTCCAGCTTGTGCCTGTTGCCTCTTTCTGACTGCTGTGCAGCTGTGAGAAGACTGCCTCTTTCTTCTCTGCACTCTCCCATTAGGCAGCCGTGGATAGCAATAAAGTCTATAAATAGTCTATAAATACAGTCTCCTGAAGCCCAGGGATGTGAATCTACTTGGTCTCTTCTTTCAGGTTTTTAAAACTGCACCATCTCATCATTGCTGCGGCCATAGCCACGCTCGACCTTCTCATCATTGACCTGTTCTTCCTTGTTTCATTGTACCAGGTCCAGCAAAGCATCTCCCACTATTTTGTGTCAAGAAGCTGTTATATGCACACTCTAGAAGTGTCCTGGTTTGACTGGGAGATTTTGTCAGAGAAACGAGAGCTATCGGAGGAAAGATCTCAAATAAAAGTGGAAAACTGTTTTTGAAGCATATTGACTAGTTCATTACTTTGGATATAGGAAAGAAATTAAAATATGATGGATCAGTGTCCTTTGGCAGTCTGATTTCATTATATTCATAGGATCCCATTGGTTTTACTGAGAATATCTGACTGTTCCCTGTAAAAAATATACTCCTGAGAAATAATGTGTAAAATTATGCCATAAACAACATTATCTGAGTATTTCCTATATATTATGTATTCCTCATTATGCATAAAATAAGTTGGCCCACATCTTTCTTTGAATCTGACATACTTTAAATTGTGACCATTCATTATACACCCTGCAGAGACAAAATAAGCTTTAAAAATTTGTTGGTTTTATATACAGTATAGTCAGTCCCTCCTGGATAAGTCATGTTTTGTCCTTGGTGCTTGGTGAGAAGGACTCTTTTTTTTTTTTTTTTTCCCCGCTGCATCTTATACATGATTTTGATATCCCTGCAATTTTCATTAAATATGATTAGTAGAGAAGTGTATGTCAACAAGACTGACCAGGGATGATCTTGATTCAACTTAAGCTGAAAAGAAAGTCAGTAATGCAAATACTTAGAAATGACAAAAGCAGATCAATTGAATTATAATTTTCGTTGCTCTTGGTTTAGTGATTAAAATGACCTAGAAAAGGACTTTCCTTAGCAGTGATTACATTTAAAAGGGTGAGGGGGAAGAATGCACATTATATGCCAGAAATTGGTTTCTGCCTTTTATGGGTGTTTTCTGTATGTGTAAGGGTGTAAGATTAGAGCCCCTGAAGACACCTGTGTTTTAACTGGATTTGATAGGACATGATGAATTTGACTCTCTTACTCTTTTCTTACATCAGAAAGGATGTTTAACCAGCAGCTGTATTTGTTTAGAAAGATGCAATTGGATTTAGCTTAATCCCAGATACAGGGAGAAAGAACCTTGGTTTATTAGCTCCTCTGAAGGGAGGCAACTGACTGAATTCTGCAGCACTTCACAATACTTTCAGCACCTGAAGGAGCAAGAAAGCCTCAAACCAAGTCATACTGTTTATTCTAAAAAAATATGTTCTGATATATTTTGAAATTGATGATCCAAGAAGCCAGGCACAAATTATGTTTTACAGCACTGTAATGTTGGTATGCATTTACTTTCAATCAGTAAGGAAATATACCACAAAGTGCTTATTTGTATACAAGGGGGAAACTTATTTACATCCACAGAATTGTAAATATATTGTGACTGAATACAAGGAAATGAAATGCTCCAAAACATTTTGTATTAGCACTTTGTGTCTAAACACACAACGGAGCCTGTGGTGCAACTTAATAGGTCGTTGTGAATTAGCACATTGTGGAAAAAAGATTTCTGCTTTCATAAATAAACAGTGTTAAACTTGGTTTTAGCAGACTAACAGAAGACAATTTTTAAAATAAACAGGGTATGTGTGCTTTGTTGTACTGCTCAAGATATTTTACTATCTCAGGAGCAGAGTGAGAAAGAGGGCCCTTAGTCTTTCTAAGCTTAGCCTGTGAACAGTCAAAAAAATACCCCCCAGAAGGGAATTCCAGTTTAGGTGTCTGAAGTGCATTTGCAGGGCACCATTCTCATGTCATCCTCCAGTATGCCAGTTTCCTGGCAATTTGAGAGCCAGCAGATGACTGCTTCCCTTTCCTTCCCCAAATGCTTCTCTCCGAGTTTTCTGAACCCAGTCCCCTTTCTTTTCTTTTGTCTCTTCTGTCCCATAGTCTATTACCTGAAAGATGAATGGTTGTTGCTGGTGGTGGGATGAATAGTACATCCGTAGGTTTGACACCTTGTCCCCGGCTGGATCTTCATACAGCTTCAAGCACTGTGCCAACCCCCTACACACCATATCCTACTCAGCCATAGTAAGCAACAGCAGGTGCTTTGCTCAAGTAAATATCCAAACATCAAAGTCTCTGGGACAGGAAGAAGGAGGTCTCAGCTCACTCAATGAATTTCTCATCTCAGCTGTACAAATGCTTCCTACCTTTTCTGTGGGTTAGGGATGACCATGGGTGTTACAGAAACTCTTCAGCCCTTGTCAAGTTGTTTTGGACTTTTCCCTTTTTAGGAGGCAGCACCAGCCTGAAACATAAAATGCTCTAGTTAAGAAAAATTGCAGGAAAAAAAAAATGAAAGCAAGCAAAACAAAACACCACTATACTTATATTTATCATGATTTAGAGAAGGTATTTGAGTTTACTCACATAGAGAGAGAATGAAAAAAAGGAAACTGCTGAAAGCAAGGATCAGGGAGGAAATGGAGGCATAAAAGGGTGGTAGTGTGTGAAAGAC
This sequence comes from Tringa tobata, assembly GCA_033628505.1. Lineage (NCBI taxonomy): Eukaryota > Metazoa > Chordata > Aves > Charadriiformes > Scolopacidae > Tringa > Tringa tobata. Next base: position 871,571 of record JAHREE010000332.1, on the reverse strand, counting down.
TGGTGGTGTGTCAGCAGGCTGCTGCTGTGTGTGGCCAAGGTTTTGTCCTGGTTTGAGGTAAAACAGAATTAATTTTCTGTTCATTAAGGAGGAGAGGACTGGAGAGGATGAGAGAAGGAAAGGAGAGAATATGAGGGTTTTTTATTGTGAGTCCTTATTATTCTGTATCAGCTATCTTCCTTGACGTGTATTTTTTTCTGCCAAGACCACCAGAACGATTATGTACCTAGTGAGAATAAATCATTACAATATACCCTAGCTCAGAATTCAGAGCCAAGGGGATTTAAATTCATGAAAAGTTAAACACTTTCACAAATCTGTGTAACTGTCTTATGAAGGTGAATCAAACTTGAGCATAAGTAGCTGCTGTCCTTTGAAGACGTCCTCCAAACTGTACAAGATCCTTCCAGAAAAGTTATGATTTTTCAAGCATTCATTGAAAACATTTGTCTTACCCTTCCATGGAAAGCTGTAACAATATTACAACCCTACTGATCTGGACAAGGCATTTATAATACACCCAAGAAAATATACCTCCTCAGAGAGTTGGAAGAAAATAGTGAACTCTAGAATGAAAAGTAATAAAAAGACTTTGTCAGCATATGGTATTTCGTCTGTCCCCCGCTTGTAATAAAATGCCATTTTTGGGTGGTGCCTCTGTACTCCAGGTGCAACACCTGACATACCTCTCACAAGCCACATACTTGGTCACAAGCCAAATAGCTGTATGGTTAAATTATTCACTACAGAAACCTGCTGCTGAAATTTTCTTTTTCTCTCCTTTCTGTAGCCCACATTCCCTAGTGAATGGTGTATGAGAAACCTGTTGACCATTTTGGCATACTTTATAACTGAGCTGAGGAATGACACTCCCATTAATTTTTATTATTTGAAATATTAACCTCCTTTCAAAGAAAGTATAATAAATAAGTGTCAACAGCATTAACAGTAAACATGCTGCTCCCTTTTGACATTTCCTTGAATTTCTGAGTTGTAGTAGCAAGATAACCTTATTACTTATGCTAAAGCTCTGGCTGCCAATTTATATGGGTTTTGTAGTCCCCCATTGTTTATAGGATGATATTTGTTCTTTTGTCTCTGGAAGGATCATGGGGAAACAAGGGAGCTGATAAATAAACAATAGGAAGGTGCTTTTTAAATGCAGAACTGTTAACTGCAAACATGGCTCATGTCCTGCCTATTGTGGAGTTTGCAAGGCAGGTATTGTTTTCTCAGATAATAACTCTAAATACAGCCTGCTATTCAGAGACTTTTTCTTCCTACTCTGTAATGGATAAACAGCTAACTAATGACATACCAGAAAGCATATTTTAAAGATCTAAAATCTAAGTTGGCAAGGCAACCGTGGATAAGAGCCTTGTATATCTGCACATTACAAAATGATCTTTAACAGTATAACAACATTTCATTTTTCACAGCACACCTTTCGTCTCACCACACGCTTGTTACACTTGGGGACCTCAGAAGGGACCTTTCTACTTTGCCAGAAGGAAAACAGAGTTCTGATGTCTATTAGTAGCAATTTCTGACTCGTTAACATTTCCTCTTGCTGCATACCATTTTTTAATAGCCATTCTCTCCCAGATCCTTGTTCTTGTTGACCCTCTCTCTCCCAATAGCATTTGGAAAAGGTTTCACAGGCCAACATCCTGCCTCAATTCATGGTAATGTCTAATTGAAGCTCTTTGCCAGAGGGCTGATCCGTGTTCTTATACTCCTGCTCCACATCTTGAGGAGTTGACAGGCCGTCCTCAGGAAAGATTCCTGAGCTGAAAATAAGGATTTAGCTCAATTACAGCTCCCTTATTTGCCTGCTAATTTTTTTTTCTACTGTTAAGTGCCTCTGCCAATGGCTTTTTATTACTAGGGTGTGGGGAAACTGGAAGCTGTCAAATGTAACGTGAATTGAAAAACATCTCTCTGTCTCTAAATCAGGGCCAGAGCTATAACTAATTCTTTTTCCTCCAGAGATAATCTATTGTTATCTTGAAGTGGGTGCAACAGAACAAGAAAGAATAACTGATAACCAGTGGAGAAATTATGCTGAAAAAGGGATTAAGGAAATTACCTGAGTACCAGTGCCATATTTATTAAAAAAAAAAAAAAAAAAGTGTGTCTAATTAAAGTGGGGTACATCTAATTACTATATAAATTCCAAATTGTCCCATCTGGGAAGAATATGATATAATTATACCATTAAGCATCTGAGTAGCTAAAATGATATACTTTAAATGCTTATTAAATCAGTATACTTATGAACTACTTAGAAACTGGTTGTATTTTACAGAGTATTCACCGTCAGAATGACCGTATTTATTTTATTCTCTGCATGTATTTTTCCCTTTGCATTAGGTCATCATGTTTCAGCTACATTTTGGAATTTGTCTGTGCAGCAGTCTAGCTTATCTCCCGCAACAGCACAATAATATGAATAACTTTGATAATTGTAGGGCCAGTGACAAAGAGAGGATGGTGCATAGCAGAGATTAGAAAGGGAACATGAAGCTGCAAGCACTAATGGAGAAAAAGAGCGACACTATTGTTGTGTTAACAATTCCACCCTGTGTTAACAATTCCCACCCCTGGAGCAGCTGCCACACAAGGGGTGAGAAGCACATCTGGCAATTCAGTAGCTGATGAATAGGCAGGAGCTGGGTGAAACAACTGCAACGCGCTGTTGCAACCAGATCTTCTACCAAACCAGTCAGGGGTCATAGAGAAATATGAACTGCTTATAAAAATATCTGAAAACCTGCATAGGCTTTGGAGCAGAATCCACGCCTTTCCTCTCCCCTGGAGGCAACTTCATTACAAGATCTAAGGATTCGTTATGTGCTATCGGTCTGAAAAGGTCTGTGCCATCTTTGTGCTAGCTCTTTATTCGTGGTTTAACCCCAGCTCACAGCTAAGACCATGCAGCTGCTCACTCATTTCCCTAGTTGGGATGGGGAAAAGAATCAGAAGAGTAAAAGTGAGAAAACTTGACAGTTTAATAAGTAAAAGCTGTGCATATGAGCAAAGCAAAACAAGGAATTCATTCACTGCTTCCCATTGGCAGGCAGGTGTTCAGACATCTCCAGGAAAGCAGGGCTCCATCACGTGTGACTTGGGAATACAAACAAGATAACTGCAAACATCCCCCCTTCCTTCTCCTGCTCCCATCTTTCTATGCTGAGCGTGACATCACATGGAAGGGAATATTCCTTTGTCCACTTGGGGTCAGCTGTTCCAGCCGTCTCTCCTCCCAACTTTTTGTGCCCTCCCAGTCCTCACTGGTGGGGCAGTATGAGGAGCAGAAAAGGCTTTGAGAGCTTAGTGACAACTAAAGACACCAGCCTTTTACCAACACTATTTTCATCCCAAATCCAAAACATAGCACTACACCAGCTGCTAGCAAGAAAGTTAACTCCATCCCAGATGAAGCCATGGCTCTCTTCCAGCCATCTCTGACAGCCGTTCCTCATTTATCAGGAAAAATGTTACAGATTTTGTTTTGCATAGTTGCTAATAGCAAGACATCATCAGAAAATATACTGCAAATAACGTTGCAAGATAGAGCAAACTATTTACAGCTATTCACAGCAGCAGTGATATGCAGAAAGTACTGCTAATCTTAAGAATGAAATTATATCATTAAAAAAAAAAGTAAAAATTCAGCATTTCAAGCACAGTACAGAGGAGTTATATAATTATTTATTGGGGCTGAGTACTAGGATGACTTGGCACTGTGTTCTTCAGCAAACCCTCCTATGGCTCTTCCCACAGTTGAGAATACAGAAGTTGCATACAACAGTGGCTACCCTTCTTATCACAATACACATTTCTTTTTCAATATTTCTAAAAATGCTAAGATTTTTCATACTTTTTACTATTTTTAGAGGACATGACCCTGAACCCATTTATTCATCACTTCCATTTTTAAGTCTGTGCATCGCAATAAAAATTGAACAATGGTGTTTATGAGATTTCTCTTCCTGTCTGTTAAGAAGGATAGCATTTTGCTATCTTGACTTCATCCTCTGCCAGCTATAGCTCAGGTAACTGAACTAAGTCCTTATTTCTTATTTGAATTCATTACTCAAAATGGAAGACAATAATGAAATAATTATGTAAACATCGCTCTCTGAAAAGAGTGAAAGGAACAAAGAAAGACAGTTTACACCCTTAAGTGGAAGGATCTGGTGTCTAACATCTCTCTACTGGATAGAACTTAACTATTCTCACCCTAAACTAGTGAGTGCGTTAGATATGAATAACTTTAACAAGGAAATAGGTTTCTAAACCTTAGAAAGGAAATAGGTTTTTAAGTTTCTGAAGTTCTACCATGGTGCTATTATAAATTATCTATGTTTAATACATTTAGAATCATTGAAAGGTCATGGGAAATGGGAAAGGACTACTGGAAAAAATCAAACATCACTCCTATCTTCAAAACAACAAGAAGGAATATCCGAGCAACTACCATCTGGTTAGCCTCATCTCAAACCCTGGGAAGATGGTAGAGCAAATAATACTGGAAAACATTTCCAAACATATAAAAGATACAGAGAACAGTCAGTATGAATTTATGAAGGGTCTATTGTGCTTAACTGACCTGGTAGACTTCAATGATAAGATGATGAGCTTGGTGGATAAGGGGAGAGCAGTGGATGGTCCAGGCAATGGCAAGACAGCACGTACTCCAAGTAGACAGACACACAGAGACACACAAGTCTGTCCAGTGATCTTAGACACTTAGTCTATGCTGCAACTATCCCCAGGTCCTGGTCTCTGCCTGCTGTCACCCAGATCTAGGGAATGCTTACTTTTGCAGTCCTCCCTCCTGTGACCACCCTGAAACCTTGCTGCTCATCACCTTGTCCCACCTGGAGCTTGCTGTCATTCAGACTCTAAGGTCTAGAGCACAACCATGCAGCAGATAATTGGAAATAGGATATAATGTGAATATAGGACCAACTGCAGTGATCAGACAGTGCTCAGCCAAGCATCACTTGTCTATACAGAACAGTCCCCTCTTATCCCCTTTTCCCTCTGTTTTCCCACACTTGGCCACCCTAGTCCATCTTGTTCTCTCTTTTCCCCTTTGGTCCTTCCCCTAACCATCCCATATGAAGTCTTGCAAAACTCCACAATCCTTTAAAACATGCCATAATAAATTTTACACTGTCTCCAAACGCTCTTCCGTAGCATCCTGTAAGTCCTATCCTCCTTCAGGCTGTAACTCCCTTTATTTTGCATTTCTAGGGAGAAAATATTTCCTTGATTTCATTTCACATCAGGATGACAGGAAAATCCTTCTCCTTGGATAGCCCTTAGACTGACCCAGCCAGTGGCTCAAGATCTCCCTTTTTAGGCTGCCTGTTGCTTTTCTTCTGCTTGTTGCTGTGTCTTTGTGTTTAATGCAACTAACCGTTAGTCAGATAACTGAGTTGACTTCAGCTCCTAGGAACCAGGCAACATTTCAACTGAAGATGCAGTTTCCACAAGACCGTAACGTTCACAGAAAAATATTTATTTTCCTCCCACTCTTTCTGCATAAAAGAATTAGGAAAATAAAAACGAACCCTTTTCCTTCAGGTTGGCTCAACCTAAATGGAAATATCAGCATGTTTAACTGGACTGGACGCATTTAGTATGTGACCTGAGTCTACACCTGCTTTAGCTACTGCCATTTCACAGGAGGATTATTTTTTGACAGCCTAGTGGCTTTTTTCCTGTTTTACAAGGCAGGTTTCTCATACGGTACACATATTATGACACGTATACTCTCAAACATATATATGTAGAGCAAAATCCCTGTACGTTATTGATAGTACAGTACAATAGTACATAGGGTAAGGGTCCTAAGGAAGGTCCTGAGGAACCAGGCAAAGTGACCTAACCACTCCAATTGCATGAGGTGTGTGGGGAAGGAAATGATAGCAAGAAAAACATAAACTACTTAACCAGAAGATATACTTAACAAAATATTTAGACTAGTCAGCCATTATCTTATAATTGAAAAAAAATCCAAAGGAAAGTAAATGAAGAGTTATCATTTAAATAGGCATTAAAATGCTAATGTTTCATGCCTGTAATGAAGATTTTAATAAGAGTAGAAATTGAGATGGATTGTAACTGGTAATGTACCGGTTCCCATTTTAGCTGTCATTTTAAGAACATAATTTTGTGGTTCTGTTGGCTTGTTGGAGCTCTGTAGATCCCAATATATTTCATTTCTTTGCCAAGTGTCTGCCTGTGTGAGGTAATATCATTCCAGAGTGAAGTGCCTTAGTGTTTGCAAAAGTGCTTGAATTGATCTTTAATCTTTTCTTAAAATGAATTTTTCAAAATTATTTTTAAATGAGCTGTTAGTGCCGGTGAAAGGTGTGAGATGTATTTATTCTCTTTTTTTTTTTTCCCCTCTTTTCTCTCAAGTCAGGACATGAGATGCATATCTCATTACAAATTACAATTTTCTAGACAAAATTTTTTTTCCATTATAGCAGACTGCAGTAGTGCAAACTTCTCCACACTATTATAGCCCAGACTATCCGTATCTCAGCACCTCACAATCTGTGATGTTTCATACAAGCAAAATAACTTTCCAAATGACTTTTGCAGATCCCTGAGAATACCAGACTAATCTTCTTCTCCCACTCTGCCATGTTCATCTTTAAATTTTATATGCCTGTACATTTCTTTTCCCTTCTAATTGGCACGGATTTCAATCTAATACTTCAGCAAAGATGCTTGCCCACTAAAATATGATTTGCAATTTCTATGTCATTTCAGAGGGACAATAGAAGAAGCCTAGTGAGCTTCAGGCTACCCTAGCAGTAGTTTGATTTTAACTGGTAAAGACTGTATTCCGTACTGATGCTCTCCTATTTGTTTATTTAAGGGGGGAAGAACACACGCAAAACCCACACACAAAATTCTCATTTATTTATAGCAGAATTTTCACTGAAGTTTAACACTAAATCTTTTCATAAAGGGGTATTCAGCTGCCAGTGGCCAAGGCAATACAATGGAACTAATGGATTTAGCCAGGATCCCACGTCTTTTCCTGACCATTTCCTATGAGTGCTATACCACCTACCTACCGCAGTTTTCCTTTTTTGCAGTAAACAACGCTTTTCGTTTATCAATATTCAAATAAAAAAGGGGGAAATTTTCTATTAATCGGTAAAGGAGGTAAGTGTACTACATAGATTAGGAAAGTGCCCTCACTCCCTTGGTAAAAAGAAATGTCGTCTTCTGCATTTTGTAGGTTTTTAAAAGCTGCCAGGATGAGAAAGTACAGAAAGGAGAACACATATTTGTGCTCCAAGACTATGGGGTTCTTGCCTGCACAAAGCCAAAGAAAATACTATGTACTTTGATAAGAAGACTTAAATACAATTAGGGACTGATTCCTAGCAACCTGTCAAAACTTATCTCAGTCTCTGTATTCAATTGACCAAAATACCAGACTCTTGAGTTACAGGCAGTGCAGCACACGTTCAGAAAAGAGAACTGCGCAGACTGAAAAGACTTTTCACCGAGCAGTTTTCCTTGCACCGAGTCACTGAGAAAGTTAACAGGTTAAGAAGTGGAGTCACAACATCCACTTTCCAAGGTCTTCACATGGCTTTCAATACCATGGATAAGATCTAGCATACCATTTAGATTAATTTTCAACTAAAATTCCCTGTTCATCTTCTCACTTTGTCTCCTAGAGCTCTGCACATACATCATTTCCTTGATCTGTTACTTCAGTTATTTTATGAAAAGGTAACCAGGCTTCCTAATTTAATTTTTCCCCTCTAAGTCCGCGCTGCAGACTACACCTTATACTGGTATTTCTCATTCTTTTTCTTTCACATACACATTTACATCACTAGCTGTGTCATTTTCAAAGCTACTGAATACACTTCACTCTGATCATTGAAAACATTCTGAAAGAAAACTCTCATTCAGATCACTTTCTTCCAGTGGGTGAAAAAAACTTACTTATCTGGGTGACATATGGAAATTTTAAGCTCAATTTAGCAATATTCAGCCAAACGCTTAAGCATACAATTAAAAAGCACACACTTTAATTCTGTTTCATGTTGAAGCTTCTGGGAATTTACGTACATTTTGTAAATATTTATGTAAGAAATATTCACAGAGGATGCTGACTAAGCATATCACGTTTAAAAATTCTTATAGTTCATCAATTAAGGTACTTTCATGGTTGTGCTTTTTTGAGCTGTGACTAACTAACTGGTTGCTACAGTAGGTCAGTATTCAGGAAATATTTTGATTTAGGCTTGAAATGAAACAAACAGCCCTTTGAGGGAAAGTAAGATTAGATTATTGTTTAAGCAAAAGAAGATTAAAAAAAAGAAAGAAAGAAAAACAACCAAAATCAGTAACAAAAAAATTGTATTTATTATGTAAAAGATGTTCTACTTCCAAATACCAACTTTTAACTATAGATGGAAGCTAATCTTAAAGGAGAATATGTTCTTTAAATTTTTAACCTTATTTTTTAGCATATTTTTTCCTTTGTTTGAAACACGTCATTCACCTCACTTACAGAGTACTAGGCTGAATTACCTCCCCATCACATGTTAAAGCTTATTTTGCTTTATGATGAGGATACTCATAACTGCAATAAAACTACCAGTGCTGGAATTTCAAAGATGATGTCAGTTGACAGAAGACTACCTCTGCTATTCACTTAAAGGTTTTATTGCTGACTGCTTTGAGAGCTAGCTGACAGGAAATAGACTTACCTTTAGGGTGAACCACCCTGCAAATGGTTGACCATAAATTAAAACCAGCTGTCATCTCCAGGATTTGCCAAGTTGTCCTACGTGGGCAGGGTCTGAGAGCCCTGTCTGGTGCTCCCAGGCTATGGGCATTGTGGGAGGTCCCATGTGAGGCTGGGCAGGACTGTCAAGACCTGTCAATGCCCTCAACAGTTTGAATATATCAATGGCCCATCATGGATCAATTATTTAAAGTACAGAGTGAGGAAGACCACAAAGGGACTAGAGAGGATCACAATTCTTGGGCAAATCCATAAGCTGGAGAAATTATCACCTCAAATCTTTGGGACTGTCCAACCACTCAAAACCTGGTGTGACAGGGTAGAGTGTGGTGGTGTGCTCTCCTTGTTTTTTCCTCCTCTTCTTCCCCCCACCCCCCATCCTGGCTCCTGCTCAGGCCATGGCCATCACAACATCAGTTGTGATAGCTTGCACCTGGACTTTGGGGGATGGCTGGCAACACAGCCAAAACACTGCCTGGAGTGGGGACCTAGATATTTTGTTCCCATGAGAATATAACTATAGGTCAATTATCTTACTCCCTAAATAGTGGACAGCCCAAGAGCCCTTTCAGCTCTCCTGTATGGCAGTGGCTGCACGCCAGGATCTCCCCTTTTGTGAGGATGTCAAGGTTCCACTCCTCAAGGTTGAGAGATTCCTCACTGCAACAGATTCTCAGTAAGTGACTAACAGCATGCTAAACTTTGAAATCTTAGCTAAGTAATATAAAGGGTTGATTGTGCATATATAATCCTTTAGACATGAACCGTTGACCAAATCTGGGACTAGGACTGGACCCAGCCGCACCTAGACTCCTCTCTGAGAAGGAGTTTAGAAAGCAAGGGGGTCCTTTCTGAACCTCGTGACTCAACGGGAGGGTCTCCCCGACAGCTTGTCTGACCCTGTCCTCTATGCAATAAATAATAGAGCGTACCTTGACATCTCATAAAACACGTGGCTTTTGCATTACAAAAAGGTCAGCATAGACCTCAACACTTTCAATAGTAAAACTTCCATTTGCTTTATTTGTGACATATAAAAATGAGAATGTAAACCCCACTTATTTTTCACCTAAATAAGATAAAGATGATGCCCTGTGGATTAAAAAGGGGAGGTGGGATTGTCCTGATAATCAGAGATTAATGGCTTACTTAAGGTTAGAGATGGGGATCCTTCCCCTCTACTCAGCACTGGTGAGGCCATATCCAGAATACTGTGTTGTGGGCTTCTCAGTTCAAAAGAGACTCACTGAAGCAAGTCCAGTGCGAATAATTAAGATAGTGGAACAACTCTCATATGAGAAAAGGCTGAGAGATCTGGGGACGGCTCAGGCTAGAGAAGAAAAGGCTCAGGCAGGACCTTAGCAGTGTGTATAAATATATGATGGGGAGTGGCAATAAAGAAGATGGAGCCAGGGGTACCTGGTGATGGGACAAGAAGTAATGGGCACAATTTCTTTTTTAAAAAAAGTTAGTCTGAACATAACAAAACACTTTTTTTACCTTGAGAGTAGCACTGGAACAGGTTGCCCAGAGACTTCATGGAGTAGACAATATATCCAAACACATCAGCATACCCTGGATGAAATGGTACCATAGGGAGTTCTGCTCATGACAGCTCAGACACTGAAACAGCATGAGTACACAGTGTTAAAACTAAGTCCAGCAAGAGAAGAAAAGTCATTAAAGCTGGTCTGTGTCACTGGAAAAAGGATGTTTTGCTGCTTGTGAGCGTAGGCTGGTGAATCCCACCCCCTGTCATTGCATGCAGACAGCCTGAGAGGTTTCTATTAGCTTGTCCAAACTCATTTATAATGAGCATCATTTACTCCCCTTGAAATATAAAAGCATTTAAGTAATTTCAGAGAAGTAAGCTCCTGTATTACAATTTTCATCCCCAAATTTCATCCACCTTGGGCACAGGGGCAGTGAATGAAGAAAATTGAGGAATCCTAATATCTGATTCTTTTATCTTACTTCTGGGGACTACATGATCTGTGTGGTCACAAGGGTCTACAATTCTAAGTCTAATTTAAGTTGCATTAAATAATTTGAAAAACATGAAATAAAATACAAGTTTCCTCATCTATTCATGATATTGCAGAAGTCTATAATATGCATTTAAAGAACTGGGAGAGCTACTCCCTGTGCTTTCATTTCCACTTGGAACCACATAAAAAGGGCTGACAAAGGACATATTTAAAAAAATTACACAAAATTTGTTTCACAAAACTTTTTTGCTATTACTTAGGAAAAACCTACCTTAGGGGATTCTCATTACAATGTACTATGTTCTTTTTTGTTCCCACTCCATAAAAACTTTTTACTTTTTTCTTTTCAGTTGATTGACAGACTAATATACTTTCAATAGGCCACAATAAATAATACAAAAATATCGCATGCAGTACTTTGATACCTTGCAATGTAAATGTATTACCAATGTATCAGTGGAAAGATAGAGTCAACTGCTTTTCCTCAAAAAAAAACAACAAAAAACAAACAGTCTCTCAACAGTTCCTAAGCCTGAGTGTCAATATAATGAGTAATGAAAGAAAACTTGATAATAAATCTGGACAATAACCTCAAAAAAATTCAGGTACAATGAATTGCAAAGGGCAGCGGCGCACAGTTCAGGAATTTTAGATTCTTTTTACTTGAACTCTATAGGGCTTCCAGTCTATATATAGACAGTAAAAGGCTGTGACTTTTTGACAACACAGAAATGACAGCACGCATATGCGTGCACATGGGCTGATGACTGTTCCCCGTGTCTGCCACACACAGTGATGATTTGCAGTCCCCAAAGTACTCATCAGCATTTTAGAAAACCTGAGAGAAGCCAAATGTTCACAAACTTAATGGCTTACTGCTGCTGAAAAGAGTGACACATGCAAAATAGAAGCCTCAATATATATTTTGAAAGATTTGAACACAGAATGTAAACCCTAAGCCAAAACGTGCTTAAGGAAATGTCCCCTGTGTAATTTCAGACAAGTGCTCCTGTGGTGCCCCTTGATCATGTTAACTACTTGCAGATTATATTTTTAGACAAGGAGAAGTCAAATGACTAAAAGAAAAGGCAGAGTGAGGATATAAATTCAAATGTGCTGAGTTGGGGAGAGTTTGGATTTTGTACTCATGAAAAACATTTAATGAGTGGGTGTTTCTACAAAATATATAGCCAGTGTTCATTCTAATGCTCAATAGATATCCTGAATTTTTGATTTATTAAAAAAGACAAACATCCCCAGCTCACTTCACAAAATAGTACAAGATGGTAGTTTTAGTGTACACCTGTGAGATAAAAAGCCCTATGCAAGAGTGCAGATTTGCAAATAATTAAAACATAATTTTGGAAAAGCTTCACGTTAAAAATCCTTTCCAATTCATTTAATCTTGCCATCCTTTATTCAAAGATCAATTATTTCATGATGGTATTGTGCACGATTTTATGAGCATAGCAGCTAAATGGAGATTTAAAGCAGGGTGAATGAGAGTTTAGAGAGTATCTGCTACTCCTCAGTATGCAGCACAGCAGGAAAAATAAATTAAAGAAGCAGAGGAAGAAAGGAAAGCAGTGTTTCAAATCAACGACCATCTTTATGAGTAAACCAGCTAAGCGTCTGGAGCCAGGACCTTGTGTCTTCCTTATATCTTTGTTGATATTATCTGCATCCTGCAAGGGTTTCTGGACTAATTGAGGATCACCAACTCACTGGTGACTGAGGGGAACCATCCTGGATGGATTTTGCTTTCTTGAAAATAAGAAGCCATGAGTTTGTGGTAATGTAGTACACATTTTATTTGGGGCATCTATCATACCAGTAGTCAAGAAAGGTTATCTTCTACTGGCTACATTCTTGTGATTAGTTTTTTCAGGCTACTGTCTGACCCTTCAATATAGCACAGTCAGAGACAATGGCATAAACCCAACTATTCTGACCTTTCTTTTACACCTAACTGTACACCATTGATAATGCTAATTGATATTATAGAAGTATGCACCATGGATGAATTAGGATACTCTTATTATACATTTTTACATCTCCTGGGTTTTTAAGAAATATTATAGATTCAAAGAGATTTCATGTAAAGACACAGTGTTTTCATTTAACTCTAATGGTATATGGTGAAACTACTGGAAAAGAATTTTTAACTTAAGTTATAATATGGATAACCTTATTTCATAAGTTCTCGGACTGTGAACTACAGATAGTTGCATGTAAAACATGAGTGAATAAAAGCAAGTCTTTTCACACACATTAAAATATTGTTCAAAAAGGCATTAATACTAGTCACAATTCCCAATTCTATCCCAGTAAAGACAAAAGTATTTGGGGGAAGGTCAAACACAAGTGACCTTATGTTGTATTATCACATGAGGCTAAGCCTCTTCCTAAATCTCAGTTCCAGGTGCTCTGATTTCATGGTTCCAGATCCTGCTGTAAGGAAAGCTAAACTCTTCTCTCTTACGGAAACACTGAGGCACTTGGAGAATCCAGTGAGACAGTGGTTTGTAACGTCTTTAAGCTCACTAGCCCTGTTCCTGACCAGAATTCTAACAGTAACCTTCATTATATTCAACAAAAATCACAAAGTACATGCCTTTATTGGCCCTTTTCTTCATTCTTTTGGTCCTGTAGAATAGCTAGGTTTAGATTCCCAAAATTTAACCTTAATTAAAATCATCACATTGGCCTAACACTAAAAGGCACCATAAGGCTTTATGTCACTAGAAACCACCAGCTCTAATAGGCCTATTCTTGCCTCTAGCAATGACACAAAATTGAATTGAACAAAATTGAATGATTTCACTTCTTTAAGCTTATTTCCCAAAGGTTTCAGTCCAAAACTCCCAACGTAAGCTCTCCATCTAAGTCAATGGGTGGGAAGTACAAAATTGAGTAATAAACTGAACTCTTTAGAGCTTTAATTTCCCAAACCCAGCTGTAACCTAATCTACGTTGTAACCAGAGAACAAGTAAAGAATATAAAGCTTGTGCAGAAACTAGCCTTCTTTCTGCCTCTATGGTTACTGGAGAATCCAAAAGCAAGCTAGGCTCCTGAGTTTTTATTTTTCCAGTTGCTAATCCCTATCCAGTCAAAATGCAAGAAACCTTTCCCTCTACTAAAGGGTCAAAAAAAAGGTTCTTGGGTGTTTTGTCTTGAAAGCCACACTCTAATCGTGAAGTTCACTATATAATCTGTATAGGCAACATGGAGCTACATTAAAAAGCAGCAATTAGGCACTGGCCAGTACAAACAATAATCTACTTCCTTATTCAAAGAATGCAAAAATAAGCCAGCTTCAAATCTGAAAATCTAACTCAAATCTAAAACTAAAGTTATTTTGCATCAGGGTAGTTTATTCTTTATTGAAACCATTTTTCTGTGGGTGTAACATATTCAATAATAAATGGAGCTCTGCAGTGTTAGATTGCCAAACCCTAGTCTATGTAGAATTATATTTGGGTGCTATTAACCTACAATAAAAGGCAACATAAAGCATTACCCATTTTTGGCAGAGCCCATTTCATCACTTCCAGGGCCCAATGTCATCTAGTAAAAAAATAGTGCTCCTAAATATGGATGAAAATGTCTTAGGCTACCATTCTATAGTAGAAATATAAGACTTTGACGATAATCAACCTTTTTCCTGCTACTAAGAATTTTTCTGACTGAACAATTTTAAGTTCAAAACCTAAATTCTAACCTTATCTTTATCAATAAAATTAAATGTAGGATAAAATTTTGTCCTAAAACAATACCAGCCAGCCTCCTAACCCTCAATCTGGAATTTTAGGCCACGCCACTTTAGTAGGAAAAAACATATTTTGGCTGCTAATATATACCGGTTGTCTCCCTAACACTGAAACCCTTGCAGAAGGCTGCAATAAAACTTCAGTCTTTGATTTTCCTTAGTCTAATCTCAATGCCGATCAAATTTGATAGGCACCATTGCACTCTCTATTAATCCTCTTCTAGCCTCGAGGAATCTGGAAGCACATAGGAACAAATTGGGCTACAGAGCCTTCATATTTCCTAGCCCTAACCTTGAACACCATTTTGTATCGTAGTCCAGATCTGTACACCTGTACTAGAACTTTTTCCTAAATCCATGCTAGGACTTACCCAAACACTGAGGGTTTTGCAGAATCCACAAATAACATGGAATCCTCAACCTTTAAATTCTAAAACCCTTGCCATAAAAAAATGTAGAACCAACAACTTTGTCAATATAGTGAATAATAGGATTTGACTTTCAGCCAATCCATTTGTAATTCTCATGGTCATGCAGCATCCAACAGTAAATATTGATTCTTTTGTATTTAGTTTCTCTAATCTTACCTTCATTATAACCCTAACCAGTACCATATCAATACAATAAACAATAATATCTAGAATATAAATGGAAGAAACAACGTAGGTGTCAACTGAGATGATAGCACAATTTACTAACTGAAGAACCTACAAGAGCCCAGCAATGAAGTGGATTTCCTTAACGGCTGGAAACCGAAACCCTCCCATAACCCAAGCCTTGGCCTTTCAGTCAGTGATTATATACCCATACATTGAAAGATGTGACAAGGCTTAGACCCCACGAACCTTTTCCTAATTTCAGAGCCCTGCAGCACCTAGCCATGATCAGGGTACAAAATCAAAGCTGTAATTACAACTACATAGGCAGCACCTTCAGCACAATGGAACTTAAGGCAGTGACTCCCTATGATAACCTCTTATTTATCTGTGTTAGCTGAGGAGAATTTAATAGAAAAAGTGCCCTTCACATCTTACCTCAAATCTTAACCCTAATCAGAGCTGAATTACACCCAGGTAGCTGATAGTTACCACAAAATTGGATATATGACGTAAATCTTTGATAGCAGCAGCTTTCTTCCTATCCCTGCATACTGAGGTGAATCCTGCATTAACCTCAAATATTCAAGCCTCTTTTCACAAGATCTGCCTCCAATACACTAACTGCACACACATAGCACAGCTGGCTCCTAACTTACAATTTCCAAGGCTTTTTAACTAGAGTTCACCATTTTTTATCTCCTGTGTTATAACCTGAAAATAAAATGAAAAAAAGTTGAGATAATTGTGCTTCTCTGTTCCAAAAAAGATGTTGAAGAACATCTTTCTTTTTTTTTAAAAAAAAAAAAGTGCTAATCTCTTAAAAACTTCTGTGACTGAGGATAAAATACTCAAAATCATAAATTCTTTCAGAGACCTACATAAAGATATACATTACTTCATGAATGAAGTGCACTCCTGACTCGGCTGTCAGTACATTTACTGGAAATAAAGCCGAAAAGGAAGAGAGAATTTCCATGCCTTGCCTAAATCCAGACACTGAAAGGACCAGCAGATAAGCTTACTAAACACTTTCTTTTTACAAAGATTTTCTCTGTTCCCAGAGGAAAAAATAATTCACCCAGCAACTGTAATCTATTCTGCAGAGTGGAATCAACAATCGGCAGGAAGCAAAATAATAAATAACACTGTCCTGCTGGATGGAAAGAAATGGAAATAAGATTTCTAGTGAAAATGAGGAATGACAGAAGCAAGGGAGAAGAAAAAAAAACCATGCCATGTAACTCCATTTGCAAGAAAATGGTGTTTGCCTACAATTTTACTGTGAGAGAACAAAAACATGAATAAAATACACTTGCCACATGTTCGGAACAGAATACATTTTCTTTAGTACAGAAACACAACTACTCAGTAAAATAGTTTTCATTCCAGTTTTAGAACTTTGACAGGCTGTAATAGTATTCATTTCACTGTTACAAATTGTCTCGTTATCAGTCAAATGGTAAGATTCAGACCTGTAGAACTAGTATTGGAGCCCTGCTGAAAACAGTTATCTGATCCTAGAAAGTCCACTAGTCTGCAAGTTTGACCCAGGATGGACATTTCCTCTCCTACAGAAGCTCAATTGCTTCAGCATTGCAAGGTGAAGGGCATAGCATTCAACCTGGCTGCTGCAGTGATGCTCCAGGCTTTTCACGTCACATCTCTACCTTTTTCTATTTGCACTATTGGATGGCATTTATAATCAATTAATACTGATAGTATTATAATCATGCCAATTACACTTACTTCCCTTGCAAACTGCATGGAGATCTATATGTCTTAAGCATGGCAAAAACTAAAGGATGCTATTGAGTGAAATAAATTGTTCTAATTTTAAATTCAGTAGTCTTACAGTCTTTGCAATTAGGATTCATTATGTCTTACATCTTGGCATGCTAATGTTATATTCCATACTTTGAGAGTCTCCAACCTACTGAAGCAGCACAGTTTAACAGATTTGTCTCTTATTTTGGTTGAATTCTCTCAGGCACAACTGCAAGAAGCAGAAAGGACTACTCCCTGCAAGAACGTGCTGGAGTAATACTCAGGACATACAATTGTAGTGACAGGATTGGAAAGGTGGTATGAATCCTTGTATGAGTAGAACGTGTCCAACTGCAGCAGTATCACAGGCCACACTGATCACCACTAACACTGTTTTAGAGCTGGTTTCCTTGTGAAATATTTGCATTTTTATTTCTAGCCAGGAACTGGAGCCCATGGAGATGCTAACAGATCTCAAAACTGATTTCACCAAATGACGTGTGTTCATTTTGAATCTAGGAACTGACTGAAAGCTATGGCAGTTTATTACTTGCTCAAAATTAACTAGACTTCAGGGAAGGAGAAAAGACCAGAAAATTGCATGTTATTGATATAATTAAAATGCAAAGTTGGTTCTCCTATTTCATTTTTTTGTTTTGCTAGAAAGAAAAAAAGATCAGAAAGAAAGAAGTTTTTTGAGCAGTTAAACTAATTAAAAGCATCAAATTCCACTATCTTGGGCTGAAGGTATAGATCATTTCTTGAGGATCTACATGGTATCATGTACTGACACTAAAGAACTGATAAGTGAAAGCTAGCAAAATTCATCAGACAGCATAGAGATTGATTTCTCAGCAACCTCCTTTAATTCAAACATTCCGTTCAATACCACAGCAAAAACATTGTCTCATTTATAGCTCTGAGAATGGAGATAGACAGCAGTTAAAAAAAGTACTTGCGAGTGTTTAGAAAAAAATGGTATATGGGTAACACACAGGTGGGTATGGTATTAATTTAGGTCATAAATATGTTGACTTTAAATCACTTTGTAAAAAAATAAAAATTTATACCAACAGCTCATAGACAAAGACATTTGGGTGACTGTTTCGTCCTAGTGGTCAATTTAACCACAACGAGCAAGGTGGGTTAGGCACCCACCGTTAGGCACGTTAATGGCTCGTTTAATTGCGCCAGGCGCTGGTTCCGCCCGGGCCCAGTCAGCAGCCCGCCCGGGCCCAGTCAGCAGCCCGCCCGGGCCCAGTCAGCCCCCAGCACGAGAAGGAGACCTTGCCCGGCGTCAAAAAAAGCCCCCAAAAGAGCTTTCCGTCGGCCTTTTTAGCTACAGATCCCTTCTCCCAGTGCAGTCTCACCTGCCCTGGAGCCGGTCTCCGTCGCAATGACCGGTAAGCACGTTAATGGCTCGTTTAATTGTGCGCGCGGGGCGCTGCCTCCGCCCGGGCCCACTCAGCAGCCCGCCCGGGCCCAGTCAGCAGCCAGCATGAGGAGGCGGCCTTACCCGGCGTCAAAAAAAGCCCCCAAGAGCTTTCCGTCGGCCTTTTTAGCTACAGATCCCTTCTCCCAGCGCAGTCTCACCTGCCCTGGAGCCGGTCCCCGTCGCAATTCAGTCGAAAACCAGGTGAAAGGTTATGACACAAATTCTGTGAAACTATCATAGACAACAGGATTTGCATCTTGCTGTATCAGGGTAAAAAGCCAGGATGGGCAGCTTCTAAGTATACAGATTTTGAGAACCAAGGCATTCTATCCTCCTCCATTTCCGACCTCTCATTGTATTATTTTCTATATTAAAACACTATATTATACAAAAAATATAGGTAACCTTTATATTTTGCCTATATATTTTATTATATTTTCTCTATTTCAAACCTGCTGAGTAAACATGATTTGGAAATAACAGGCCACAATCTTGCAATTGAAATTGAAGACTGCGTGGGCCATCCCAAATTTCCCATACTCAAATGGTCCCTCTCTGCTGGTAACTGATGTCTCTTCATCTGGATTCCACATGGAAAGAAAATTAGCAATGGGTGATAAAACCCAGCAGACAGTTGCTATGTGATACAGAAAATAAAATAAAAAAAATCCTAACTATTAGGAAACCTTTCTTGGAAAGTGACTCAGCCTTACATGATGCCCACATGATGTTTGCAAGAAAAGACTCTGCAAGAAAAAAACCCTGCAAGAAAAGACCATAGCTCAAGAAAGGCAACAACAATCGAAAATAAAAAAGAAAGCATATACTACTATCACAGGTACAGTCATGTGTATAATACAAACCAGATGCTCAGTGAGATTAAATCAAACACAAAATAGAAGACTGTGGTAGGTTGACCTTGGCTTGCTGTCAGACACCCGTCCAGCTGCTTGTCAATAGGACTGCAGAGAAGATTTCATGAAAAAGCTCATGGGTCAAGATAAGGACAGGGAGACCACTTATCAGTTACCCGGCACAGATCTCAAACCTTGACCAGTCCTGAGAAGGAGTTAAATACAAGCTTGCTCCTGCTGTGCTGTATGCTTTTTTCTTTGTGTAAAAAATTAAGTACTAGGCTTGATATAGTGTGTTGTCTTTGAATATAGTGAAAGGATAGTTTTTTATATATATTGAACACAACATTAGTTCTAATAGCTTCTAACTATATCAGTTTAATCCAAAACTATCAGACATTTGGGTTTGTTGTAACTCCATACATTCATTTTAGAGGAAATGAAGGAGATAAACTGTATTTCCTCTGAGGTATCTGTTTACATCAACCTGAAAAATGTTGATTTCCTAAAGAGACATGGATCACAAACTGCTCAGCACTATCCTTAGCACTTAGAATTCAGAACATAGTCTTCCAAAGTAATTTTCATTTTGGGAAAACTGCCAGGGTTCATTTTTATTTAACATAGGTAATGGATAAGATAGAAGGGGAACTTTCATTTGGTGGTTTGTTTTTTTTCATTTGCAAACAAATCCCATTTCACAGGAAATTTCCAGGAAATTTCTTCTGAAGAAATGCTTCAACATTTCACTGTAAAATATTAATTAAAAATCATAGAATTGTAGAATCATAGAATACCAGGTTGGAAGGGACCTTGAGGATCATTTGGTCCAACCTTTCTTGGTAAAAACACAGTCTAGACAAGACAATCAATCCATTAACATGTATTTTCCTTTTTTTGATCTGAAGATCAACAGCAACAGATGTTTGGATATTTTTCTGCCACTCGTAACACAGACACCTTTAACTTATGATCTTTGGCATTCTCCACAGGAGTCTGAAACAGGTACCCAGTGCACAGGGGTGATGAGCACATGATGATGAGGATTCAAGGGACAATTATACAATACCCTGTCAGAAGCACCTGAGCTGTAGATCTAACTGTCCTCTAATTGAAACGAGAAATTAATTTTTCTGAGCAAGCACACAAAACATTATCATCAGCTTACAAGTGGAAATGTGATCCAGCCAAGAGAGTGAGTGTCACAGATCAGACCAGCATGGAATGTAAGTATCTGCCACAGTACACCTGACATAGGAGAGGAGACAAATAAAGCCCTGTGATTGCATCTGGAGTGCCATGTCTGGTTCTGGGCTCCCTAGTTCATGAGAGACTTGGCTGGATCAAATCAAGTGCAGTGATAGTCCACAAGGATTTATAGTGGGCTGGAAACCATGACATACAAGGAGAGGCTGAAAGTTAGATTTGTTCATTCTGGAGAAGGGGAGACCTTATTGCCATCAACCGCTACTTCATGGAAGGGTGTAGAGAAGATTGGAAGCAGATTCTTTTCAGAGATGAAAGACAATAGAAAAAAGGCAATGGGCATAAGCATGGGAAAGTCTGATTAGACAAGGGGGAAAGAATTCACTGTGTTGGTTGTCAAACTCCAGTTTCGCAGAGACTGCAGAATCTCTACCTTTGAAAGTATCTAAAATCCAACTGGACAAGGCCAGATGGCCCCTGGAGGTCTCTTTGAACTTACATTTTTTCTGTGAATTTATGATGTTTATGAACTCATGGAAACAAGTCCTGTAAAGATACTGAAAACATTTCATTTTAACAAAGATAAAAACATGAAGAGAGAAAATCAAATATATTTTCTATTTAAAGATTCCAGCTCTGTGTATCAGGTGCTGGGAGTATCAGCAGTCTGGATGGAGGAATCGGATCTTTTCTCTGCCTCTAAAATAGCTGCATTGGGAGGGAAAATAGAACTTGACAAGGAGAACGGAAAAGACAGACCAATCTCAAAAATAATATATAAACAAAATGAAATAAAATATATTTAATCTGGCAAAATGGTTTCAAATTTTATTAGCATGCCCTAGCTTGGCACTTGGCACTCCCTTTCTATGATGACTAAAGTTATTCCTTTGAGATAATATTATTTCAAATTTAACTCAGATGCTCTCATAGTTCTGTATTGCACCTGCTTTATATCTCATCTTCTCACTCTATGGGAAAAGAGAGAGAATGATTTTTAAAAGCCAAATTTTAAATGCCAAAAAAATTAACATACAAATGGGAGCAGATGTTGCTTTAATAAAGGTTCACAGCACACACACAAAAAAAGTCAATACTATACACTGCAAAGAGTTTAATCTTTCTTCTTTCTCTCATTCTAGTTTGGAAATGATTTTAAGTACGCTGTTGGTGTTGGGATAGATGACCGTCAGTTTTGTAGTCTAAGTTTGTCTTATATTTACTCCCAAGGAACCAACTCAATTTCCTTCTCTACATATCCTAATCCAGAATCACTAAACAGCTTTTTCCTATGTACTGCAACTAATTTCCAACTTAATTCTGAATGCCAATATATGAGTTACAGACTATTAGGAGTAGCTGGCTCTGTCTGCACTCTGATAGTCTGATCCAGACCTAATCCATATACAACAGTTTAGTTTCGAGGAACCTCTACATATTTTTTTGCATTTTTAATGGTGAAAGGAATCTTCAGTTAAGCCTCGTCATGCAAACAGAGCATCTGACTAAAAAGCCAACTGCAGGTTTTAATTACAATTGATTATAAGATTAAGATAAAATACTTCAAGAGCACTGCATGAATAATTATTTGAAACTTGGACCAGGATGTCCCTTGAATTTGGAGAGGGTCTGTGAGCTTCCTTTTTTGACGACAATATTCCGCATATTCAGTGTCCTGGCTTGGGTCAAAACCAGAACTGGGTATATAGGTAGGAAGAAGAGTTGTAGGTATGCTGCACTTGGTGGATTTTGGATGAATGGTATCCAGGACATCAAAAATGCAAAGCTGAAAGAAAATGAAGAGGAACTTTTACTGTGTTCCAGAGCAGCACACAGTACTCAATTAGTATCACACAGGATCTCTCTGATTGTAGCTAGGACATGATATCCCATGGTGGGGTGGGATGATAGGCCACAAGACTGCTGTTTTTTTCCAGTCCTATCTATTAGATAAAGGTCCCTATCATGAAGCTTTGAATCCCAGACATTTAGCATTCTTATGATTGAATCTCAATGAACAATTATAATTTATCCTTATAGGTATCTCACCTCTTTCTGAAGCCTATGAGAATAGGATAGTTTACTTATACCTCATATTGACTATCTCTACAACTTCTGTGACGAAAAACCAGCAAAGGCAGAGCTGTGAAAGCAACAGGTGCTGTGTTGGTTTTGGTCAAGAGCAATCTTGGCAAAGTGGCTAAGAAACAAAATCGCGAAAAGGTGATTTGTCAGCGTCAAAGGCTGACAAATTTACCAAAAGTTGACAAAGAAACCTTTGTGCCGATTGACCCAGGGCCAACTCACTACTGTCTTCACCTGATACTTGCAAGATCCTGCAGCCCAAGCCAAACTCCCTGACTGTCAACAGAGCCAGGATCTGACTGCAGTGTTGGCTTTTGCCTGGAGTGGACCAAGTCACTCTCTAGACAGGAAAGCTCAGGCACAGGAAAACTGTGGGAAGAGTAACCTTGTACGGCAGGCAGTGTGGATGTGATGTCTTAGACCACCTGGCTCTGTGAATTCAAACCTAAACTCAAGACCCAGAATCCAAAGTCCTATAGATAGAACTACTGAGATTCCCATTGAATTCAACTGGTTTTTAATTAAGCATGTGATAAGGAGTACTTCAAGTAATACCAACCACTCTGCTGTTGAGACACCATATATTTGTGCTGGCTGGCAGCTTCCCAAAGACCATGTCACCTGCAACATCCTTACCTCTTTTTCCTGTCCCACAAGTGCTGCAGAGGTGGGCATGAAATCACTCACAGAGACAGCGAGTGGTTTTTTGGGTAGAGAAAATTTGCTTTCATGAGTCATTAGATAAGCAGGCTGCCACACTAACCACTAGGATCCAGATTGCTCGGCCTATACAACAAGCCTGTTGTGTGTGATTTATATCCCATGCGTGAACCTGAACACAGACAACTACATCCATGTACTATAGCAACATTCTTCTCTCACAATATTTAAAGGGACAGTTTCCAACTCCCCAAATATCAAACTGTGAAGCTAGAGTTATCAGATGATTCAGTATGTCTCTGACCCTCAAATTCTAACCTAAACAGAAATATTGTTCCTTTACCAGTAAACAAATTGAAGAATGCATTACTTCTGTTCCCTTAACGATGGATGATTGGATTTTCCAGCTCCTGCTGGCATGACATCCATACAAACAAGACTTATATCTCTGTAGGATTTCCTGTGAAAATAAGCAGATAAATAATTAAGCATGTTTGCATAGTAGAAGTTAATGAAAACAAATCAGGAGGCATTCCTGAGCATGGAGCTGGGGCATGATTTTGTCTTTTAATCATTACAGGCAGAAAGGAAACAGAGGGGAAAGGCACCAGAGAAAGAGAAGAAAGTTAATTAAAATGCACAACCTTCTGTTGTTTCCAAATTACATGTTGACCTGGGGCAAACTTCCAGTTTCATCCACCAGGATGTCCTGTAAACATAGACTTACAGAGGGCTTGTTCCTCTAGATCATATAGAACCGCTCCATCCATTTTGCTAGTTGTATAATTTAAACAGGTAGAACTGTGCATTATGCTATCTGCCGAGCTCATTTGTAATCTTCTTTCACCAATGTATCTGGAAATTGTTTTATTTTCCTCAGAAAATGAGCCAGTTTCTACACTTCTCATATAAATTAAGCTGGCTTTGGAATCCACAAAACAACAGTTGTGTGTGACAGTCCTGCCAGCAGCTCTAAGGTAGATAATTTTTTCCAATTTAAATATATTATTTTTTTATCTCTACCAATTTAGACACTCCTGCAAAAATCCAGATACCTAAACATTCACTATGACATTTCTTAAAGATCACGTGTCATTCAAGCCCTTCTACCATTAATCACTTCAAAAATCAGCCATTAGAAATCCTCAAGTAATAATGTATATCTTATCTGGGTAAATGTATCCCAGGGAGGCTGTGTTCATTAGGACTCCTGGTGTTATTAAAACTACTCTCGTGAGTTCAGGCTGAGCTGTGTTTCTCTACTTATTTCAAGGATTCAGATAGAAACTTACTTCCTTGCCATCCAATGGGGTTCTTCCATACTCACAAGCATCCAGAGAATTATCCTGGAATAATATATATAAATTAATAGAAGTTATGTTTTTATGTGTGAAAACAGTTCTAAGCAAAAGAAAATATATTGTCATATGTAGCTATGACACTGGTTTACTCACTGGATGAATATAGCCAATAACTCAAATAACGTATTAGTCTCATCCATGTGCCTTCCTTCCAGAAATAAAACTGGAACTCTTTCTGATCTCTGAAATCAAATATTGAAAACCAAGTACTATCTCACACCCACCCCCAATTATTTGTTTTTGATTTATTCTGGTTTTGATGGAGATGTGGTATAGTATGCACATATCTGTTTGGCAACATGTTTTATATCATGGACAAAGCCATCTCCCAATTCCTAGCTTTGCCTTTGTTTTATACAACCACAAATCCAGTTCTTGGGGTGCAAATTAAATCAGCAACCCTAAATCAAATTATTCTTGAAACAGTCGTAAAATCTTTTTGTAAGCCAATTCCAAACATGATGATAGTGTTTTGGAGAGCATTATGAGCCAGGGTTACTTATCTCTTTCTTTTCCCTCTGTAAAAAGTGTTCAGACAGTATTTTTCACCCATGACACTTCCAATCAGAACAGCCTTGCTTGTGCTGGGTAACTGAGTGAGATTGAATAGCTTAGAAATAGAACCTTTGTATTTCTTAAATGGTTTGGATGTCCATCTGCTGAAACAGTTACAGTAAATGTAAATAAATAAATAGCACACTTTTTATCTTGATGTAAAATCTGAAACCCTAGAATCATGTATGAACACGAAAGGAGATACGATATAAATGATAATGCGTTCATCTCCCCTCTTTTCCCATACTTTTTCTCTGCCATGTGCTGGATAGGGAACCTAAGCCCTGAATGATGAGTGCATCATACAGGTATTATGCACAGTAAGCCTGTAGGGATCTTTTCCTTTGCTATATCAATTACCTGCCTTGAGCAGTGATGAATATTAAAAATTCTTAGGGCTCTACACTGAATGAACTGGGGAAATCAAATCTGTATTTTAAGGAATATTTATTAGTCTTGTTAAACAGAGATTAAGATTATTTTTGTTCTAATTTAGATGAGCTAAAGGGTATAAAAGTACTGAAAATATCTGCATATAGAGAATGTCAGTACTGCTCCAAACAACACTACCTCATTTAAAGATTAAGTGATGGAATGCCTCCTAGACTAATTAATGGTAATCTACAAAATCATTCAAAGGCTTTGTTCTGACTCAAAAAAAATGCCGCTCTAATTCCTTTCAAACTCAAACTATGCAGCCAACAAAATTTGAAAACACTAAGAAATACAGCATTACTAAAACCAAAACAAATAAACAAAAAACCTAAACACAGGTTACTTGCTTTAATATGTGTACTTTTTAGGTGGAATGGAATAAATTAGTGATTTACAGTGGAGCTGGGTTAGCACCTACAATATAAATTGCATTTGAGATGCTAAAATACAGAAAAGGAAGAAGAAAGTATCGGGAATGTATTATTTGTTCATATTGCTTTTCAGTTTTCTGAAATAGAAAGTTCATACCTAATTTCAGTGAAGGCACACATAAAATCATGAAAAAATCTATGCCTGTTATACATACTTAATTATATGTTTATAAGATTATAAACGTGCAGAAAAACATTTTTAGAGATGCATGTAGGCTTTAACTATATTACTTTTATTTCTTTGGAAACATACTTAGTATGAAATTTTACATTTTACTGATCTAAGTAAAAGAGCAAATTTACATCATATAGTTACTTTATTTTATATTTTATTGGGCCAAATTTTGTATTGCAAGCAAAAGTAGCATGCTGAGCACATTACATTTGTGGTCATAAGAAACCTATAGTGTACTGCTTGGAATTCAGACAAGAAGTGTAGCATATGGAAGATCATACATAAAAAGTGGTTGTTTTGTGCAATGGAGTGATCTCAGGAACGACACTGTGCAGAAAGACAGCTTTTATCCGTCCAACACGGGGCTATTTCTGGGACTACACGCCCTGAAAACCCTGTTGCTTGGTGTTTTCACCTGTCTTCTCCTGACTAAGAAAAGAGAGAAAAAAATCTCTGCCAGAGATTTGGAAAGAAAGCAATATTTTAGGAAAATTAAAATTTTACTGAAGTTGGCTCCCCTCTAATTGTATTGTAATTGCTCTGGGCCAACTTTCAAAAAGACGCTGTCCCAGAGTGGGCAAGCACTGGAGAGAGAGGGTAATAATAGAAGAAAATGTATCTGAGCTGTGTAAATGAAATTCCCTGAAAATTAATAAGAGAAGTAGAGGAGGATGGATATCAGAGCCTCAAAAATGTTGCAATGTAAAAATATAATAAAAAAAGAATTATTACCTTGGGAGTGACTAAAAACAATATAAGATTCTTTAAATATACAAAGAGAAATAGATGAAAGGCTGAAAACTGAAATAATTAGCCCACTAAGGGATTAGGGAGAAACTTAATACGAAGTGAACAGGATATAGTGGGAAAATTAGATGAGTTTTGCACTTTTTAGTATTCATCAGGGAAATCTGAGGTGAAACAGTATAAATAAATGGAATTATATTTTCCAACTGCTGAGTAGCACAAGTGAAAGGATATCATTGCAGAAGACTTGGTTAAGTTAAAAATCGCTTAAGCCAGATAAAGCATCAAGAAAACAGGTTACCCCTTCAATAACTGAAATGAACATAAGAGGAAATAAAGAAAAGATTGTGGAGGTCCTTTAGAGAGAAGGTATGTACAGAAGAATTGCAAAAGAAAAGGGATATTCATGTCGCTCTTTTAGAAAAGAAAGTGATATAGTAAAGGAGTAGCTTAATACACAGACAAATCCAGCTATGATACACAACAGAGAAATGCAACATGAAAATGTTAAATGTACAGATTATATCAGTATATGATTGTCTTTCAGGAATGAATTCTTTAAAGTTCTGTTTTCGGAATATATTTTTTCCAAATATTTAAAAAATTGCTTATGTTTAATTACTAGGGGAAAAAAACAGTAGTATAGAGAGAAGAAAACTAAAGACAAGAAATATTTCTATTTTTGGTTATTACAAATCTAAATATTGGTGGTAAAACCAGTCCATTTAGACCTTTGCAGTGATTTTGGTCCTGATTACATGCAAAACACATCTCCAAATAATTCTCTTTTGTATCGTCAATGTGACACTCTAAAGGGATTACTGTGCAGTCAAAGTATATTATTAGTAAACAATAATATTAAAAGAATAACAATACACAATTCCTATTAAAAATTCTTTATAAACAGAACCTCATTGCATGAAGTAGCAAAATAAGTATTCTGACAAGAAAAATAAGATAAATAATGTGATTTGTCTACGATCACCCCACAAATTGTACTGGTTCCAGTCTAGAACCTCAACTATAGGGATATTTCATCTTCAGAAAAGGACCTATAATCAACCTCTGACAATTCATCCAAAGATAATGCTAGGATTTATTTACTGTTTCATTGCCACTGTGGTCAAAGACTTGTGTTTCCCATTAATTATTACATTCATCAATTTTATTAAGATGCATACACTTATTCAAGGGGCCATGATTAAATATTTACCTCACAGGTATTGCAATTGCTGTCCCAAAATTGACGTCTAAATCATTGCCTGAAAACATCAGATGGTGACTGTGTGAATCCAGATCATACTAGTGCTTTAAGACCATATTACAGAATCACATGGGGTTGGAAGGGACCTCTGGAGATCAGCTAGTCCAAGCCCCCTGCCAAAGGAGGTCCACCTAGAGCTGGTTGCCCAGGAACTTATGTTCACTATATGAAAGCAAACAATGCTTTTGAAAATTGTGGGTTCTTATTCCGTTTAGCTCAGTATAGACTGCAATGTCTAACTACATTGGGCTTGAAGTTGGGACTAACCATTCTCTGTAAAATTGGGTTTAGGTTCTCAGAAGTATAAATAGAGACTACTGTGGGGCAAGAGTGAAATTAATTAATAATAAGCCATAAATTACATAATTATCATTACTTATAAACAACCTGAGCAGACATATAATACAAAAGGATATTTTCCTATGGTAAAAAATGTCTATGTAAAAAAAAAAAAATTTTTTTCATAGTTGCATTATTGAAGTAGGACAATGGCTATAAATATGTATATTCTGCCAAATACAACAGAAAAAAAAAAAAAATGACAACAAGACCCAGAAAATTTTCAGGTGTCAGTATCTAAAATTAGATCCTACTCTTCTTGTTTTTCCCAAAAATTAAGCAGGAACTGTGAAGTGGAAATTATTTAAAAAACAAAATCCTTTTCCATCAGTTTTGTAGATACCTGCCTCCATTAGACTTGAGAAATTGTATCGGAATACAATCTGCTTCTTCAGAAAGAAGTAACGTTGCTAATTGTTCATTCAATAGGTCTTATTTAGCACCAAGAAGCGCATCTTCAGAAAACCCAATCTCTTCAGAAAATCCCATCTGCAAACATAGCTCTTCCTGCTGCTAGTACGGCTATGGTTGAATGTAGGAAAAGAAACGGAGAATTCATCCTTTCATTTCTGCTTTATTCTTTGACAATATTCTAGCCACAGGTGTTCTAATGACCAATTTCTTGTCTTTTTTTCTCTTAAGAAATGAGTCTGACCAAGACAAAGAGTACTTTGAAAGTCCCTCTCAGAATCCGCTAGAGGTCCTATGACATTTTTCTGCAATTCTACCTGTAACTCAGAGATCGATTGATCGGCAGAATGATTACTTCAGGCGTCTGAAGAATTTTCTGCAATACAGATCACAGAGAGGCTGCAAAGTGAGTGACTTGTTCCATAAACTCCCACATTTTGTAGCCCACAAGTGGCCATTTGTCTCAGCAGCAGCTCAGGTCACAGCACCGACCCGCTGCTTTATTTCCCTTGGGTCTACCTTTCAGAGACACTGCCAGGGCAACCAGCCTGTCAAGGCAACCAGCCCCTTCCATTTCTGGCCGCTGCCCTCCTAGAACTGGGACCCAAAGCCCAGAAAGTGTATAGCTATTTTTAAAGTCCTTATTATTTGTCTTATTGCTCGTGCATTTTGGTAATTCAGGCATGCAGGCCTAGGTTTCAGCTAGCATAAATTAATGACCTCTGCTCAAAATGTTTTATGAATACTTTCAGTCAATTACTTTTTATTATTTCCGTATCCGTAGATATTTTGATCTGTTTCTCAGGTAATTAATTTTAATAGCCCCATCCATAAATGGGAACTCTACCTTCTGAAAAGGGGCATTGGGTCCTAATTTTTCAGGTTTCACTGCAGTAACAGAAAGCATGTTCTCACACTGCAAGAGCACAGGCTGCCATGAGACTATATGGAAAAATATATCTTACTGATTTCCTAGCTGCACCTGAGGGGTGACCCACTTTTTCAGAGAAGCAATCACAAGTGGGAAGCAAAAAAGTTGTGTCTATCCTATATAGACACGTCCTATCCTATCTATCCTGTATTCTTTCTTTTCCAAATGCTTTTGCTGCCTTATTTCAGCTTAACCAGCCAACCTGGTACATTGAGGGCATGAATCTCATCCTAGGATTTCTCTCTCTTTGGGCACCTTGTAGCACACATTCTTACTGCTGTTAGAAGACCAGAACACAGCAACATTCAGATTTTCAAGGATGAAAGCCCCCTCCACTGGCAATTATCTCTCTAAACCCTGCATATATTGTGTATACACACACATACATGTATTTATCCACAAACATATATATATATGTCATCCAGAGGGACCTGGAAAGGCTTAAGAGGTGGGCCTGTGTAAACGTCATGAAGTTCAACCAGGCCAAGTGCAAGGTCCTGCACCTGGGTCAGGGAAAACCCAAGCACAAATGCAGGCTGGGTGGAGAATGGATTGAGAGCAGCCCTGAGGAGAAGGACTTGGGGGTGTTGGTGGATGAGAAGCTCAACATGAGCTGGCAATGTGCTCTGTCAGCCCAGAAAGCCAACCCCATCCTGGGCTGCGCCAAAAGAAGAGTGGAAAACAGGGTCCAAAGGAGGGCCACAAAATGATAAGAGGACTGGAGCACCTCTCCTATGAAGACAGACTGAGAGATTTGGGTTTGTTCAGCCTGGAGAAGAGAAGGCTCTGGGGAGACCTTATAGCAGCCTTTCAGTACCTAAAGGGGGCCTACAGAGAGGAGGGAGAAAGTACAGAATTTGTGGAGGAATAAATCTGATTGTTTCTTTTATGAAAAAGATTAACTGAAGTGGTTTCCTATGAGATCAGGGGACTGGACTGATGATATAGAAGGACACTTGAACACTTCCAATCCTATGCATTCACTTAGGGGTTAAAAAAAAATATCTAAATAGGATATCCAGCCTGGCAGATCTCCCTTGGAGGAAGGTGTTTGAAACCTGGGAGCTGCAGCTCCCTGGAGCACCAAAGTGCTCAGGGGGAGTCTGAGATTAGTGTTGGCCTGGGGTGAGACAAATCTATAAATAACTTTTTAAATGTTATGAATTAGGTTCTTCTGATTGTTCTTTTTCTAGATTTGCTTACAAAAAGTTTTCACTAATCTTAAATCTGTTGTTGAGTCTCACCTCCATGTCTGGCAAGGACTGTATCACACAGCCTTTTCTGCTTTTCAGCAGACATTGCAGTCAAAGAGAACCTCGTTTTTACTCAGACACTGAAATGCTAATTCACTTTAATTAATGGCCTGATTTCTGTGCCTTCTCAGTGTGCTGAAGCTGATTCATATAGCTCCTCCATGCAGGAGGGAGCAAAATGCTCTCTCAGAAGGGCCCTCGCTAGGAAAGTAGGAAGGTAATGACATTTTCTGTTTACCAGTAAGACAAAAAAATTCTGTGCAAGGCAATCAGTGACCAGGCAGTCCATGGAGTGTTGCAGATACCACTAGGTACCGCTACAAACTCTGATTTCCTAATGACTGAGCAACTTGTAATTCCTACATTAAGCCAGTAACAATTAAGTCTGTTTTAGGTACAGTATATCTTCCTGAGGATTTCTTCCAAAACCCTATTAGTTAGAGGCTGCTTATGCCCTGAAGGCTGAAAATTTATTATCCTTTCCAAGGTGTGCATTTGCTTATTAATTGAGGTAGAGGATATTAGTCTGTGTTTCGTCTTTACTATGACAACTCATGGATCACTATAATTATCCAATTGATTTCTAAATTCTGCAGATCTCTTGGCCTCAGTGATATCTTGCAGTTTTAAAAGGAGGACTAACTTATAATGAGCAGCATGTGTCATTTTTTTATAGAACTTTTCCCAGTAGTTCAACAGAAAGTATTTATTTCCCTTTCTGATGTGTTCTTGAGAACAAGGTTTAAAAAGATAACCCACTGGTTTTAAGCACTTAAAGCTGTTTCTTGAGGGAAATGAACACCTGCTGCTGCTAAATTTCTCTACTTGGTGATCTCACAGCGAAGCTGTTCCACGCAGTCATATTCAAGCAGCCACTCTGGGATTAAAAAACTGTGACAGTACGTGTGCATTAATCCGTGCCTACTCTGATACTTATGAGTATAACTTAACATGCCACAGGGATCTGATAAATTTTCATTCTATTTTTTTGCATTCTTCTCTATAGAAATACTGTGAATGCTAATCTCCTCTGCACAACTCTATTGTTCATTTATCAGGTATGAGATGTCTACAGTAGTTCTTTTACCAATACATTAGAAATTATACTAACACTCATTATTCTCCCACAGCAGTTAATGAACTTCAAATTCTGCCAAGAGAATGGCCATCAATTCTATTATAAGCGACAAGTTTAAAACTTACTAAACTTTAAAATACTCCATCTATATTTACCTGCATGAAAATTTCTAGCTCTCCATAAGGGTGCATTTCACAGCAACTATATTGAAATTACATTAAGGAAATACATACTGTCATCAAAAATTAAGCTGTAAAAGAGAAAAATTTCATGTTTTCAAAGAAGTCAGACACTGTATTTTCTCCTGTGATCAATTTGCTAAGATTTTTAGGGTTGGAATTTCAATAACATGCAAACTATTTCCTATGAAAATACTCTTCAAAAGAAATCTATTCTGAAAAATAAAGGGGTTTCACTACTGATGTTAGGGTTTTTTTGGCTTGGTTTTGTTTTTTTGTTTTTTTTTTTTTTTTAATAGACTAATAAATAGGTAGAAATAGAGAATAAATATTTATAGATACTAACATTTGGATATTGGTAAAGGAATACTCTTGAAAACCACATTGCACTTCTATTTCTGCTTCTTTTCGACATGTTAAATAACACCTAACTCCGGAAATGCCCTACTAGGTATTTTATCATACTGAAACTGCTCTTTCAAAAATGGAGTAACTCAGTGATGTCCAGTGTGCAAACTGTAATTTGCTGTTAATTTAATTTATGCATACAAGTATGCTAAGAAAGAATTCCTGAAGGCCAGCATTTGTCTGATGAGGCTTATCTTCCTTTGCTCCCTTTACAATAAATGGAGATTAATCAGGCTGATCACCTTCTTGATTGCTGTAACTTACCTTCTTTTCTGAGTTAGTCTCTGCACTGACCATAATTGAAGCCTAGGAAGCGCAGACTATTTAAAGTCTCATTCTGAATATCCCATGTGATGTATGAATTTAAAGCCTTTTTTTTTCCATTTTTCCACATTAAGTTGATGCATGCCCATGGACACAAACAGGGATATCTAATTTTTGGAAGTATGTGTGTTCACCCACAAATATACAGTTTGAAAAACCTGTTTCGAAGTACATAACAGTAGTGAAGAAAAGGGGGGTGAAAAAGTGAAAACAGCTCCATTCTAGAATGCAGGATTCCAATTAAAATAAAATAGTAACAAATACTCTTATAAGTTCTTGTTTTGTTTAGAGTAAAAACGTATTAGTTTGACTTCTCTTTCCCCTAATAAAATTCCCTTCATCAGGATGCTAGCTCCTTTCCAGAGCAAAAACATTTTGATTATTATGAATTGCTTTATTCCGGAAAACTTTCTTTTTAGATTATGGCAAGAAAGGTGAATCATCTCGACTATCAGAGAGTAAAGATCAAACTGTTGTTGACTTACACAGAGATCCATGTGGATCAGAAATGACTAGGCCCTGTCCTCTGGTCTTTCGTTTCACTTTTTATAGACTTTTCAATTAAGTTGATGGGTTTGCTTCAAAACTTCAAAGCAGCTCAGTACTCCAGCCATTTATCTCCTCAGTCTCCAAGGTGAAGTAAACAGTGGCCAATTTCACTCCTCAGGAACAACAAACCTTTTCATAAAAATAAAAAGGTAACAAAATATTCAAATCCTATCAGGATATTTGAATCCTGATATATAATAATAGATAATAATAATTTAATGATAAACATACTACTTATATATATTG